>CM024243.1:43815407-43943055 GCA_013421045.1 Propylea japonica | reverse complement strand
GGTATATATTATTTTTTGCCGGCGCAAATACTAAGACAACGGAAGGAAAACCCTTGTTCGATCTCAGAGAAATGGAACTTCATAGGAGAAAGTTCACGTAGCATTCTCAGGAAAAGATGCAGACTCGAGAGCACGAAAAATTCTGGAGTGTGCGTTCTGGAATTTTGTAGGAAAGGTTGTATGGCATGGCAAGGATAGAAATAAAAAGTTAATAGGTAGAGGCAAAAACAGAGCTGAGGCAATTATAATCGACACAGGTGGTCAGTCATACGCAGACACCTTGAAAATGGTGAAGGAAACGATGGGTGACCAAAAAGAAGCAGAGGCGGTGAAGACTACAGCAAAAACTAAAAATGGAAACCTCAAACTGAATATAGATCAAAGCAGAGGTAAAGCCGAAGATATTGCTGCTATACTTAGGAGAAAGATCGGGGAAAATAAGGTGAGGAAGGTCGGCTCAGTAAACAACAGAAGAGTTGTACACATAAGCGGAATGGACGAAGTGACTACTGAGGAGGAACTGAAAGAGGTGATGAAGGGGTATGGGATCGATTCTGAAAGTGAAGTATTTGTTAAAAGTCTGAGACCGCAGAGAGTTGGAGGTATGCAAACAGCTACGCTCATGATGGACGAAGAAATGGCTGAGAAACTTGCGGCTAATAAGGAAATAAGAGTTGGACTATCAAACTGCCGAGTAAGACTTCGGGTAGATCTGCCGACGTGCTATAAGTGCTGGGAGGTGGGACATGTGGCAGCCCAATGCAGGGGTAGACAGAACGAAACTATGCAGAAACTGCGGAAAAGAAGACCTCAAGGCCAATGAATGCGCTAGGTCCCCGGGATGCCCATTATGTGAGCAGGAAGGGCACAGAGCAAACACACTCGGATGTCCAATATACAAACAGGAACTAGAGAAATGGGAAAAAGGTGCACAAAGGAAATTACAGTCCACACTTCCCAATGGCTCCGAAAGAAATTAAAATAATGCAAGTGAACCTCGGTAGAGCAAAAGCGGGGCATGATATGATGTGGGAGAGGGCCCTAAAGAGGAACATCGACGTAATAATAATCAGTGAGCCAAATAAAAAACTCAGTGTTGAGAACCAGTGGATAACGGACAAACGCAATGACGTAGCAGTCGTCGTAAGAAATAGGAATTTGGAGGTGGAGGACATAAAACAAAAAAGTGGCTTTGTTTCAATGAAAATCGCCAATCTACACCTATGTGCCGTGTACGTTTCCCCTAATATAGCGATGAGGGATTTTAAGGAAACGATAGATGCAGCTTTCGACGAGTCAAGTAATCAATTGAATAGTATAATAGCGGGAGACATAAATGCCAAATCCCCGATCTGGGGGGCAGAAAGGGCAGATGAGAGAGGAGAACTTGTAGAGAATTGGTTATCTCAATTGGGGTGGACTGCCAACAACGATGGGAGACCAACTTTCATCAGAGGAAACTCTCGAACGCACATAGACGTGACCCTGTCCGCAGAAAGCCTTAAAAATAAAATAACAAACTGGACCGTAGAACACGAAAACCCCTTTACACAGCATGGCCATATTTATTATACATTTGGAAAAGGAAAGCCCCGAAAAAACGAGGAACTGGTAATATCCAGACCCAACATGGAAGTCTTTAAAACGGAGCTTTCACATCTGGAGGGAAATCGAAATATAGGATTCTATGATAAAATGAAAGAAGCCCATAGGAGGGCATGTTGTAGGGGAAGCACGGACCAAAAAAGGCGAGCACCTTACTGGTGGACCGAACAAATAGAGCTACAACGAAGGAAACTGCTGGCATTGAAACGGCAATTCACAAGGTCCAGAACGAGAAACATCACACCTAAACCTACAGAACTGGAGATCAAGGAGGCAAAAAGGGAGCTAAAGGATCTTATAAGAAAATCGAAGAATAAATGTTGGAAAGAACTTGTAACTGAACTTGACAATGACATCTGGGGTGAAGCCTACCTAATAGACACAAAGAAATTGATAACAAACAAAGCACCTTACAAACTGTCAGTAAAGAGGAGAAAGAAAATCATTGAGGACTTATTCCCGGGGGAGAGAGAACACTGGGCAAGGATAAGAAAACCGGTTGAAAGAGTACAAGAGTTCACAAAAGAGGAGTTAGCAGAGGCAATAAAATCTACGAAAACGGGTAAAGCGCCTGGTCCCGATGGGCTGACAGTGGGGAGTTCAAGTTGGCTTTCCAGATGTTTCCCGAAAAAATGCTGCAGATGTATAACGAACTCCTAAGAGAACAAGTGGTACCCAGGGAATGGAAGATAGCCAGAGGTGTTCTCATTCAAAGAAGGACAAGGACCCGAATATGTCGAGCTCATTCAGACCCATCTGTCTTTTGAATGTGGCTGGCAAAATATACGAGAAAATGATGGTGGCACGATTGACGATGGAACTGGAGTTGGGAGGCTGGATCTCGGAATCGCAACACGGCTTTAGGAAAGGAAGATCCACCACGACGGCGATATTACAACTGATGAAGCTCGTGAAAGAATGTAAGACGAAATGGTGTGCAGTGGTGACAATTGATGTGCAAAACGCTTTCAACACCGCCAGTTGGAAAAGCATTATCGAATCCCTGAAAGAAATGGAAGTCAGTGAGTACATCATCAAATGGGTAGAGGAATATTTCAGTGACAGGTTCGTGGAAATGGGAAGCGTGAGGCATCGATGCTGGAGAGGTGTGCCACAGGGGTCTGTCGCTGGACCGCCTCTGTGGAATACAGGCTACAACGGTGTTCTGGAGCTGCCGTATGACCCGGGAATAAGCGCCATAGCTTACGCGGATGACCTCACCCTAGTAGTAGAGGCTGACAGTGCGGAAGAACTTCAGCGCAAAACAGAGAAAGCTCTGAAGATGATAGTAGAATGGATGGAGAGTAAAAAGTTGAAGGTAGCAACCCAAAAAACAGAATTCCTCATTATGAAAGGCACCAGAAATTCGGACGGTATAAGCGTGAACCTCCTGGGAAAACAAATAGCACCGGTAAATGAAATCAAATATCTGGGCGTAAAAGTAAAGAGGGGCCTAAACTTCGCCGAGCATATTAAATACATTGCAGATAAAGCCCTAGTGAAGGCAAACACTCTAGGTAGACTGATGCCGAACATAGGCGGCCCCCTATACTATAGACGAAGAGTATTGTGCTCGGTGGTCCACAGCGAGATTATGTATGCTGCGCCGGTATGGAGGAAAGAGATCAAGAAAGCGAATCTAAAAAGTAAGATCACTAGTGTACAACGAAAAGGGCTTCTAAGAGTGATATCGGCGTACCGCACGGTAGCAGCAACATCGGCGCAGGTGATATCAGGGTACCCACCGATTGACCTCATGGTGGCGGAAACATGTTATCTCTTCAAGATAGGGGGAAGAACGCCAGGTCAAAGAAACCAGGCAAGGCAAAGAACAATACGAAAGTGGCAGGAGAGATGGAATAGGGAAGGAGACGCTGCGAAATGGACACACACGCTGATAGGCGAGATTGACAAGTGGATTGGGTGCTCACATAGAAAGACATGCTATTACTTTACACAATTTTTGACTGGTCATGGGTCCTTCGGGACTTATACAAAAAGGATAGAGAAGACAGGAGACGATCTCTGCCATATGTGTGAAAAACAAGACAGCCCTAGACACGTTTTTTACGAATGCCTGAGATGGGAAACGGAAAGGGCCAACTTAAAACGACGCCTCAATAACATACCAGCACCGCAAGAGATAATACCAGTATGATAGACAGTGAAGCAACATGGAATAGTAATATGAGTATGTAGTTGATGTAAAGAGGAAAAAAGAGAGGGAAGATCGAGAAAGACAGGGATAATAAGGTAGACAGAAAAGGTCTCTGACGATGTATGGGCAAGAGCCTGTTCCCGTCTGAGGTCCCCTTTGTTTTTTTCAAATTCCTAGACACATACGGGTTACGCACCTCCTGCGAGGTGGCGATGATACCCGGGAAAAGAGGAGGGGGTTTTGGTGGTGCAAGTCCCACACAAATCCATCAGCAGCACCATCAAGATCTTTCAGGCCCGCTGCTGTGGAGAAGAACATTAGTTTCCCTACCTCAGGGCCGAAAAAAAAAAAAAAAAGGTTGGATTAGGTTAGGTGAGCTTAATTGTTCAATTCCAGTAGATGAGAATAGTAGGGCAACGAGAGATGGATATTTGAGTGCTGATAGGTTAGGTTGGATTAGGTTAGGTGAGCTTAATTGTTCAATTCCAGTAGATGAGAATAGTAGGGCAACGAGAGATGGATATTTGAGTGCTGATAGGTTAGGTTGGATTAGGATAGGTGAGTTTAATTGTTCAATTTCAGTAGATGAGAATAGTAGGGCAGCGAGAGATGGATATTTGAGTGCTGATAGGTTAGGTTGGATTAGGTTAGGTGAGCTTAATTGTTCAATTCCAGTAGATGAGAATAGTAGGGCAACGGGAGATGGATATTTGAGTGCTGATAGGTTAGGTTGAATTAGGTTTGGAAGGAGATTTACTCGAAACCCCACCCAAGAGGATAACGGAGTGGGAAGACACAGAAAGTAACACACAGGACATCTTCAGAAGGAGCACAAATACAAAAAGGACCCCACCTGAAAACATTAGCGGCTCTCAACTTCAACGGGAGCTGACACAGTCAGAAAAGGGCAGCTCAAGTGAGCTTCCTACGGTCTCAGATTTAGACAAGCTCGCGGAAGGCAGAACAGTAATTGCAACATCGGAGTCGGATGACGAAGCTAAGGGCAGAAAAAGAAAACAAAAGAAGAGGAGCTCACCCCAAAAAGAAATCCCCCGAGGAGAGACTGTTGAGTTTCTCAGCGAAGTAGCAAAGAAACTCAACGCGAAAATGGATGAGTTAGACAAATTCTGTAGGGAAAATAGAAACGTACATGTCCCTATAAAGAATGAGACTCAAAAACTGATTGAATTATCAAAGGAGATATACCGTTCGATCAAGCACATAGATGAAGACATGCAATCCAAGGAAGCGGGATTTTTCAAAGAAATAAGGGCTCTCGAACAGGAATTGAACAAACCCAAATTGGAAAGGGACGACCTACAAAAAAAGAATGAGATCCTGGTCGCGTGCAAGGGAAAGGTGTCACTGTTGAAAGAACTGGAAGATCAGAGAGAGGTAAAAGATATTGGTACCCAAACAGCTGACCCAGACGAAATATCTGCAGAAGTTAGCAGAATGATTCTTTCGTCACAGATCAGTAATATAAAGAATAAAAAGACCTTAAAAAAATGGTAGAGGACGAGCTGCTGTCGAGATATAGCAAATTCTTGGTCTCTTCGGAATCCATTTTGACGACACCGGACAAGGAGGATATATTGGTTATAGCCGACCTAGTGGCAAACCGGGATCACAGACTCCTCACACATTTAACGGAGACCTCACCGAAGACGAAAAAAATTATTAAAGAAGGAAAAGTGACAAACGAAAAAATCATTAAGATGAAACTAGGAGGAAAAATCCAGATCGGGGATGATGAATATTCGGAGGAAAAACATGTCCTCTCTGCTGGAGAAAATGCAAACTCAGAAGATATGATGGAGTTTTATGAAACAGCAAAACAGTTGAAAAAATGTTTCTAAAGTGTCAAGAGTGAACACATACATATAGCCTACCTAGATAGAAACACGATATCAACGGGGAAAAAGCTGATGGAATGTGCTTTCTGGGACTTTGAAGGCAAGATAACCTGGCATAGCGCCGAAAAGAAAAATCCTCACAGAGAGGGTAAACGAACAGACGCGGTTATAATTGACACGGGCAGCAACACTTATTCGGAGATTTTGAAGAAAGTAAGAGAAAATATTAGTGGAACAAAAGAGTCAGAAATGATAAGAAATGCCGTTAAAAGCAGGAATGGACACCTTTACTTAACCATAGTTAACAAAAGAGGAAAGGCTGAAGATATCGCGTCTTTCTTAAAAAATAAGATGTATGACAGCAAAATAAGAACAGTAGGAGCTTCGAGCAACAGAAGGCTGATTCATTTAAGGGGCATGGACGAACTTACCACAGAGGAGGAGATTAAAAAGGAAGTGACAAAATTCGTGGAAGATCCAGATGAGGAAATAATCATTAAAAACATAAGACCACAAGAATTTGGGGGCCTACAATCCGCTACCATCCAAGTGAGCGAAAAAACTGCCGAAAAAATAGTAGCTAGTGGTGAGCTTCGAATAGGCCTCTCCTACTGTAAAGCAAAACTGAGGATAGACGTGCCAACTTGCTACAGATGCTGGGAGACCGGCCATTTTGCAGCAACATGTAGGGGAGTGGACAGAACAGCCCTATGTAGAAACTGCGGAACAGATGGACATGAAGCCGTTGGGTGCCCCAATTCCCCAGGTTGCCCACTGTGTAATGGTGCACAACAAAGGGCAAAAACCCTCCGAAGCCCTAAATACAAACAGGAAATTGAAAAACTGCAGAACGGACAAACAAGAAATTCTTCCAGGAGGGAGAGGAGATCGGCTGAGCCCCAGATAGACAATAGAAAGGAGAATTATGTCGGAGTAACTCTCTCCCAAGATGCTCCGCATAATACAGGTTAACCTGGGAAGAGCGAAGGCTGCCCACGATCTGGCGTGGGCGGACGCACAGTCTCGGAGTGCGGACCTTATGTGCGTGAGCGAACCTAATGAAAAAATCTGCTCTAAAAACTCATGGTACATGGACAGGAAAAAAAATGTCGCGGTGAAAATCTGCAACCGGAACCTTGAAGTGACAAAGATAATACCGAAGAATAATTATGTCCATCTCCTGATCGGAGAACTGCACATCTTCGCGGTGTACGCATCCCCAAATATGGCTTTTCAGGACTTCGAAGAGCTGATAAACGACGTTTTTGACGATGCAACCAAAAACCCTAGGAATTCGATCGTCCTAGGCGATCTCAATTCAAAGTCGCCCATGTGGGGAGCCCCGGTGACGGATAAGAGAGGCCAGCTCCTGGAGGAGTGGCTGGCACAGTTGACATGGGGTTGTGCAAACACGGGAGAACACACCTTTGAGAGGGGAAACTCCAAAAGTCACATCGATGTGACACTAACATCAACAGACATACTTGGAAGGTTCTCCGCATGGATAGCCGAGTTCACTAACCCCCACACGCATCACGCTCATATTGTCTTCGAGATTGAGACAAACAGAAAAAATGATTGACCCACTTCATTAATGTCTGCAGACTTCGAAGCTGAGGCAACAACTCGGCCAGAGGGTCTGGAGCAGCGACGGCAAAGGCATCTACAGGAATTTTCTGGAATCCTTTAATAAATCAATAAGGACCATACAAGAGACATCCGCGAGGCACCAATATTGGTGGAATGATGAAATAGAGACGTGCAGAAGTGAGTACATAAAGATGAGAAGAGAATGTTCAAAGAAGACAGGACGAGGACATGGATCGGAGGAATTGCGGTCTAGAGCGGAGGAAATGGGCAAAAGAATGAAAAAGCTCATAACAAATGCAAAGAGGGAAAAATGGAGGGAGCTACTGGGAAGACTGGAGGATGATGTGTGGGGCGAAGGCTATAGAGTCGTAACCAGACAATTTAGAGGTGGATCTTTAAGTCACAAAATACCGACTAAAATCAGAAGAAAGATACTACAAGAACTCTTCCCATCAACTGGCAAAACAAGGAAGAAAAGTCCACCAACACCAAGTCAGGAAATACCACCTTTCACCGGCGTGGAGCTAGAAAAAGCAGTGGACAGTATGAAAACTGGCAAAGCCCCGGGACCCGACGGGATAACCGTGGAAGCCGTGAAAATTTTCTCACAGGAATGCCCAGAAAGAGTACTGCAAATGATGAACTACTTCCTGATGAAACAACAATTCCCAGCAATCTGGAAGACCGCCAGGGCCGTATTGCTTCCGAAAAAAGGAAGGGACCTGAGTCAGGCATCCGGTTTTAGACCGATATGTCTGATAAATATTTTCGGAAAGCTGTACGAGAGGATGATCCTTAACCGCCTGTCAATAGAGATGGAAAAAAACAACGTCATTTCACCAAACCAGCATGGTTTCTGTAAGGGAAAGTCCACAACGTCGGCACTGCTAGCCCTGAAGAGTGCAATAAAAGAATCAAACAACAGATGGTGCGTAGTCATAGCAGTGGATATAAAAAATGCCTTCAACACCATCGAGTGGGGAAGCATAATTGACGCCTTACGTGAGGCGAAGATTCCTAAATACCTAGTAAGGTGCGTGGAGGCCTTCCTATCCAATAGGCGCGTGAGATCAGGCATGATCTCGCATGCGTATGATAAAGGAGTTCCGCAGGGTTCAATAAAGGGTCCCGCCCTGTGGAACGCAGGATATGACGGAGTGCTGCGCTTGCCATACGGACCAAAAATAACGACGATAGCGTATGCGGATGACCTCCTTTTTGTCGTGGAGGCGCGAATGAGATCAAAATTAGAGCGGAGGAGGCCCTGAAAATGATGGCAAACTGGGTGAAACATAGGGATCTAGAGGTGGCCCCCCAAAAAACTGAAGTTCTGGTCGCAAAGGGACCAAGGAATACGGATGACTTCAGAATAAATTTCCTAGGAGAGCAAATAACCCCGAAGAAAGAGCTGAAGTACTTGGGTGTTATCTTCCGGAAGGGGCCAATTTTCAGTGGCCATGTTGAGCACGTAAGGAGGAAAACATCAGAAAAACTGACAGCTCTCACTCAGCTGATGCCAAATATTGGCGGTCCCTCCTATGGGAAGAGAAGACTTTTTGCAGGAGTGTGCCATAGTGTGATATTATACGCTGCCCCAGTATGGCGTGAAGTCCTCAAACAGAAAAAATACAAAGGCATGTTAATTTCAGCTCAAAGATTGGCACTGCTGAGAGTTATATCAGCCTACAGGACGGTGTCCGCGGAGGCGGCGCAGGTGGTAGCCGGCTTTCCTCCTGTAGATCTGATGATGGCTGAAAGAAGTTTTCTCTACACAGTGGGAGGAAGACTCCCAGGGAACAGAAGAATGGCGCGTAGGAGGACTCTGAGAGGGTGGCAGCAGAGATGGCAAGCAGAGAGAGACAAGGCAGTATGGACGAGAAGATTAATCCCAAATATAGAGGCCTGGGTGGATTGCGGTCACAAGACAACGGGGTACTACATGACCCAGTTTCTGACGGGCCATGGCTCCTTTGGAAGCTACACAAACAGGATAGGTAAGACACAAGTGGATACCTGCAAAAAATGCGGAGTGAGAGACGATCCAGAGCACTTCTATGGTGTTTGTCAGCGTTGGGCCGCTGAGAGAGAAGAAGTTACAGACCGCTTGGGAAGTATCCCAAACATAGACGAACTTATACCGAAGATGCTGAAGAAGCAATGAAAAAAAAGAGACCGAAGATAGAGAAGAGGAGGAAAGAGCACGCACTCCATAAGTTAGAGGAGTCTCCTGCCTAACTTCTGACGCGTGGGCGAGAAGCCCGTACCAGAAGCAAAGGCTCAGACCGGGTTACGCACCCCTCGGGGTGGCGATGATACCCGGGAAAAGAGGAGGGTGTTTTGGTGGGTGAGAGTCCCACACACAAGTACACAGCAGCATACCAAGATCTTTCAGGCCCGCTGCTGTGGAAAAAGAACATTAGTTTTCCCCCTACCTCAGGGTCGAAAAAAAAAGGTTGGATTAGGTTAGGTGAGCTTAATTGTTCAATTCCAGTAGATGAGAATAGTAGGGCAACGAGAGATGGATATTTGAGTGCTGATAGGTTAGGTTGGATTAGGTTAGGTGAGTTTAATTGTTCAATTTCAGTAGATGAGAATAGTAGGGCAGCGAGAGATGGATATTTGAGTGCTGATAGGTTAGGTTGGATTAGGTTAGGTGAGCTTAATTGTTCAATTCCAGTAGATGAGAATAGTAGGGCAACGAGAGATGGATATTTGAGTGCTGATAGGTTAGGTTGGATTAGGTTAGGTGAGCTTAATTGTTCAATTCCAGTAGATGAGAATAGTAGGTCAACGAGAGATGGATATTTGAGTGCTGATAGGTTAGGTTGGATTAGGTTAGGTGAGCTTAATTGTTCAATTCCAGTAGATGAGAATAGTAGGGCAACGAGAGATGGATATTTGAGTGCTGATAGGTTAGGTTGGATTAGGTTAGGTGAGTTTAATTGTTCAATTGCAGTAGATGAGAATAGTAGGGCAACGAGAGATGGATATTTGAGTGCTGATAGGTTAGGTTGGATTAGGTTAGGTAAGCTTAATTGTTAAATTCCAGTAGATGAGAATAGTAGGGCAGCGAGAGATGGATATTTGACTGCTGATAGGTTAGGTTGGATTAGGTTAGGTGAGCTTAATTGTTCAATTCCAGTAGATGAGAATAGTAGGGCAACGAGAGATGGATATTTGAGTGCTGATAGGTTAGGTTGGATTAGGTTAGGTGGGCTTAATTGTTCAATTCCAGTAGATGAGAATTGTAGGTCAACGAGAGATGGATATTTGAGTGCTGATAGGTTAGGTTTGATTAGGTTAGGTGAGCTTAATTGTTCAATTCCAGTAGATGAGAATAGTAGGACAACGAGAGATGGATATTTGAGTGCTGATATGTTAGGTTGGATTAGGCCGGATCATCAAACACTGCTACTGGCAGAATTACGAGGAAGAGAAGAAAGGAAAAGAGCGGTGAACTCTTTGATAAGGCTAAGGAGCTCAAAGAGACAAGAAAGAAGATGATGGATGAGGAAATGGAGGTCTTTAAAAGATCGACCAAGATGAACAGAATACCCCCAAAAGAAACAGAAGAAGAAAGGGAACACAACCCCAACAGTAGAACTTTCAAAGGATGAAGCAACGCAGGAGAGAGCTACCTCAACCCCACTGGTTGACAGCGAAAATGAAGACAATTTCTTCAGTGGGCTCATTGGAGCGAACTCTAACAAGAGAAAACGAATTGAATCAGCGGGAGATATAAGCATTGATAGAGGCTGCTACAACAGCCTAATGACAGTCATGGAAAACACAATAGAAAAAATAGAAAAACTACTTAAGGATGACACATTACAGGAGAGAATAAAAGAGGAACTAAATACAATAAAGGAAAATTTAAACGATGAATTGGAAAAAACAAGTAATATGGTAGAGACTAGGGATGTTAACAGGAAGGACCAAGGTATCCAGGTTAACTTGGAACAAATAAATGACGATTTATTAACGCACGAGATAATAGAGAAAATGAAAGATATAAAAAACGAAGAAGAGCTTTATACACTAATTAGCAAGGAATGGCCCAGTCCCGTTTATAAAGTAAAAATCGATCAAGGGAGGATTACGGGTCAGGATCTAGAAGGCAGTATTGCCATAATGGCGAGCTCTGGCAAATTGAAGGAAATCAGATACTTGAGGCCACTAGTGGGCAATTCAAGAAATTTACTGAAATATCTAAGAGATGGCAAATTACAAGCAGGCCAGATCCTGACATGTAAAACAGAAGGTCCAGCCATGATAGGAGAGGAAATGTTGAGAAATAACAGAAGAGTTCTATTTGTGGGACTCAAGGAAGAGGAAAACATGATTGAACAGGCGCACGATCTATATAAAATGTGCAAAGAGTTAGAAAAAACTGCAGACCAAAACGAAGACTTACGTGTAGTAATTGAGAGCAGTCTGACCGCCGAAGAAAGGCTCAAAATTATTGAGTGCGCAATGCATGACTACAAAGGAAAGATCTATATACAAGGTAACAATAGTGAATTGAAGGACTTACATATGAAAGAAAAACGGAAATACACAAATGAGGCTGTGATGATAAACATCAAAGGCGAGCAGACATATGCGCAAATGGTCTCCAATATTAAGGAGGAACTTAAAAAAGAACAGGGAATAAAAGAGGAAATAAAAAATATAAGAAGCACAAGAGATGGACACCTTCTTTTGGAGATGAAAGAGGGAGCTAGAGAAACAGATAACTTCATAAGGAAGTTAAAAAAGAATATTGGAGACAGGACTGTCGTCAAACTAACCGGGGGATCCTCCAGGAAGGCAGCAAATGCCTACGGAATTGACATCGACATGACCGCCAAAGAAGTAGAAAACCAGATGAATGAGGTGATTCAAATGCACGCATGCGAGGAGAGAATCGAGGTCAGAGCCTTGAGGCCAATGGTAGGGGACCGACAGGCTGCCACTATCCTTGGCAGCCCAGAAGTGATCTCGAAACTGATATCGCTTGGAAATATAAGGATTGGACTGTCGTTAGTGAACATTCGAGAAAGAAAGGAGGCAGTTAAATGCATGAGATGCTGGGAGGTCGGTCACCTAGCCAAAATGTGCAAGAAGCAGGACAGGTCCAAATTGTGCAGGAACTGCGCCAAAGAGAGCCATAAAGTGCACGCCTGCGAGAATCCCCCGTTCTGCATGACATGCGGGAAAGAGGGGCACAGAACAGCTAGTGGCAGATGCCGAAAGGACCAAGAGAACCCGTGAGTCAGCCTTTCCTGTCCTTACCGTGTATATGTTTTGTGCTTCTGTTGTCTTCTTCTACTGTTCTTCTTCTACGTGTTCATTTATTTATACAGAGAATTTATATATACAGTTTTTAACAGAGAGAGAGATATTTATTGGACTTTACACCACATTTTATATATACAACAGATTTTATTTATACAGGCCTCACAGATTTTATTTATGCACTAATTTATTATTTTATCTATACTCTAATTTATTATTTTAACTATACACTAATTTATTGTCTTATTTATACAACATGTCGTATATGTGGAATATGCTATGACCCTGTCTGTGTGAGTGTCACAAGCAATGGATGCAGAGGAGAGGATGAATTAGATTGAAGAGTTACGCATAACTCAATTGAATTTGGGTAGAGCGAGAGCTGCCCATGATATGGCATGGGCAGAAGGCATGAAAGAAAAAACAGATATTATGATAATATCGGAGCCCAACAAGAAAATATGTTCAGGCAGAGGATGCTACAAAGATAAAAAAGGAGATGTTGCCATAATAATTATGAACAGTAATCTGGAAGTGGAAAAAATAAATTGCGAGGAAGGATATGTTCATATCGAACTGTATGGAATTCACATATATGCAACATACGTGTCCCCAAACATCGCAATCGAAGATTTCAAGAGAGCCATAGACAAAGTTTTTGAAAAGGCGGAAAATCACTCAAGAAATTCCTTAATAGCAGGAGATATCAACGCAAAATCCCAAACCTGGGGATCTCCAAATACAGATAGACGCGGTGAATATGTAGATGAGTGGCTATCACAGCTGTGTTGGACCGCCATAAATAATGGACAACATACATTCGAAAGGGGGCAGTCTAGGACCCACATAGACGTGACCCTCTGTTCTGAGAACATTGCTCGCAAGTCCAAAGGATGGAATATTGTATATGGAAATCCATATACTCACCACGGGCAGATCTCATATACAATCAAAACAAACACGAAGATGGCACGAGTACAGAACAAAAAAGTATACCTGAATGTAGGAGAATTCTCCAGAAAACTTGACGAGATAAATGAAGACAATGTAGGAGACCTATACAGTAAAGTGGTGGAACTGTATAAAAGCTCCACGACAGAGGCAGAAGGTTCAATAACAAGACAACCATACTGGTGGAATGGGGTTATAAAAGAGAACAGAGATCAGTACGTCCGAATTAGGAGACAATACTCCAGAATGAGAAATAGAGAAAGCAGTGAGGCGAAACTCCTCAGAAAAAGATTAAAGGAAGAAAAAAGCAAAATGAAAAGGGAGATAAAGAGTGCTAAAAAGAAAGAATGGAAGACCCTGTTAGAAGCCCTGGACAACGATATATGGGGACAGGGATACAGAATAGTAACAAGGAAATTCTCTAAGGGAAACATAGAATACAAAATACCAACAAAAAGGAGAAGAAAGATCATAAGCGAACTCTTTCCAACCGGAGGACAACGTTTCGAGAAAACCATGGAAATGTGCAAAGTCTCGAGAATTTTTACGGAGGAAGAGCTGAGAACTGCAGTGAACTCATTAAAAAGTGGAAAAGCACCAGGACCTGATGGAGTAACAGCTGAGGCCATCAAATTAGTACACCAGAAAAAACCACAGATTATGCTAAGTATGTTCAATAACCTATTGAGCAAACAGAAATTCCCGGACAAATGGAAAATCGGGACAGTTATACTTCTCCCCAAAAAAGGGAAAAACCTGGAGGAATCCTCAGGTTTCAGACCTATTTGTTTACTAAACACAATGGGAAAATTATACGAAAGGCTACTCTGGAACAGAATCGAAGAAGAACTGGAAGAGAATAACATTATTTCGCAATGCCAGCATGGTTTTAGGAAGGGGAGGTCCACACTATCAACAATGCTGGAAGTTAAAGATATGATTAAACAGACAAAAAATAAATGGTGCATGATGTTGACGGTGGATATAAAGAACGCGTTCAATACGGCCAGCTGGAGGCATATTGTGGGCGGCTTACGTGAAGCTGACGTGAGCCCATACCTCGTTAGGTGCGTGGAATCATACCTATCAAACCGGATAGTTAAATCTGGTATGATCAAACACCGGTGCAGCATGGGGGTTCCACCGGGGTCGATAAAGGGCCCTGGCCTGTGGAACGTGAAGTACGATGGAGTCCTGAAATTAAACTACGGGATAGGCATACGGGCAGTTGCGTATGCAGATGATCTACTGTACGTGATTGAAGGAAATGAAGAGAGGCAAGTGAAACAAAGAGCAGAGAAAGCAGTGGAGATGGCCATAAAATGGATGAAGGCCAGAAGTTTGGAAGTCGTATTACAGAAAACAGAGATGTTGGTGGTCAAAGGACCAAGAAACGCAGATAACCTGAGCTTAGTGCTGATGGGAGAGCAGATTAGGGCTTCGAAAGAACTAAAATACCTGGGAGTGAAGTTCGAAAAAAATTTAAAATTCACTAAACATATAGAATACTGCACGAAGAAGGCAGCAGAAAAGCAGACAGCAGTCTCTAAAATCATGCCGAATATAGGAGGACCCAGGTATGAGAAAAGAAGAGTATTATGTGGTGTAACACATGGCATACTGCTATATGCGGTTCCAGTATGGAGGGAGGCTATCAAGATTCAGAGAAACCTCCAAAAAATGATAGCAACACAAAGAAGATGCCTTTTAAGAGCAACGTCGGCATATATAACTGTGTCGGCCGAAGCGGTACAGGTAATAGCGGGATTTCCCCCCATAGACTTGATGGCAGCTGAAAGATGCTTCCTGTACAAGATAGGAGGAAGACTGCCGGGTAACAAAAGAATGGCTCAAAGAAGAACAATGAGCAAATGGCAAGACAGATGGGAGGCAGGAGAAGAAAAGGCAACCTGGACGAGAATGCTGATAAGAAATATAGACGACTGGATAAACTGCTCATTAAGAACAACTGACTACTTTTTTACACAGTTCCTTACTATTACTATTATTAAGGCTGTGATACCTACGGCTGATAACTAGTACCAAAGAGAGTCTCTCATCCATTTGTTGTTTCGTGTTTCACACACTTATTTGTTAATTTATTTACTTGTATTTGTCCGTAATAATCTATTTTTGTGGGTGTGCTAAACCATGCTTAACATACTCCAGGTGAACCTTGTCAGAGCAAATGCAGCACATGATATGGTGTGCGAGGTCGTCAAGAGAAAAGCTGTGGACATAGTGGTGGTATCTGAGCCAAACAAAAAGTTATGTTCGAGTAAAAGATGAACATCGGAGAAGAAAGAAGATGTTGCCATGATAATAGCAAGAACGATGAATTTGTCCACATTAAGACTGGCAGAGTACATATTTATGGCATTTATGTATCTCCGAATATACCAATTGAACAATTCAAGTGTAGGATAGAGGCTGTCTTCACAGAGGCTACGAAACATAGCAGAAATGCAATGATAATTGGGGATATAAATGCAAAGTCCACGATGTGGGGATCACTAACAAGTGATCCGAGAGGCAAATACGTAGAGGAGTGGCTCGCACAGACGGGATGGTACGCAACAAATGACGGAGAACCAACCTTCCAGAGAGGCCTCTCTATATCACATATAGATGTGACGCTGATACAAAAACATGCCAGATACCGGGTGACGGGGTGGAGATCACCTACGAGAATCCGTTCACGCACCATGGGCACATCCACTTTCAGATTAAAAGCTACGGTGCTGATAGGTAAGGTTATTTGTTCAATTCCAGTGTATGAGAATAGTAGGGCAGCGACAGATGGATATGTAAGTGTCGAAAGGTTAGGTTGGGTTAGGTAAGGTAAGGTTAATTGTTCAATTCGAGTGAATGAGAATAGTAGGGCAGAAACAGATGGATATTTGAGTGCTGAAAAATAAGGTTGGGATAGGTAAGGCTAGGTTAGTTGTTCAATTTCAGTGAATGAGAATAGTAGGGCAGCGACAGATGGATATTTGAGTGCTGAAAGGTAAGGTTGGGTTACGTAAGGTTAGGTTTACCTGTTCAATTCCAGTGAATGAGAATAGTAGGGCAGCAAGAGATGGATATTTAAGTCAGGTTAACTGTTCAACTCGAGTGAATGAGAATAGAAGGGCAGCGACAGATGGATATTCGAGTGCTGAAAGGTTAGGTTGGGTTAGGTAAGGTTAGGTTAATTTTCAATTCCAGTGAATGAGAATAGTAGGGAAGAGAGAGATGGATATTTGAGTTCTTAAAGGTTAGGTTAGGTGAAAATAATTGTTCAATTCCAGTGAATGAGAATAGTAGGGCAGCGGCAGATGGATTTATGAATGCTGAAAGATTAGGTTGGTTAGGTAAGGTAGAGTTAGTTTTTCAACTTCAGGGAATGAGAATAGTAGGACAGCGACAGATGGATATTTGACTGCTGAAAGGTAAGGTTGGGTTGCGTAAGGTTAAGTTAACTGTTCAATTCCAGTGAATGAGAATAGTAGGCAGCAAGAAATGGATATTTAAGTTGGGTTAATTGTTCAATTCGGGTGAATGAGAATAGAAGGGCAGCGAGAGATGGGTATTTCACTGCTGAAAGGTAAGCTTTGGTTAGGTAATGTTAGGTTAGTTGTTCAATTCTAGTAAATGAGAATAATAGGGCAGCAAAAAATGGATAATGGAGTGTTGAGGTGTTAGGTTGGGTTAGGTAAGGTTAGGTTTCCTCTTGTTGAGCAGCACCTTGTCGGGGTGTGAGGGCTTAGGTACCTGCGATGACTCTTTGGAGCTATGTCGGGTAGGGTCACTCATGCCGATCAGGCCTTAAAGGAGCAGCGAAAACTAAGACTGCTCCCTCTCTCCCAATGCTGAAAGCTTGTCCAAGCTTTCACCACTACCCTCAAGAAACCTTTATCCACCTGTGTTCCCCTTCTGACGCTATTAGGTTAACTGAGAGCTAGGGGGTGTCCTATACTTACCTTTGCCTTTTTTCCTTTTCCTTTGCTTGGATATGAAACATGCTGAAGACACGGCTGCCTCAGGATACGAGATGTAAGCATCGCACTGCACCTGCAAATAATGGAATTATGGATCGAATGAGTCTACGGTGCAGAGGGGGGATACTTCAGTACCGGTCGGGGGAGGTGGTAAAGCTGGCCATGACCGACCGAAATCCGACGACTGCGGGAGGGTACCGGCGGAAAGCCAGGTACTTCCTCTAATGCTACTTGCCCAATGTTAGAAGAGAGTCAGGAAGATTCATCCTGCGTAACAGAGAGCATGAAGGGCGACATCTTCAAAATAAAATAAATATAAAAGAGAAAAGCAACGTCGTCACCGGAGCTCTCCTGGACTACGGGAGGCTCCTGCATTCTCAAGGAAATCGAAAGCCTTGACAATATCTTGAGGAGCATGTACACTTTTGGGAAGGAGAATAGAAATGTCCACGTAAAAGTTAAACAACTAATAGACGAAGCCATAAAAAAGATGAGAGTGCTGAAAAATACCGAAAGCAAGAATAGAGAAAAACGAGAAAATGACTACAAGAAGATGGGAGAAAACATAAACGTCTTCACGCAAAAAGTCAACCAGTTGGAGGAATAATACATAAAGTGAAACAACAAGAAGAAATAATTCAGAAACAGGAAAAAAATCATCTCACAAGAAAAATACAAAAGCGATTTAGAGAAAGAGATCAAAACTTTAAAATATGGTAACGATGAAGAAGAATTCGAGGAATTGACCGATAGTAGTAAATTCAGTACGATAATAAATGAGAAAACTATAAATGAGTTGATGAAAAAGAAATGGTCGCCAGCAATATACGAGAGAAGCAGTATTGTCATGGTAAATACCCTAAAAGAGTTAAGAGACTCAAACTTGGCGGTGGTGCTGACTCGGGAAGATGTAAAGAAAGAGGATATCCGTCTGAAACAACTTATCAAGAGATTCCCGGAATTGGAGGAGCTAGATGAAGAAATTTACCTGGGATGTATTGTTCAGCAAACAATAATTAAAAGGAACGGACAAACAATTAGGAAATATATTCCTTTAACAGAAGAATACGTTTAAGGCCTTGAGGCGAATTGCAGAGGACGCCGAAAAAGAGAAAAGAAGGTACATTGAACTCCAAGGTACTGGAGTCAACCAGGCCTCAATTAGAAAATTAGTCGAACTCGCATTCCAGGAAACGGAGTGCAGAGTAAGAATAAGTGTAGCACATGAACAGAAAGAGGAGCCACGGCCAAAGGTGAGGAACACTTGCGCACTAGTAGTGGATAGAGGAAAGAAATATAATGAAGTTATTAGGAAAATAAGGGATAACCTAAAGGATAAAACAATAAGGGGAAGTATTACAGGAATAAGAACAACCAGAGATGGAAAAGTTCTAATAGAAACAAAAAAGAATGAAAATGCAATCGGTGAAATTAAGAAAACGATAGAAAAGGATAACGATGGCTGGACAGTCAAACAATATGGAGACAGAGTCAATAAAAAGGAAACAGTTTTCATAAGAGAAATGGATCCCATCACTACCCAGGAAGATATCATTGAAGCACTTAAGGAATTCCACGAAGACGACGAACTGCAGGTCCATGTTAGTGAGCCCAGACCGGGCATTCGTAACACGATAAGTGCCACAATAAAAATAGACTCTAAATATGCAAGATTGCTAACGGCAGACAAAATCAGGATAGGGATGAAGGACTGCAAAGCGGAGCCTAGGATTAATATAGACAGGTGCCTGGGCCTGGGACATACTGCAGGACACTGCACAGAACCAGACAGATCCAACTGTTGCATTATATGCGGAAAAGACGGGCATAAGGCAAAGGAGTGTAAAAACGAAGAGGAATGCCTTGTTTGTGAACAAAAGGGTCATCAACTAGGTTCTGGAAGATGTAGCGAATTTAAGAAGCTTTTGAATTCTGCCAGAAATCTGAAAACACGTAGAAAAAATGAGAATTTTTTTCCTGCAGGAGGCTTCCGGAATGCACAAAGCTCGCAAACAATGTAAAAATAAGAAGAACGATATCAACGCAAAACCAAAAAGGAAGGAAGGTAGAGTAGGAACTCTAAGAATTCTGCAAGAGAATCTGAATAGGAACAAAAGAGCAATGGACCTACTGGATCAATGTATTCGTTCAGAAAATATAGCTTTCGCGTTGATATCGGAGCCAAATTTTAATATGATAAGAGAGAGAAAGAACTGGATGCTCAGTTGTGACGAATCAGCCGCCATGGGATTTTTCGTTGGGAAAGTGGAAGGAATGCAGGATGGGTGTGGGCAGAGATCAATGGGTCGACAACATACAGGATTTTCCTTTTAAGTTGGCCTATTAGACGTTTTAGGAGAACTAGTGAATATTTCGTTCTGAAATTTTAGGTGCAGCCCTGAGGGTGAAGGAACTCTTCGCCTAAAATATTTTCAAGTCGACAGTGTTGCCACGTCTATCTCAAACGCATATCTACTTTCTTATTTCCAATGGAACTACCTATATTTTCATTTTTGTATCGATTCAATACCCAATGGAAACATTTAACTTAGAAATGTCATAAGAAAATTCTTTACAAAAATGGAATTAAAAATATACTGATTTTCTTAGTAAATCCGCAATAGTACAAGAACTAGCACATTGAAGTATAATATTTTTTTCAATGAGCTAACACGCAAGGATATGAGCTACAAAACGATACTAACATAATTTCTGTAGGTTACATAATTCGAAAGTAATTGCTGTTCGAAAATGACCTTAATGAAAATTGATAAAATAGAATGAAACTCAGTACTGTACTTTCGATAATTTTTAATGATCAAACTAACAAATTAATCATAAAAATTGCTCTAAATGGCCACCTCTGCTTTGGAGACAGGCAGTGGCCCTCATGACGGCCTGAAGCAACAAAACAATTTTTGGGGCGCTCGCGTAGTGGTCATGTTCGAACAGCAATTACTCTCAAATTATGTAACTTAAAGAAATGATGTAGGTTTTGTTTTGTAGCTAATATCCTTGCGTATTAAATCATCGAGAAAAAATTATACTTCAATGTGCTAGTTCTTGTACTATTGCGGATTTACTAAGAAAATCAGTAAACTTTTTTACAAAATTTTTTTAAAGTTTTTTTTATCGCATTTTCAAGTTAAATGTTTTCATTATGTTCCACTTCAATGAAAAGTTGTAGTATCGTCTTTCAAAAAACATTTTTTCCACATCCGTATGACATTTATGTCCAAAGATATCGATATTATTTGGAAGGGTCAACGAAAATAAAAAATTTAATTTAAAATAGGTGCTACTCCAAAATTAAGGGGGTAAACTTCCCAATGTGGGTGTTTTTGTCGATAATATAAGGTATATTTGACGCCCTTAAATTACGAGTATTATCGCTAAGTCATGACCAAACACACTGTTTATAGTACAAAGTCATGTAGTCTCCTATATCATATGGTTCAAGGGCAGCCATTCTGGGATGTACACAGCATAGATGGGGAGGATGTTGTTTCTTTTGAAGACACCCCTACATGAACGTCTATATCTTAAATATAATTCTAATGGCTTTTTTCTGCATGACATGGTTTGCATCTGTGTTGTCACCTTTCTTGTAAATTGGTTTTATGAGAGCTACTTTCAAGGTTTTTGAGAACTATCCATATTTCAGGCTCTTATTTACTTTGTAGAGCAAGGGTTTTTGTATTTCATTAATTGTTTGAGATATCATCTACACCACCTGTGTGTTGGTTTTTCAATAATTTCACTATGTTATTCAGCTGTTTGGATGTGAGTGAACTTATTCGGATTGACTTATCAGGACCAAATTGCTTTGCTTTCATTATCTGATTTCAAAATTTTCATTTCAAATGTATTTTCTTTCATTTCAATCAGTCTTTGATCATATCGCCTTTTGATTTCTCTGTATTTTTCATACAGATGTGAAAAAAAATTTTTTAGAATTAGTAGTGTATCTAATTTGTTCTTGAGTTTTTCAGCAATTTCATCTATTTTATTTCTGTTTTTCCTTTTCTTGTTCACTGCAGCTTTCTTTTTTGGACGTGCTTGTTTAAAATGGGCTAGGAATTTTTCCTCAAATGTACATACTGTAAATTAGATTTACGTCTGATTCACAAATGTCATAAATTCTTGACCAGTCCTATTCCTTCAAGGTGTTCCGTAAATTTGTGATATTTTGGGGAGAAATAATCTTCTTCAGGTGTATTTAGTTCCTTTTTTTGCCTTGGTTACTTGCAGGATTTGCGCTCTATGATCAGAGATATGTGTTTCATAAGTTTGTGATATGTACTTCTCTGTGATGTTAGTATAAATCCCTCTCCATAATCTGTTTTCCTCGTTGCATTAAATATTGTTTGTTGGATGTTGTATGTATGAAGTATGTATGAAGTTGATGTTTGGCAGTTTTTTGAATTTGACATTGGCAGTTGACTGACTTGACCTTGTAGCTGACTTCTTCGATTTGAGTTATTCTCTCTCCATTTATTTACCTTGTTATCCACTATTTTTTGTTCCATCTATAAATGTTCGGTTTTTTTCGCCATTTCTAGCGTCATTATTTTATCTAGCAAAATGAGGTTATAATCATTCAATATATGATTGTTCTCCTTGATCTCCCTGAGTAATTGTTTCAAGTATGCATTTTCGATGTTAAGTATCTTGTTTTGGCTTTCTATATTGTTTTGCATTTCAATTTGGTTTTCTAAAGAATTTTCCATCCTCTTATGTTTGCTTGCCGCATTCTTCAGTGTTGCAGCCTGCTTTAAGCATGATAAATGAAAATCCTCTAAACACTTAGAGCACTTCACACTCTCCACCACTTTTTTCTCGCAATGGGCACATTTATTTTCAAAATTTTTCCGATTTTTAGCAGACGAATTTTCTGATTTATCTTCATTTGCCGCCATGTTTAAGTATCTGTGTGCGTTAAAATCTGTCAAATGTGATGTGAACATCTAAATGTAGTTAAATGTTTGTGGTGTTTCAGAATGAGATGCGAAAGGCAGAGGATCATTCGAAGCATGGACTAAAAAGTGCCCTCCTATGATCCTTTGCAGAAAGAGTAGGGGGCTTAAGTGGGTGCGAGCCCCACACGAACTGGCAGCATTGCACTGCCTATTGTCGGCATATACGGAATTGACGATTTTATAACAGAAGAGGATGTAAGAAAAGAAATATCTAAGTAAGCCAACTGCGAAGATGAACAGATAACAATAAAGAATATGAGACCTTTTAATTTGAATGTTCACAGATGGCAACAATAACGTTGGAACAAAGTCTGGCGCAGCATATCGTAGAGTCAAGAGTGCTTCGAATTAAAAAATGCACCCAGAGATACTCCCACAATTCTTGCTAATGCAAAGCATATTTTGGTGAAATGAAAAGTGGAAATTGCCACAAGACATTAGGTAAACCACAATTCAAGATCAAATGTATAGTGGATTTTGTGATGAGCAGTTTCACTTTGAGTGTACTGTTCAGGACGTTGAATTCTTCAGTGAGTTTAAACGTCACAGAAAACATGACTTCCTGACACCTGAATCCTCGGATAAGGAAGAATTTGCCAAATATCATGCAACATCAACTACTGATCAATGAAGTAAGTTAAAGTGGTTCTGCATGGCAATGAACCTACAATCGAGTATTCTCAAATCCTTCAGAAAGGATTCAATCTGAAAGGCAACACAAGTAACAGTTAATGATCGATTCATAATATCATTATCATTTGGGGAAAAAACTTTGGCGAAGTGTTCAGCAGATACTTGTGCTTTTTCTTGATTACCTCTGGCCCATTGTCTGTTAGGTGTTCCTTCACTGATTTATCATTCAAACTCGAGCACTTCCTTTTCGACATTTTCGCACAACTTTCAGACTAACGTAATGGTTAGATTGAAACTAAACAGCCAGGGGTGCATTTAAAATTGTTTCAGAAGGATCTCTCTGCCAACCGTAATGATGACTTGCATACTTGGAAAATCATTCTAATATAATAAGGATTTTTGGTATCTCTATAATGCTCAGCAAAGGCATTTGTAATATTTTTATCACGAGTCAGAGTTTTTCTTTGTAAATGGATTGGCTGAGTCAGTTTGTAATGGGTGTATTTTGAGGGTTTTTCATTCATCTCCAAGATGTTCGGCCTTTTCAGTTTCATATTTCTTCGTATGCCTCCATGTATTTATGAGATTTGAACTGTAGGACTAGTGTGTGTGTATCTTTATCCAATATTTTAAAAATATCTGAAAAACGAAAGCCCAAAAAAAATTTCTAGTCAAATTTTACACAACTGAGTGACAAATAATTTAGGTATATAGAAGAAAAAAATGATTTTTCATTTCCGAGAAATTGTTATTTTCGAAATATCTCATAAGCGAAATCTGCAATGAAAATTTGTATGCACAAATTTTACAAAATTGAGTAAAGAATTATCTGATGTAGCAATAATTTCAATTCGCCCAATAAAACGGCAGTAATTTCAGTTGAAAAATACAAGTGCTCGGAATGTGAGGTGACAAATAATAATCTGTGGTATCATTCATCTCCAAAATTCTTATTATCGAAATAATATATCCCAAAAACGTGAACTTTTTTCACCTAAAATTGTTCACAAGTTAGTTACGAATATTAGATGTATCCTATAAATGATGACAGGAATTTGGAAAACGAAAATCCGTGTATTGATGTTTAAACCATTTGAATTTTTGCCGATGTTTCAGACGCTATTGGTTGTTTCTCAAGGGTGCACTTATATAATAATAATAATTAAAATAATGTTTATTAAGAAACAAAGAACAACAATATGCTATATTATCAAATAAACAGATGAATTCACGTATTTAATAAACATTGAATGACCACAAAAGTGTCAGGCACTTAGGTGTGGTAAGTAAAAATTTCTCAAAAATTTAGGGAGTAGGAGCTTGTTCATTGGTGAGCATTGTTACCTCAAAATTTTATATGGTACTTGAGATAATTACCAGATATATAAATGCAGAATCTCAGTACAATCAGAATAATATTCTTGAAATAATTCAAAAATAAATATGTAAAAATGAATTGAAAAAAAATTAAATTTTATGGTCCTGATGATGCGATCCTCTTGAAATATTGCATGAACATTCAGCATTTATCAGTCTTGATTCGAAAATTGAATTTCACTGGAATCGGATATTCTGTTATGAAAATAAAGAGATTCTCTTATTCAATATTCCAATTCAATTTCCCATGATTCTGTTAACACTATGGCCACAAAATTTTGCATGAACTTTCAATATATAAATCGTCATTCATTAAATAAACTTCACTCGAATCGCATATTTTATTATGGAAATATAAAGTTTCTTCTTTTCGATAATCCAATGGACTTTTCTATGGTTATGTGTGCACTATAGCCACAAAATTTTGCATGAGACTAAGAGCAACTTGCATGTGGCCGCAACATTTCTTTTTTATTACTTCCGTTTTGTCTGAGATATTGAGGAACAAAAATTTTGAATGGCCGAATTTTATGGAACACCTTATATAGTGGCTGGTTAACGAACTCACTCTGAAATTTTCAAGTCTTTAGGACAATCCCTTCGAAAGTTATCGTGCTAACGGACGACCGGATAGCCAGCCCTACAGGCAGAATTGAATTTGACCACGGAATCGTCATCATGAAGTCGAACCCTATCGATTTAGAAAATTTTTGGCTCAAAATTCGAAAATGGCAGACATTGGGGAAAAACAATATAGCACTTGGTTAAGTGGAACGAGTGCTCAAAAATGAATGCAATTAAATAGGCAGGTCTAACACTCACCTCGTTATAATATTCGAAATATATTTTTCTCTGCAATAATGGTGTATTAAATTTTGTTTCGCAGTGTCAGTCGAAAGTGAGGTTATTGTTTATAGAATTGAACTTAAACTTAACTGCGGGCCGCCAAATTTGCTTTCTGTTAATAAATGGTCTCGGCGGTCATAACTAACATCAACAAACTGTCAACATTCATATAAGACTCTCTTGAAAGTTTTTTCTTAAAAACAACAAAAGTCACGCATGATAGAAAAATTTCACCCGAAATGGATGAAATTTTGAACAATTGTACTTCTTTAATTATCAATCACGAATATGAAAACAGAATTGTGAAATATCAAACGGTTTTGTAACTTTAGTCATTCAAATGAAGTTCAGACCTCTGAAATAATAATAAAAAAATTGTTTTGAGATCTAGAGTCAAAATGATTGAATTATTGGTATGTCAAAACATTCTAGATGAATTTATAAAAAAAATTCAGTGAAACTTAGTTGGGACTCGAACCGACGTCGGTATTAAATAGGGAAAGGAGATTGTTCTAAGGATATTAATATTCGTTGCCAGGCAACGGTAGTTCGTAGTTCATAGAGTTTGACTGGTATTTGAATTACACTGAATATAATTTAGTCACTAGTCAAACTCTCTGAACTACGAACTATCGTTGCCTGGCAACGGGAAAGGAGATTGTTCTAAGGATATTAATATTCGTTGCCAGGCAACGGTAGTTCGTAGTTCATAGAGTTTGACTGGTATTTGAATTTCACTGAATATAATTTAGTCAGTAGTCAAACTCTCTGAACTACGAAGTATCGTTGCCTGGCAACGAATTTTAATATCCTTAGAACAATCTCCTTTCCCTATTTAATACCGACGTCGGTTCGAGTCCCAACTAAGCTTCACTGAATTTTTTTCTAAAAATTCATCTAGAATGTTAAGACATACCAATAATTTGATCATTTTGACTCTAGAACTTAAAGCAATTTTTTTATTATTATTTCAGAGGACTGATCGAAACATTTGAATGATAGTAACGAAACCGTTCGATATTTTATAATTCTGTTTTCATATTCGTGATTGATAATTCAAGGAGTACAATTATTGTAGGAAATTCCACCCATTTCGGGCAATTTTTTTTATCGCTATGAACATGTAAAAAAAATTGTGTCCGATTCTTGAAAAAAAATTTTCACGGAAATTCATAGAAAATTTTGTACATTCAGAAAATAAAATCTAATTTAACATTCGAAAAAAATAGGAACATTGCAGGTTTCCGCCATTTTGTGAATTTTTTTTCGGAGTTCTTCAACTTTTCTGAATAAATGACCCAAAAATACTGAGATTTGAACAAAAACCGTTATTTTAAGTGCTATACATAACTGACCACACTCATAAGAATCTTGCTAAAAAATGACGTTTAACACCCTGTATCTCGCTTATGCTTCGAAAACGGGATAATATTGTTTAGAGCATAATGATTTTCCCGGTGTCCTGTACACGAATATATATGTTTGTCCAGTTTATGGTGAAACACCCTGTATATCACATTAAGATGAAAAGTGCCTTCTATGAAATTTACGGTATTATTAGTTCTGATGTGGACCATCTCACTTTTAGTCTTCTGCCGTAGTGTGGCTCAAAATCTAAAATGTTGACATCGTTGAATTTGAACTTATGTGCTTCCGTGTGTGCTGTTTTGAGTGTGTTGTTGAATTTTTCGCAATTCTGGCAATCAATCTTGTACACCACTTCTGCCCTTTTTTCAATAAAAGTTATGTCTTTATATTTTGTGAAATATATTATCTTATTTTCCATTACATTGTAAGAGGCTGCAGTGCAATAAATTATATTCTCGGAACATTCTGTTGAGCTTGTGTGACAATGACGGGTATAAAGAAAGTTTGAAAAATTTCTTGCGATCCGCTGTTGGGTTGTTTAGTTGGGTCAGTGTATCTCTCGACTGATCAGTTGTAGTACTTGCCTGATTTCTGTGGTATATAGGGTGATTGGTGACGTAAGGGACAAATGCTAACTGGAGATAGAGGACTTCGAACTGAATGAGGATTGAGGGTTTAAATTAGTTGAATGTGTTGAAGCAAATTGCTCTCATCTCGAGCATTGGCTTAGTTGATTCTTTTATGAATCATATGTGCTACTGTTCTTCTTTTTGTGTTTGTATTGTATTATAAAATTTTCTTATGA
Source organism: Propylea japonica (assembly GCA_013421045.1). NCBI lineage: Eukaryota > Metazoa > Arthropoda > Insecta > Coleoptera > Coccinellidae > Propylea > Propylea japonica. Next base: position 43,915,630 of record CM024243.1, on the reverse strand, counting down.
TATTGATGGATTAATTAATAAAAGAGGATTTCAAGATGTAAAGGAATATCCAAAATGCGTCAGGATTATTTGAGAATCTCGAATTCATTGTTTTTTCTGTCAGGAATAGAATATGTTTCTTCAAGCGAATATGAATAAATTGTAATACTGAACTTTTAACATACAATAAAAACTATAAAAAATTTGTGCCCTTCAAACAAAAAACAGATTTTTACTCAGTGTTTTTTGCGGATTTCGATTTTCCATTTCATTTTTTCTATCCTATATCCTGAATGATATTTCTCACCTGACACGGAAATTGAAATTTTTGAATACAGACCTGGAGTTTATATGTTTAGTAACAAGCTTGCCAAATATCAGCGAAAAATTTGCCATATTGACGAAGATATGGGAGTTTATATTTTCAGCATTTTTTCAAAAAACACCCTGTATCTCTGAAACTAATAGCCTTATGGGACATTTAAACCCACAATCCTCATTCAGTTTCAGGTCCTCCATCTCCAGTTAGCCGTTGTCCCTTACGTCACACGGTCACACCGGTCTATATTGATACATGTTCTGATGTAATGTGCGGTGTAATTGTTTTGTTTGAGGATTTTGATTACTTTTTTGGTGTTTTCTTTTTGAGCTCTCGCTCTACTTAAACGAGTGCTATATGGTTTTGCCAAATGTCTTTAACTTCCGAATGTTGAGCCGAAAATGGTCTCAAACGATGTTCGACTTCCCGATGAAGAATATGTGGTCAAACTCAATTCAGTCCGTAGGACCGGCCGTCCGGCGAACATACATATGTCTAAAAGGAAAATTCTAAAGTTCTTCTCTTCCTCTATTGTGAAACTGATTTTCTGGTGAAATAAATTGAAAATATCCAAAGTTTTTTCAATTTCGTCTTCTGGTACAAGGAGCAGGGAGTCGTCAACATAAAGTGTTAAATAATATATCAAAGAGAAAATATTTCACAAAATTGAGAGACATAACTCCTATCAAAAAGAGGTCATGTATTTCACTCGAATCGAATATCTTTTTATGGAAATATGAAGTTTTTCTTTTAAATATTCCACTCGAATTTTTTATGGTTCTGTTCACACTATCGCCACAAAATTTTGCATGATGCTTACCATGAGTATCTTGCATTTGGCCGTAACATTTCGTCTCGAGTGGTTTCGTTTTGTCTGAGATATTGAGGAGCAAAAATTTTAATGGTCATATTTTATGGAATGCCCTGTACGATTTGGCTGGTCAAAAAACGCAACCAAGGCGTTTGGGACCCGAACTCACCCTGAAAATTACAAGTCTCTAGGACAATCCCTTCGAAAGTTAAAGTGCTAACGGCGGGACGTCCGGCCCCACGAACAGATTTGTGTTTGACCACGGATTCTTCATCGGGGAGTCAAACCCCATCGTTTAAGACCATTTTCGGCTCAAAATTCGAAAATTACAGACATTTGGGCAGAAGGATATATCACTCGTTTATGTGGAACGAGCGTTCAAAAACAACCTAGAGGATATCGACTTTCTCGAGATACTAGCATTCTGCGTAGTTTCATCGTCCATCAATTATTCGCACCATAAAAACGATCTTCCTCGATTGCACGCTTTCCGTCTACACCCAAGTACCAACCTTTTCGTCTCGCACCACCTCCACTCCACTAAGTACCACGACCGATGGGCCCAACCATGCGTGAACGCGACTTCTAATTCCGTCACGCGTTTGCGAATCTCGTCACGATCGTCGCGCTCTGCCCGCGTTTCGCACGCGGGGTCCTGCACGTCTTGGACCTTTTGCCAGCCCACAATAGAGAAAGAGGCCATTCTTTTATGGGCACCTTCCACTGGCTGAATGCCACAACTAAATTATACTCCTGAGCTGGAAATAGGAAGGTTATTATCTTCATAATAATTCTAGTCGAGCGGTGCGGTGCACGCTGAAATAAATTCGCCCCAGTTGAAGTCTGTGAGATACTGTGTCGTAATTCCGAAGTGCCGAAGTTGATGTGAGGTTAGAATGCACCTAACGGCGATCCTGAAGTTTGTCAGTACATAATTAAAAAGTCGAATCGCTACATAGTAGGTTTTCGAGAGCGTTTCATCTCTGGATTTGCGAATGTAATTGCTTTTTAATTCTGGAACTAAACAATAAATCTTCACAGCGCATTTTCGCAACAAGGACTTATATAATTCCGACGAATTATGACACACTCCAAATCTCTCTAGTTGCCATTATACAGGATGAGTTATAACTCATAATGTGTCGAAAAAATCAGACAAACTCTATATACTGTGAGGAAGTCGTCAAATAAAGAAAAGATTAATATCTCCTTACCTACCAAAACGCAAAGGAAAATCGTGAACGGCGCCGGCTTCGAAAATATTTTTGAAAAAAAATTTTTAGTGATGAATGGACAAACGAAAACTGGGCGGTTCTCAGTGTTCTCAGTGCCCGGCAACCTGGATGGTGCCATAAAATATTATTTGGCGAATTGTATGAATAAAAGTTATAGTTTACGCAGATGTCAAAGAAATCATGAAATTCTGATTACAGAGTGATTTCGAGAACTTTTCAGAACTGAATTTATTTGATACAGTTCTGCAAATCGAATGATATTATATTTGTTAGCAGTTTTCTATTATATTTTATTTGATAGCAGTTTTCTAGAATCTCATGAAAGCTGCATCATTCGAAAATTCGAATAAATTAGTGATTTCGTTCAAGAGATACAGTGGTCTTAGTTTCCATTCAAATTTAAAAACATCCTGTATCCTGTATCTCAGAATTTAGTACTCCTAGGTACTAAACATGTATATGGAGGTTTTTCGGAATCTTTTAGGTGTTTTCTATATCCCATTAAAATGTTTCCCACCTTATCCGGTACACCTTGTTTGTTGAAAATGAATGTATATAATGTATATAACATAATAATTAAATTGAAGATTGTATTCATTTCGATGATTACTATTTTCAATTTATCTATGTTTTAAAATTTGTTAGATTAGCCTCCTTAAAGGCAAAGAATTTTTTGTTTGTCATTTTTTCCTTATCTTGTAACGTTATTATTTTGAACTTGTCATAAAATGTAGTTTTGCCATCTTTTTCCAAAAATTATTAGTTAAGTAAACTTATTGGGATGCTTCATTTTCTAAATTTCCTTATTGTTGTAATTATTCACTTCGTTTACCTACCTGTTCGAATTGTTTTCCCTCAGAAGACGGTTTGTTTATTATTTGAAAATTGTGAGGTTAATGTTGGTTGTCATTTTTGGTTAGTTGGAATTATTTGGCCTCAGTAAAGTACTTCGGAAAATTGTGGAAGAATTATAGAAATGGATTTATAGGGACCCTCCTCTGGTATAAACTGCGTAAATTATTGGTACCGTAATGATTCCTTTAAATTATTTTGGTTTTGATGTGTTTTTCTTCTTCTTCGCTATGACAACTGATAGGCTCTGTGAATTTTGAGTGACCGGAAATTTCTGTGCAACTGTCAGAGCGGACATTTTGTGATACGGAAATCTTGTTGGGAGGTTTGAGACATTTTAGAAGATAAATTTTGAATCTGGATTCATCCTCGTTGTGAGGGATTATAACTCCGAGTGTCATTATTCCCTGAGGAGTATTTTGGAATATTTTGGGAAATACGTTTTATACGTGATCATAAACTTTTCCACAAGGAATTCGTTAGGTATGCATACATTTTCTATCTTGAACCAGTTGTCTTACCATCTTCTTTTAATAGGTTGTTGTATAGCGAATATTATTGGAATTATTTGGAACAAATTCTCGACTGAATTGGAGGTTGAACCTATCTCCCTCGAACAACAGAGGTAACTAAGATATCCTTTATAGCTTATGAACCGTTTCTTATAGTATTTTGTTAGGGTCCATGTGACAGGTGTTGAGTACAGTTTTCCACGTATTGGGTGTAGGTACCTGAGTTTTCACGAGCTGAGTTATTTCACGTACTGGTCAGTTTCCACATACGTGTCAGTAATCCACGTAGTTTGGAGTCCCGAGTACCTGAGTCATCTACGTACCTGTCAGCGAGGGGTAACAATTGGCATCTTGGGGGTCTACGTACCTGGCGTCATACGTTCAACTTACCATCAGTAATAGTTTGTTAAGGTAACCAGTGCATAGCACTGGCTTTAAAATTGTAAATTATTGGTTTCTTTTATTTTGATAATTTGTGATATTATTCTATAAGGTAATTTTATATATAACTGTGAGCAATTTTAGTGAGGTGCACTTCATAAGTTGCGTTAGGTACCAACAAAGGTGCTCGTATATCCCTTCAGGATTGTGTTATAGGATAATTGATCGGTATTCCCTTCAGGAATCATTGTTTAGTATAGCGTAGTTATTGTATTATCAATCTGAACCAGAACGTAAAGCTGAATGTAAGCTGATTAAGTGGGTTTATTGTGTTAACTTAGATTATTTGTCATTATCTGATTTAGTGTGTTTTAGTAAGTTTTCCTTCTGACTACCCCTTGGGGTAGATTATTTTTGTGCTTAGATTTGGTGTATTTGGTGTTTTCCTTTTGACTACCCCTTGGGGAAAAATAGTTATTCGTATTGTATCAACCACTGCACATATATTTTTTTGTTTTTGGTAATAAATAATTGTGACTTGAATTTTTGGGGGATTTCTGTTAACTGTTACTCTGGTAGAGGAGTAAGCAGTTCATTTACCTTGAGTAGGCAGGCATTACTCTACCTGGCGCCCATTACATTCCATCCGATAGAACTCACTCCCGTCTTCACTGAGTGTGGCCGCAAGCTATTCATTGCATTGAGACCGGCTTTCCCCAAAGTCAACGTTTCAATCTTAAAATAATTTTCACGTTACAAGTACCAAAATAGGGTTAGGTATTTTTGAAATTCCAATTCCAATGTTCTCAGCAGCAGCTCTGAAATTTGGCGAAATGGAATTCTATCCATATAGTCAGTTCAATAAGTCGGTACAAGGCAATACGAATGTCAGATGAAGAAAATACTTGTGTGTCAAACTATTGGGGTACACTCTGAGTGTGAATATCTCGATTGTTTTCAATAATGTATCGAACGTCTGTATAAAACCGTATTATTCAAATGACGTCCGCAATCATCATCCTATCAGCTTGTTGACGGCAGTTTCAAGAATTCGAACAAATATTAGCCAAACGGTAATTGAACTTCTGATCTGTTTTAGGCTTTCGATGGTGTAGATCACCAACATTCGAAAAAGATAAATTCTGTGCTGCCTATTTGCGACAACCAACTTTAACTACTGCGTAGTTACCTATAGCCAATAGAACGCAAAAAATTATTGTTAGCACAGATGAGAAAGTTCACACGTCCTAAGAAGAAGTAGTTAATATAGTTGTACCTCAAAGGAGTATTCAAGGACCTCTACTTTTTCTTTTATATATTATGATACACCTTTAGCTATATCTGCTTCAACCCAAATAATTGTCGATATACTTAGTCAGAACGGGCTCCATCTGAGTGTTTATAAAACTCAGTGCGTCGTGTTCAAAAGTTATAGATCTATATGAAGAAAATTTTACGGAAACAATAGATTTCAACGATAGAAAAAAAAGTTGTGATAGATGCCGCACTTTTTAAGATTGAAACATTTTTTTGAAAATATTGATAATAATTTATGAGCACAATCGGAAAAATATTCTGGAAATTATTCAAAAACTGAAATATGTATGTAAAAACTTGAGAATTAAATGATGAAATTCTATGGTTCTGATGAGGCGATCCTCCTGAAATTTTGCATGAACGTTCAGTATAACACTCTTCATACACAAAATAAATTTCACTTGAATAGAATTTTTTTTATGGAAGTATAGATATTCTTCTTTTCAATATTTCAATTGAATATTCTTTGGTTCGGATGATGCAATCTTCTTAAAATTTTGCATAAATATTCAGTGTATCAATATCCATTCACAGAATGAATTTCACTCGAATATCTTGTTATGGCAATATGAAGTTTCTTCTTCTGAATATTCCAATTGAATATTCATTAGTTCTTTTAACACTATGGCCACAAAATGAGGCTTACTCTGAGCTTTTTGCATGTGGCCGCAAATTTCATTCAGATAAAGCACTCGTTTAAGTAGAACGAGTGCTCAAAAATGGGTCGAATTACCAGCAATATTTTACATTGTCATAAGTCCTTCAACTGTAAGTGTTATGAGATAATACAATATAACATAAAAAAGCCATGCGTTTTTCAACATATTTATCATTAAATAATTAAAACAACAATTTTAATAATGAGCATACTCTTTTACAAATATGAAAATTAGTTATCGACCGTAATTGTTAGTAAATTAAAAGTTTTTCAGGATTTATCGGTCAAAGGATTAGTGGTACACTTGAATATTATCCAAGCTTTCGGCAATGTTCAATACCTTTCTCAAGGATCTACAAATAAATATACTGTTATAAGGGACGAAAGAGACAAAATTATTAAACATATGTACAAATGGTGTGATTTTTATCCTAGTAGTAGCAAAATTTTTCGTAATCTCACTCTCACCGACATACAAAATTTTAATGTTGCCTCTAATACATAAAATATGTGGAATTATGGTTGAGTATTCGTGAAAGTTTAATTGCTAAGCAGATTTGACATGTATTAGTCATTTTATACAATTTAGAAAAAAGATATATACTTTTCTTATTCTTCATTATTGCTGTCTTGTATTGTCAAATCACGAAAATGTGTATTTTTTGATAATTAAGTATGAATATATATTATTAAGATTGTTGGTGTCTTGTTTAGTGTTCGTTGTATTTTCAGAAGTTGTTATGGCCAACATTTCTAGAGAAAGTCTCTTGGTATAATGGGGTTCTTTGAAAAGTACTTTGACGCCTAAATAGTTCATTACGTGGTCATGATTATTTGCATGTATCGCTAAGGCACAATTCAGAAGATTTCTTCTAATAGCTCTTTTGTGAGCAGAGATTCTTGATTTAATCCAATGAGAAGTTTGTCCAATGTAAACTCTCTCACAATTTTCACAGGGTATACTGTAAACAACTCTAGATTCACATTCTTCTTTTTCTTTGTCTTTGAGTCTGTTAAACACAAGTTTGTGCAAGGTGTGTTTGATGGTGTTAACTATCTTTATATTTATACAATCCTTGAAATTTACTGAAATTTCATTAGAAACAGAAGGAATGTATTGTAGTGTAGTGTAGACAGGATTAGTAGGTTGCTCATTCACATTAGTGTCAACAGTGACGACATTAGTGATAAGTGGAGAAGAGGCTACGTTGTACAATATCTGGTTCAGAAGTCTGTTGGGATATCCACTCAGTAGGAATAGTTTTTTAATTTTCTGGATGCATTATCTTTGATAAATTGGATGTGTTAGTTGTAACACTCTATTTTTCATACTTTTGATTAAATTCATCTTCATGTTAAACGGGTGGCAGGATTTATAATTTAGGTATCTACCAGAGCTAGTAGGTTTCATGTATCATTCTGTGTTCAATATTGTTTCCGATCTTATAACTCTCATATCGAAGAACGGTAGACTGTTGTTAACTTCTTCTAAAAAGATATCTGGATCTTGGTAAGAAGCAATTGCACCTCCTCACTGGCTTTCTTAAAGGACATTGTCGCCTTAGGAAGCACCTGTTGAGGATGGGATTGTCGGACACTGACGAGTGTAGGTTCTGTGGGGAGGAGGAAGAAACCCCCATACACCTAGTCACGGAATGCCTTGGCATTACGAGCCTGAGGAGGAAATGCCTTGGACAAGAAACTTGTAAGAGTGAGGAACTAGCCTCGTTGAAGTCTTCACAGTTACTAGATTTCATTAGATCTCTGGAACTGGAAGGCGAGCTGTGAAGGTTTTTGGCCAGAACAGCTCTGTAAGGGGGCACAATAGACCTTAAGGTCGCAGTGGACTGTAACCCCTCTGTAAACTATCAACTATCAACTAACTTCTTCTACAAATGTGAACTGTAGATGGGTGTTATAACTATTGACGTACTTGAGAAAAATAACACAATGAATCGAGAATCAGCAAACAAGGATTTTCAGTTTTACGCATCTTGAGCAGAAATTACTCGATGAAATTACCAATTTTCAATGTATTTCGTTGTTTCTCTCGGTTTTTTATCTAGGGTGAAACCCGGATAGATGCTCCAGTTGGATAGATGCCCCATTTTCAAAATACCTAACTTCCGAAACAAGTATCAAAAAATTAATTTTATAAGTAGTTGCTACAGTCACCCTGGACCTTAGTTTTGTAAGGGTTATTGTAAAGTGAAGCCGTTTTTCGCTAGTGTGTGCGATCATCTCAGCAGCGAACTTCAAAAACATGCCAAAGTTTCAGAGGTAGGTATTTGCTGCTGTATAACTTTTGAAGTGGTAATAAATTCAGTAATTTTTTTATTACGTCAATATAGTGTTTCATTGAGTGTACATCTGAGTACAAATATTTTTTGTTTTCTTCTTAATTTATTAAAAAAAATCATGGGCATCTATCCCTATCGAAAAGGATAGTTGCCCTGATTTTTTGAGGTATAGGTGCCCTTTAGGACATCTAAACTAAATCCATATCTTCTTAGTAGATTTTCGATTCATTGTATTATTTTGATTTCAAACTTGATTCCTGATCATTTTTGTTGAGACTTATTATTTCATTAATTTATCATGAATGTGTTGAATAATGCTTTATGTTAATATGAAGAATGCAACTTTTCGTTTAATATGCTTTCGAAATTCAATTCAAAATGCACAATTCGATCCATGTTGCGTAGATAAAGTTGCTGTTTTAAGCATAGAAAATGTCATTTTATTTAGTTGGGTTTTTGGTTCACACAGTATGAAGGGCATCTATCCCTCCCAGTATTTTCATGATGGGGCAACTATCCATACTTGTAGGCATCTATCCCCAAAAAAAGGGTTCTACAAAAATCAAATTTTTGGGAAATTTGGGATTGCTATGTCAGTGAAAAGTTTCAGTATTTCAAATCAAATAATGGGGCTACCTACATTCATAAAAGTTACTCATATAAAATCAAAGCACAATCTGAGAAAAGCTCGTGAAACCACATTCGATCAGAGCAGCCGTGATTCTAGAATAGAAGGGCAAGGAAAAAATAAGGGATAAAGCTCATAGTACGTCAAAGCCCGAACTTCTAAGACTCTTTCTAGGCGCATGTTAATGGCCAAAAACGTTGTGAATGTTATTGAAAAGAGCGCTTTGAAACACTCCTTTTTAGAAAATGTGGACGAAAATGGACTTTTATTACCATGAATAACTTTTCTCCCACACAGGACTTTGATGGCTTTTAAAAGATAATATGTCAGGATATTAGGATATACCTGTATGAAAAATAGATAGGGGGAATCCGGGAGACTTGCTCAGGTAGGAGACTTGAATCACCTCGAATTTTTCAATTCAAATTTCGCGCTACCCACAGCGTACACAATTTGCGGCAGACTCGCATACTGGTGGCGACTCCATGATGGCCGACATTAGTCGGTAGTAACGTTTAAGAGTGAGCTGATAGAACGTGCTTTCGTTGTTGAGGAGTAAGAAATTGAATGTTTGATACGCAAGTGGTTTTATTCAGTGTTGATTAATTCATTAATTAATACAGTTCAGCTTCCTATATGAGTGTTTTGAACCATAGTTCAAAAAGTTTCCAAGAAAATATCTTTTGAATGAACTAAAAAGGGGGCGGGAAACTTGACCAACTCCATGGTAGGGAGAAATGATTAGTAGTTCAACTTCTTCGTACTTGGATAATAGTTTTCGTCACAACAAAACCCCACAGAATAAAAATCGAATCTTGGTCATATCTCTGACGTTTCAGAACCTGCAATTCCACCTCAACAACGTGAATCTGATCCAGCGTCTAATTCATTTGTTATGGCATCACCTGTCACTCATCCAACTACCTCATCTTCATCCACTTCGGAACCAAATGCATTACACTCACCTATTTCTTCGACATCTAAATCAGCTTCACAAAATAATAAATAGATATAATTTATCTTTCAATGCAACTCCAGAGATGATAAGACCTCATCCACATTCTGCACCTAGAAAAGTAACACGTGGTCGTCAACCAGGAAAAAGAAAATTTTCACTCTGACTCCAGAAAAAAGTGGCGAGAACGAGGCTGTTGGGAAACAAAATAGTAAAAATGTTGAAGCCAAAATGCAAAACCCTAACGGAATAAAGAGGAAGGTTTTGCAAGATGGGAATGATAAAAACCTGAAAACACTCTCAATGATGTGTCCTTCCTGAAATTTCCAAAGATGTACCTGAAAAAAGGAGAATGAAAAATGAGAGTAATCTTTCGAAGAAATGAATTTTTTCATTGATTTCCCTGATGAGCAAGTTTATGGTTTAAGTCTCCCTTGACCAATATTTTATGGAACACCTGTACGATTTGACTGGTTAACAAACTCAACCGCGGCATTCGGGAACCGAACTCACCGTGAAAATGTCAAGTCTCTAGGATAATCACTTCGAAAATTATATTGCTCACGGCCGGCCGTACAGCCGAAAATAACAGACATTTAGGCTTTTATTCCACACGAACGAGCGCTTCAAAATCTTGTTTCGAAATAATCTGACTTGCACTGAAGTTTTGCTGATTTATCTAATTTGTTATTCATTTCACTTCATTTCATTCAACAAGTGTGTATAATTTGAAAGATTATTCTCATTTTCAATCTGCACGATTGTTCAAAAAGTTTCCAAGAAAATATCTTTTGAATGAACTAAAAAGGGGGCGGGAAACTTGACCAACTCCATGGTAGGGAGAAATGATTAGTAGTTCAACTCCTTCGTACTTGGATAATAGTTTTCGTCACAACAAAACCCCACAGAATAAAAATCGAATCTTGGTCATATCTCTGACGTTTCAGAACCTGCAATTCCACCTCAACAACGTGAATCTGATCCAGCGTCTAATTCATTTGTTATGGCATCACCTGTCACTCATCCAACTACCTCATCTTCATCCACTTCGGAACCAAATGCATTACACTCACCTATTTCTTCGACATCTAAATCAGCTTCACAAAATAATAAATAGATATAATTTATCTTTCAATGCAACTCCAGAGATGATAAGACCTCATCCACATTCTGCACCTAGAAAAGTAACACGTGGTCGTCAACCAGGAAAAAGAAAATTTTCACTCTGACTCCAGAAAAAAGTGGCGAGAACGAGGCTGTTGGGAAACAAAATAGTAAAAATGTTGAAGCCAAAATGCAAAACCCTAACGGAATGAAGAGGATGGTTTTGCAAGATGGGAATGATAAAAACCTGAAAACACTCTCAATGATGTGTCCTTCCTGAAATTTCCAAAGATGTACCTGAAAAAAGGAGAATGAAAATGAGAGTAATCTTTCGAAGAAATGAATTTTTTCATTGATTTCCCTGATGAGCAAGTTTATGGTTTAAGTCTCCCTTGACCAATATTTTATGGAACACCTGTACGATTTGACTGGTTAACAAACTCAACCGCGGCATTCGGGAACCGAACTCACCGTGAAAATGTCAAGTCTCTAGGATAATCACTTCGAAAATTATATTGCTCACGGCCGGCCGTACAGCCGAAAATAACAGACATTTAGGCTTTTAATCCACACGAACGAGCGCTTCAAAATCTTGTTTCGAAATAATCTGACTTGCACTGAAGTTTTGCTGATTTATCTAATTTGTTATTCATTTCACTTCATTTCATTCAACAAGTGTGTATAATTTGAAAGATTATTCTCATTTTCAATCTGCACGATTGTTACGGTTCATTTTTCCTATTGTTTAAAAAAACCCGTTTTTTGGTTTATTCCACGAGTTGTTAATTTCAGGTTCAATTTTGCATCCTTGTCATAACATAGTTAATTCCATTTCATATTTTTATTGCACTGTTCATTTTCAAATTTAAATTCTAAAATTGTTATTGTTTGATTGTAATTTTAATTGTTCAAGGGTTTCATCTCATTGTCATTTAATAATTATTATAGATGTCATTTTCAATTTTCACATTAGGTTTTCTAGATTGGTAAGTTGGTCAATGCATGGGTAGATGTCACTGTTGGTCAACCGTTTCGTTTTCCTTTGAATTAATTCTGCGTATTATTGTGTATTTTTTGTGGTTTCACTATCAGTTTTTTTACTCGTTTTTATAACTTTTGAAATCTGGCTGATAAATTCAAATTTTAAATTCATATGATTATTCTTAGAGATTTTCGTGAGTTCAGACATAGTCATAAATAGTAAATTGCAGCAGAGTTGTAGAAGTCAATTTGATATAGAATATTAGTTTAATTGGTAAATTCAGCTGTAAAGGCATTATTTAAAATCGATTGAATTCGGATAGCCTAAAATTACTTTTATTCTGGACATACCTAATTTGGATAATAACTTCGACTTCAATTTATTTGGACCAAAGTTGAATGGTGACATCGACCAGCCGATTGACTTCCCAAGGAGAAAATCCATTAAATTTTCGTGGTAGAAAAAATCCTGAAAGAGCAGTCGAGGCCTACCTATTGTCGTACCAGAAATAGGTTCACCGACCAGATCAAGAGGAGACATGCGCTCTAAGTTAAGTCCCTCCGTATGGTTTTTTTTGTTATTACATAATTAAAATTGTTATTGTGTAATTTCATAAACTGCACTATCCCTTTCAATATTTTAGATTATAAAGTTCATGGAATTCTGGCATTGATGAGAAGTCTTCTTGCATGAATCATTGTCTGATATTTTTTTGACTGATTATGATATTTGATTGGGTACCTTAGACAATTGTACAAGTTATTTGCTGATTTTTGATAGATTGTTATTCCACACTGATTTAGGTATCTTGAATTCAATTGTAATAAACCAATTAACGAAGCATTTCTTTTTTTTTGCCACATAGTGATTTCGAGGGTACCCTGACCTGACCCGGTCTGAGCCAGAATTTGGGTAACTCTTTTTATTATTTAATTGTATATCTTTATCTTACTAATTCTAATTTTAATTAGGTAATTCACATAATTAAGAACGTGGCACGATTTTATCACGATATAAACAACTCTTTTTGGTATGTTGTGATCATTTATCTACATTCTATCACACAGTTTGACCACTATTTGAAGAGATGTAGATAAATGATCACTAATCCTTGTGATTAATCTTGCATCCCACAGGGATCATTAATGCATAACACTGCGACGAAGTGAAGCCATAGAAGAGTCCAGGCGGACATTCTCCTTCGAAACAAAGGATCATATTTTCGACGCCGCCGCTGTTTTCCTTTTCAGGCTACCGTTCTATCTTCGTCGGAACCAAGTGGATAATCGATGGAATTCGTCTGCCTGACATCGATGCAATTACTCCCCTCCATTTCTCCTTCCTAAACCGACGTCGCGACGCATTACTCCCCTCTCCCCGACGCCTATGCGCGCTGCGTCCTTCGCCCTCCAAAAGGTCCTGCAGAATGCAGCCCCTTCCCCCAATTTCAGCCCCCTTCTTCCCCCGCCATTCCAGACAACGTCGCATATCCTTGTTTTAAGTGGGTCGGCTCCTGGCCCACTTTCGCGATCCCCTCTATTTATTTTTAACTCGTTATAGTCGACACCAGCGTGTCTTTTTCGTCGTTTTCGGTATTTTCCATCCACTCTTCATGTTTGCGTTCTCGAATTTATGAAATAATGAAATAATTTAAAATGCCTTTTTATTGGTGAGACTGTTTATTAATGACTGCAAATTCTTGCCTGCTCGACTAGTTTCGATGAGTATCTCTCATCATTCTCAAGAGCGAAGTAACTAGACAACTGCAAAGAGAGAAAGACAAAACAGATAATTGAAAAATAATTGTCAATAGTAACAATAAATAACTCACGATGCAGCAGTCTAGCACAGTTCTCCAGCCAGGACAAAGAATCGACCTTGACACATTTTATGGTCTTTGAAAAATCACAAATACAATGAAGTCAAAATTTAAAATACAGACATAAATGGTTACATTACAAACAATGACAAAACAAACATCAATACGCACGCGTACACAATTCTGCTGCAGAAGTCATAAAATCGACGGATCAAGGTCGAACGCATCAATCTACTCAGTGGCGGCGCGGCAGATAAAATAAGACAGTGAACACTAGGGTTAAAATAATAAATATCAAGTGGTTACAACAGAAGATCCCGGGTTTAACGCGACTAAATCGGTGGACGGAGTGTCTGCTGTAGCTGGTGTGTCCAGTAAGATATCAAATAAGCGTGGGAAGGTTTGCGTTGACAATGCATTGAGGGTGTTAAGTGACTTATCATTGATATGACAGAAAATTTCTATATCTTCCAGCATAGACTGTTTTAAACTAAATTTAGAGGGATGTAAGATTTTAACATCTGAATTCACGTCAAAACCGTGTTTGGAAAACCTTAAGTGTCTGCCAAACACTGATTTGTTGCACCTCTCATTTTTCTGACTGCGGAGATGTTCAGAGGTACGCTGTTGTAAAGTGCGCCCCGTCCTACCAATGTACACTATATTACACTCCGGATCACCACAGCTCAATTTGTAGACACCACTTTGCTGTAACTTGGGTATCTTGTCTTTGTTGTGGACCAAGATGTTCTGCAATGTATTAGGAGACTTGTAGGCTATCCGGGTGTTGTGTTCGCGAAATAGGCTACCCACCCTGGTCGAAATGGGTCCTATATATGACAGTCTCATATACTTGCAAACAGGGTCCGTCCGCCGAAGAACAGATGCATCGTTGTTTAGGCGCTTCATTTGCTTCTTTCTTATCATATCTTCCACCCATCCAGGCCTGTATCCGTTTCTTACTGCCAGATGTTTTATCACATTGAGCTCATATTGAAAGTCATCATCGGAAAGAGGAACGCTGAACAATCTATTCACCAGGAACTGCAAACCCGCCAGTCGTTGGCTCAAGTGATGTGCCGATGTGAAATGAATCAATTGGTCTGTTTGGGTGGGTTTTCTGTAAATGCTGAAGGAAATTCGCATTAACAACAGAATTTCCTTCAGCATTTACAGAAAACCCACCCAAACAGACCAATTGATTCATTTCACATCGGCACATCACTTGAGCCAACGACTGGCGGGTTTGCAGTTCCTGGTGAATAGATTGTTCAGCGTTCCTCTTTCCGATGATGACTTTCAATATGAGCTCAATGTGATAAAACATCTGGCAGTAAGAAACGGATACAGGCCTGGATGGGTGGAAGATATGATAAGAAAGAAGCAAATGAAGCGCCTAAACAACGATGCATCTGTTCTTCGGCGGACGGACCCTGTTTGCAAGTATATGAGACTGTCATATATAGGACCCATTTCGACCAGGGTGGGTAGCCTATTTCGCGAACACAACATCCGGATAGCCTACAAGTCTCCTAATACATTGCAGAACATCTTGGTCCACAACAAAGACAAGATACCCAAGTTACAGCAAAGTGGTGTCTACAAATTGAGCTGTGGTGATCCGGAGTGTAATATAGTGTACATTGGTAGGACGGGGCGCACTTTACAACAGCGTACCTCTGAACATCTCCGCAGTCAGAAAAATGAGAGGTGCAACAAATCAGTGTTTGGCAGACACTTAAGGTTTTCCAAACACGGTTTTGACGTGAATTCAGATGTTAAAATCTTACATCCCTCTAAATTTAGTTTAAAACAGTCTGTGCTGGAAGATATAGAAATTTTCTGTCATATCAATGATAAGTCACTTAACACCCTCAATGCATTGTCAACGCAAACCTTCCCACGCTTATTTGATATCTTACTGGACACACCAGCTACAGCAGACACTCCGTCCACCGATTTAGTCGCGTTAAACCCGGGATCTTCTGTTGTAACCACTTGATATTTATTATTTTAACCCTAGTGTTCACTGTCTTATTTTATCTGCCGCGCCGCCACTGAGTAGATTGATGCGTTCGACCTTGATCCGTCGATTTTATGACTTCTGCAGCAGAATTGTGTACGCGTGCGTATTGATGTTTGTTTTGTCATTGTTTGTAATGTAACCATTTATGTCTGTATTTTAAATTTTGACTTCATTGTATTTGTGATTTTTCAAAGACCATAAAATGTGTCAAGGTCGATTCTTTGTCCTGGCTGGAGAACTGTGCTAGACTGCTGCATCGTGAGTTATTTATTGTTACTATTGACAATTATTTTTCAATTATCTGTTTTGTCTTTCTCTCTTTGCAGTTGTCTAGTTACTTCGCTCTTGAGAATGATGAGAGATACTCATCGAAACTAGTCGAGCAGGCAAGAATTTGCAGTCATTAATAAACAGTCTCACCAATAAAAAGGCATTTTAAATTATTTCATTATTTCTATATAATGGTGGACGCTAAAGGGTTCAGAGATACTATGTTGGTCGAATTTATGACACTTTCGTCTTTGGATTAGGGGGTGGGTGGGTGTTTTGATGAAGGATCATACCAATTCATGGGAAAGGATAGGTCCGATAAAAGGCAAATGTTTTTCTGGAGAGCTTGGCAGAAGACGATTCAGAGGAGATAATGGGTGGATGATATTGAGTTAAAGTGCTTACGATGATTAAGCTCGAGGAGAATAGCGGTGCTTTTTCATGAAAATTTCGTACGTAAATTGAAGCACTTTTTGCTTCGAATTCATGATGGCCTGTCTGGAACATAATTGGAAGACAACGAAACGATGTGCGTCTGATAGCGACGACACTGTTTCCCAATGAGTACATATACCAGTGAAAACATTTCGGATATTCAATGAATTTATTTTTTAATAGAATTCAACACTTTTTTCGAATACTCATTTTGTAAATATTTAGCTCCGGTGAAAAATCAATTGATCGAAATATTGAAGTTGTTGGGGTGAATTCACTTGTGTTTATCATACGTATGATCCGTACTTGGACCAATTCAGGTTCTACCTTGACAATTGTTATCAAAATATTAGGGTTATCAGCGGAAATTTAACCTGGTCAAAACAAGTCGATGAATTGTGCCAAAAACTTTCAGTGGTATTATTCGCAATCAGGCGAATAAGAAAGCTGTTAACATAAAAGGAAGCGCTACTTGCTTATTATGCACAATATAATAGTAGAATGACCTACGGCATTATTCTATGGAGCGCTTCTCCGGAGGCAGAAAGAGTTTTCATGAAACAAAAGAGAGCTTTAAGGTTGATAGCGGGGGTAAACCATGTTACTAGCTGAAGACCACTTTTCGAGGAATATGGTGTACTTACCCTTGCATGTTGCTATATACTGGAATGTACATAGGTACACACTAAAAAAAAAAACTTTTTCTAAACATTTCGAAGAACACACCTACGAGACCAGATCCGCAAACAAGTTATTAGACTAGACTAGACATAGATCAAAAAGAACTCGAAGTATGGATACTTTCAACGGTGTCAAATTTCATAACAGACTTCCGCAGATCATGACTCCACTTCACTGTACGGCTTTCAAACGAAAAATCAAGGCGATACTGGTTGGCGCAGTAGTTTATTCCATGGATGAAACTATGATGCACCATTTTTAGTCTATAATTTTTTTTATTATTGTTATCTGTGACAGTTGATATGTTCTTACTCTTGTTCTCATTTAGAATTGTACAATTACTGTATTTATTCAAATTTTTGGTATAATATGTATACTTGACAAACCCTGGATAATTCGAGGGTAATAAATGAACTATGAACTCCATTAAAATTTTTTCTTGTCATATGTGTTTTTGAGTGCCTCAGTCAATTTTCTATGTTGTTTGTCAAAGTTTTAATCAAATTTTGGCTTTTCTTCCTCTGTTCCATTCGTCCTCATACCTCATCAGTAGGTCCACTGAGACATAGATTTATGAACACATGTAAAGGAAAAATTACCTTTTTTCATTAAAATCACATTGCTTGTTGTACGTTACTGTGTTAATCGTTTTTGTTTGTCAATCTCATATTTCAATAATATTTATTTAATCAACTTAGCTTATTAAAGACAGCAATAATGGTCAAAATATTTTAAAACGTGAGCGAAGCGAACGCTTCAATAGTTCGAGACCATTAGTCGCTAGATTAATAACCGAGTTGATTACAAGATTTTTCCGCTGATCTCAAAATGAATTGTGTATAAATACTTAATTGAAATACATTCATATTTGCACAAGACATACATTTGACAAATCTAAATTTTTATGTTTCTATGTTCCAGTAGAGATTTGACATTTATGGTAGTGCTTCTGAATACTCTGTGTACGAGTTGCCATGAGGATTGCACATCAAAATAGCAAAAAATTGAGCATAAAAATAGGTCATGTTCAATTTCGTACAAATAAAAATCACCTTTTATTTCGAGGTCGGCGGAAATTGTAATTGATAGCTTAAAATGTCGTTTCTCTATTTCAGGTGAGGTTTCACCTATGTTTGTATATTTCAATATCAAATAGAAACTCTCTTTCAGAGAAACTCAATTTAGTAATTAATCTACAATAAGAATAAAGGCTATCAATTCATTATATACATATATGATTGTTGAACGAACGGTGTTCGACTTCGTACACTGTTCAGGTGGTGTTGTCTGCATTGAAACTTTTGGTCTGGTCGCAGTTACTCACTTTCATTTAGTTTTTATAAACAGGTTGGCCGGACGATTGACGTCCAAAAGAAAAAAACAGATCATGTCTCATGGGGAATTCGAATCACCCCCATGTATGTTATGCGATTTTTCACGGTTTCCGAGTTATGAATTTTTTAAGAACTTTTGAGAATTTTCAACTTGACCATATTAAAAAAGATAATTAAAAAAAGTACAAGAGTTTTCTGATATATTTTTTTGTAAATAAATCGCCATGAAATGTACTTTTATACGTAAAATAACCAGCATCGTAAATTCGATAAAAATTATAGAAATGTTGGTCTCAAGTGAAAAAGTTACGTAATTTGGATCATGATCTAAATTTTCAAATTTAAATTAAAAATGTAAACAGGCTACTTCATGGTTTCTCAGTAGGCTTAAAAACTGCGCTCATCACTCAGCTTTCAGAATCATTAATAAAAAATGGTACTCAACAGTCTACTTTAGCTAGAATTAGCCTTCAAAGTCAGCGAGGTGGAAAAAATCAAAGAATTAGACGAATTATTTTATGCCATTTTAAGATTTGTCTGATCAAGTTATGATAGGAAATGTAGTCGATTTATATGGTCTGAAGTCACTCTAGCCTTCTGATAGTTTAGATTTGCTTTTACCTTAGACTTCTTAAAGATCGGATAATGTATATTTCCTTCGTGTTCATTCAATGCAAGCAGATGTTTCCGTCAAAACTAAACTACCTACTAAGTACTGTCGATGTATTCAGACTTCATGAAGAAAATTCGAATTATGTACTTAATAACGTCAAAGCAATGAGTTATTTGAATTAAAATGTTTTAATCGATCGCATGAGCTGATCATCATTTTTTTAGATGTAAGATGTAAGTGGCTTCGTTATTTTGAACTTAGGAAGTTACACGTCGAGATTCTAAATGAGTACAACTAAAAAAGTTAACCGATTCACTAGTTACTCAGTGCTAGCATTTGTTGCGGGTACAAAAACTCAAATCATTTTCCATATCATTTTTTTCGTGTTGTTCACGAGGTTGAAAATCAGCTCCAGCCAAACTAACACTATTGGTGTCACAGGTTGATACGACTCGTAGTGACTTACAGGGTGTTTCAAAAAAGGCCTTTCCCTCTTTAGGATAGATAGAAAACCGGAAAATGATTGGGGTTTGTTAGGTAAAAAACTTTCGTAGCGCCATCCGTATTCATGATAGAGGTCATTGAAGAAAAAAAATTCTACACATCTGTTAAGATTTTGCCGAAACTACTGACAACATTGCAATAAAATTTTATACAAATATGTTTCGGAAGATGAATTTGTTTTTATGCCTCACTGATAGAGAGCGGTAGTTACACGGTTCGTACCAATCTTTATTGAACATAATTTTTTTATATTAGATTTATTGAGCAAAATTTCAAGTGAACTTAAACATCATTTTATTTCACACTAAAAAGGTACTCTTGAATAATCCCGATAATGTGTACCGTTTTCGAAATATTTTGATTTAAAATTTTTAAGTATTACCAGATGCCTGGTATAAAGTGACTAAACGTGATTCAACTAAAGCAGTGGCTAAGAGAAGAAAAGAAGTTTTTTCAGAATTGAGAACTCCAGCTCCTGCAAAGTTCACAACAGATTGCGGTTCTGAACTAGTTGTGTTAGCGTTTTTCGTAACTGAATTTTCATTTTTATCTACTTTGAAATGTAGAGAGGTATGATGTTTCAATGAACATTGACGGCAGGTAGACTTAGAAGCACAAGAACGGATATCATGAATATTTGATAAGCAATTGAAACATAAATGAAGTTTTTTAGCCAAATTATAGCCTTCAAACGGTTTCATTTCAAGAAAAGTTTTACATTTGAATATGGAGAAGTCATTTCTGCAGACGCATTTCGAGGAACTAAAACTTCATTTTATCTTTGGTATAAGTTTTTCTACCAACTGAATTTATACCACTAGTAGAAGTTTGATCATTATTAATCATTTCGGACGAAATACATTCACGTTCCAAAAACGTCGTGAGATCTTTATATTCGAGAATCTCAGATGAACCATAAGCATGTTCAAATCGGTAGATTACATCATCATCTAACCGATCATACAATATCATTAATAAAATGACAACCCATTCATCAGTGGGAAATTGTAAATTCCTCAAGGCAGATATATTTTCTTGAAAAGTATCTAATAAATTTCTAAGTGCATTTGGTACCATTGATTAAATTTAAACTGTACCTTCAATACGACGCCAATGACATTTAGCGAGCCAACGCTTATTGTTATAACGCTGATATAAAGTATCATAAGCCGTTTGATAATTTCTACCACATAATTCATAATGTTGAGTTAGTTTTAAAGGCTTTCCATCGAGGGTTGAAACATAGATCATGACTCTAAATACTGAAGAATTTCAGTAGTTTTCTGTTTTCATCTCATTCGAAAACGATCCTAAATAAATCATTAGTGTAAAAGAAGACTGCCATTCATTTTTCATTTCGAGTCAAATGCTGTAAAATGAATATGGGGTTGCTATTCAAAACCCCGAAATATTTAATTTTAAGTTTCATATTCTCGGATCAGAATTTCGCAGAGCTATGATGTATCAAAATACTAAATGTACCACATGCATGGCATCACTACTATGAGACTGCGGAGTTTGGTTCCG
The DNA here is from genome assembly GCA_013421045.1 of Propylea japonica. Classification (NCBI taxonomy): domain Eukaryota; kingdom Metazoa; phylum Arthropoda; class Insecta; order Coleoptera; family Coccinellidae; genus Propylea; species Propylea japonica. The sequence continues at coordinate 43,894,388 of CM024243.1, read as the reverse complement.
GTCGCATAGAAAAAAATAGAGATATTGCATTATGACACTTGCAATGCAGATGTCAGAAATTTCAAGAATTTGTGCATAACTTGGCAACAGTGCATGTCAAAAAAATTTTTCAGTAGATTATACTGCGATATCGGTATTGAATCGATACATAAATGGAAATATGTGTAATTCCATTTGAAATAAGAAAGTAGAAATGCGTTTGAGATAGACGTGGCAATATTGTCGACTTGAAAATATTTTGGGCGATGTGTTCCTTCATCCTCAGGGATTCACCTAAAATTTCAAAACGAAATATTTACTAGTTCTCCAGAAACGTCTAATGGGCCAACTTAAAAGGAAAACCCTGTATGTAGTTTATTTTTGAACAATATCTTATTTACTAATGAGTAATCGTTTTCAGGGACGGGCCCATGGGGGGATGGGGAGGGGACGTTTCGCCCCCAATGCTGAACAGAGTTGTCAAATTTTCAAAGCAAAAAAAATTTTTGAAGCATTCGAAAGAATTCCTAATCAGTTGAAAAAATTTCGGAGCAGTCGGTAAAATTTTCGAAGCAGTTGAAAAAAATTTCAAATTAGTTGGTAAATTTCGGAGCAGGTGCAAAAATGAGTGAATTTCAAACCACTTGTAGAATTTTCGAAGCAGTTGGAAAAATCTTGGAGCAATCGAACAAATTTCTTAACAATTGAAAAAATTTCGGAGCAGTTGGCTAAATTTTTTAAGCATTTGGCGGGTCAGTTAGGAAAATTTTGAACTAGTTGGTAAAATTTCAAAACAGTTGGAAAATTCTCGAAGCAGTTGATAAAATTCTGAAGTAGTCCAAGAAATTGCTAAGCAGGTAGAAAACATTTCGGAGCAGTTTCCAAAATTTTCGAAGCAGTTGGTAAATTTCGGAGCAGTTGAAAAAATATCGAAGCGGTTGGTAAAATTTCAAAACAGTTGAAAAATTTTCAAAGCAGTTGGTAAAATTACAACGTAGTTGGAATACATATTTCCAAAAAAGTTTTCAGTAGATTATTTAAACCGGTAGAACTAAGCTCGCAGTTCGCACGGTCTCGACAAAAGCATGCAAAAAATAGCAGCAAAGCTACAATAATTGTACAAACATTGTTTAACAACAATGGTACAAAAATAATAAAATTCGCGTTGTGTCGGAGTACATTCAGGGTAACTGGCAATAAATGGTATTCATCCCGATGTTGTTTGACGACCTTTTTTTCGCTGTTGGTGTATTACGGTTTCGGTTTCCTTTCGCTCGGGAGCCAGTTTTCAGTTGTGATAATTTTTTCAAGGTCACAACTCCTTGATGATGTCGTACACTTACCTAAACCTGGGCAGCCTTTAGACAGTTGGAGAACGGCTCTGTTCAATCTAAGTTCTTAGCGATTGAGTAGAGTCTATCAAATAACCAACAATTATCAAGTTTGCTCACCTTCACGGTTAGGAAACACAAAGAAAATATATACAAATTTATTTGCAATATTTACAGTTGCAATCGAAATAATCAAATAAATATAAAATAAATAAATATTCCAAAATACAGAAGAAATAAAAATAAATTCAAAGCAAAATATGTGCCACTGTTGATTATGACCTGAAATTCAAAATAACAAGCGGTATATAGCGGTGAGCCAACTGTGCAGGTGATACACTGGATAAATAAACGGTGAGAGCAGGTGAAAATAAGCGGTGAGAGCAGGTAAAGTAAGCAATGAGAGCAATGTAAAGTAAATAAGCAGTATATAGCGGGTTAAATAATTAACAAGTACACAGAAACATATATATTTCTATAGCAAAAAAACATTCACCTAAACAGGTAAACGGTAAACGGAAATATCGGTTGGTTGTCTCGAAAAACAACGGGCACCTTACTGTGTACACGACAGAAACTTTTCCTTGTGCCCACAGGTCAAAATGAATTGTTCGGAACAGGAAAAACAATTCAAAATAAAATTAAAAAAATAAATGAAAAATTAAAACAGGTCGGGTCACACCCTTGCACCAGTTTAGGAAGGTTGCCAGTCGTGCTAAAGCCGCAACAGCCAACCACACCTCACCTAGTGCCCGGGGGACGGACGGAAAAAAACTATTACAAAAAAAAATTTAAAAAAATCACTGGAGATCCTCGGTATGAATGGAATAATTAACAGAATTCTGTCGTGTAAGATTTCACAGGAACGGAGTCGGAAGAATGGAACACAGTAAAGTAAAGAAACAGCCAAATTAAATACTTCAAAGTCCCAAAGGGACCTTTATATCACTGGCACACTGATTTTAATCAGAAATAATGTTCACGTTTGCCAACGATTTCAGAAATTGACCTACTTATTTTAGAAATTTTACTTTGCTTGCAATATAAAAATTTCAAAACAAACGAAAATTACTGATCGGTACCAACGAAAACTCGGAGCTGAATTATCATTTTTCGTGCGAATTCTGGTTTTAACGGCATGTCTTCCTCGACCAAGTCATGCGGTCAAAAAAATTCGGCGGCGGGGTTGAAACGGTGCTCTCGGATTGACCACTTTTCCCAAAACTTCATTTTCGGTTTCGAGAAAATTTGGAATATTCGGTCACAATCGAAATTGAAACGGCGCCGGCGGACAATATCCTTATCAAATTCCCAACCTCCGAAAAACGCGAGCAGCATGTGTCGGAAAAAACGGTTAATAACAAACTGCATCTCGGAATGGTGTTTTTCTACAAAGGTTGGAAATCGAAATTGAAATAATTTATTTCGTGTTATAATATTCCGAATTTCCCAATTTTTCAAGTTCATTTATTCGACGAAATTAACGGAATGAAATTGAACGGAATGAAAATTTTCTGGTAATAATCGTTATCATTTTGCATGTTTCAGTCAGGAAAATAAATAAACGGCCGCTTAAAATAGTATTGTGAATTATTATAATTCACAATATTTTTAACTGAGCGTCTAATCATCTGAACAGAACATCTTAAGAAAGTGATTAGACGCGGTCAATGTCAATCGAAACATCGTAAAACGGTATACAGGATGGTCCGAATTGAGAATGTCACAACAGTATAATTTCTTAGAGAAATTATTCTTATTTCGGTTTATTTTCCTCGACATTGACATGAATGATATATACGGCGATCGGAAATTATTACATTTATTACCAGGATGGAATAATATCCTACTCTTTTACCAGTAGTCAATAATTGTGGTAATATTCAGAGCATTAACTGATGAGGGAAAAAAACACTTCATTACCGTTGCTACCAAGTGGTTGAAAGATAACAAATTTTTCGGTTTTGTTTTGGGTTTTGCCGCATGGACTGTGCCATAAAAAACCATCTGGTACCATTTACTAGATACAGAGTGAAATGTGTGGTATGTGGTGCCATATTCAATAATGACTATAAAAATGCAGGAACAAAAAATACAGAAAGGGAAACAAGTGTGTGTGAAAACTGTGGGTGTTTATAGTGCTGACAATCCATTCACTTTGGCCAAAGGACGTAAATTTTGACAGATAACTGGTTTAATAAAGTATCGAACTCACCTCAATAAATATTGAATGATTTCACTGGCAAGTGTTTTTAGTTTGCTACCACATAGTTATTGTGATACATTGTACATAAATATAGATATTCCGTAATTACCTTAATTCTTTGTAAAAATACTATGCATAGATATATACTACACTGCTCAACAATTGATAGGGATCACTTACTTGTTCTGAATTTATTTCTGAAATATTCGCTCCAAGATTATAAATTTAGTCAGGTATCAGAGTATTTTCAGTTGATAATATGGTTCACTTGAGAAAAGAATAAAAAAATGGAAAGCTGGAGAAAAAAAAGACTTTATTAGGAACACTCAAAATTCTGTGTTTGAATAACATAAAAATCTTATGATGAAACCACAAGAAGGCTGAAGTTTCGGTTAAGCTAGTACCTAGTTGGTCCCCCACGAGCTCGTCTCAAGCATTCTACCCTACGAGGCATACTTTCGGTCAAACTATTTATAAAATTTTGGGGCAAATTCGTCCAAATATCCCGTAAAGCGTTAGAAAGGTCCTCCAGGTTATTGATCGCCTGTTCTAAGGTTGACAATTGTCTAGACATCTCAGACCAGACATGTTCGATGCAATTCATGTCTGGAGAGCGAGCTGGCCAGTCCATCCTATCAATAGCATGAGTTTCTAGCGCTTCATTGACCAGACGACTATGGTGTGGACGGGCATTATCGTCAATTAAAATGAAATTCTCGCTCACGGCAGCCGCAAACGGAACAATTATGGTTCAATAATCATATCGTGATATCTCTGGCTGGTCATGGTGGTGTTCTGCAGAACAACCAACTCTGTGCGTTGGTTCAAACAAATGCCTCCCCATACACATATACATAGAACCTTTGCCAAAAGCTGTTGTGGGTACCATAAACTGTTCTGCATACCTTCGACCTCTTTCCCTCCAAGCAAGAATACGTCCATCGGAGTTGACCAAACGAAATCTAGACCTATCCGTAAATGAACATCGGCTCCAATCTTCAAGTGTCCAATTGCGGTGCTCCTCAGCCCATTGCCGTCGATGAACCCGGTGTTCCCTATTCAAACGGGGATGTTGTACCCTCCTACGTGCTCTCAAACCACGAACATGTAGTCGTCGTCTTACAATCTGGTTCGAAATTAGAACTCCTGTTGCAACTCTCAGTGATCTATTGAGCCGCGACGCCGGGTAAGTGGGATTTCTCCTAGCATTGAGGATTATGCTATTGATAGGATGGACTGGCCAGCTCTCTCTCCAGACATGAATTGCATCGAACATGTCTGGTCTTAGATGTCTAGACAATTGTCAACCTTAGAACAACCGATCAATAACCTGGAGGACCTTTCTAACGCTTTGCGGGATATTTGGACGAATTTGCCCCAAAATTTTATAAATCGTTTGATCGAAAGTATGCCTCGTATGGTAGAATGCTTGAGACGAGCTCGTGGGGGACCAACTAGGTACTAGCTTAACCGAAACTTCAGCCTTCTTGTGGTTTCATCATAAAATTTTTATGTTATTCAAACACAGAATTTTGAGTGTTCCTAATAAAGTCTTTTTTCTCTCCAACTTTCCATTTTTTCATTCTTTTCTCAAGTGAACCATATTATCAACTGAAAATACTCTGATATCTGACTAAATTCATAATCTTGGAGCGAATATTTCAGAAATAAATTTAGAACAAGTAAGTGATCCCTATCAATTGTTGAGCAGTGTATTCACTTAAGTTCCTTATTTTTTGTATAGTAGAAATTGGATCAATGTGTATTGTTGTTGAAGACCTATAAATTATTTTTAACTATACCTGATTAATTATCAGTTCTCACCAACCTTTGAAGTTGTGCTCACTTGGACGAGACGAAGAGAAGTTTTCCGCAGGCATGATTTGCACTGAGTCAAATGGGTAGATGCTCGCTTAGGAGGCTCGAAGCGAAGAGCCGAATCGTTCGGCGCGAGGCATATTAGACGCGCACTTGGACGAAGCGAAGCGGTCGGAAGGAACGCGTCGTTTTTCGCTGGGATCTTTAGCATCGAAAAAAATGGGTAGACACTCATCTAGGAGGCGCGAAGCGAAGAGCAGCGAGGAGGCAAGTCGTTGGTCGCCAGGATGATCTTTGGGGCATGTGAGCGAAATTTCTCGAGGCGGCAAGTAGGTATTGTATTCCCAATTCTATACTCGACTTTTGTCATTGGGGAAATACACAATTATTTTTGAATCTATGTGAAATGAGTTTGTTTTCAATGGCTCATGAGAGTGTTGATTAGAAAATTCTCTATTGAGGTCTGGAAAAACGAATTTTATATACAAAACGAACAATATTTTTGTATTTTGTGAATGTGAATTCAAATCGTCGGAAATAAAGGTATTTTATTATGTGAATACAACAAAATATTGAAGAATCCTTCTTCCAAAGAAATTAAAATATCTGATAAAATTGGAAAATTGTGGAATACTTCCTTCGAAGGATATATGATCTGCAAACATTGAACTTTCCATTACTACTTGCTTTGTTTTTTTAATCGGTTAAAGAGTAAATAAGCATTTCGTAACAATTATTTGTATTTTATTGAATTTGTATTTTTTGTATTCCTGGATGAAGGTAGCACTACGAGGATTTCATTGGAAAATTCCCTATTAAAACATGATCATGACCAAAACACGATTCTAACAAATGTTTCATGGCTGACCATACCCAAAAATAACCAGGGACAGCGCCAGAGATTTTACCGCCCCGTCGGAAGTAATTTCAGAAAAAATTGAATATAAATTAGTCTGATTTCGTCGGCCTAAAGTGTTAACCTGCTAAGTCCACTTTTGGGTAAATTGCGTTTTTGTGTTCTACGAATTGTTCTCGATGTTCTCCACATGTGGGTTAAGCCGCTAAGAAACCTAATGTGATAAAATTCGCTAAAATCTTTGATATGAAAACCTTCTAAGTCCATTCGATCCATTTCGCGCCATAAACACAGCCAAGTCCGCGTCAATGAATGCATTCTTGTAGTGACAAGCTCGAAGTGCTGATAAACGGTGGTTTCTTGCCGAATATTTCAGTTTTTTGAAGTGTTTAGGTGATTCAATAAAAGTGAGTAACCTTTTCATTGAAATATATTATAAAATAAGAAGTTTATTCATGTTTCATTGTACATAAAAGAAATGAATTTCACATTGCATTCTGCGCTGTTCAACTTGTACTTAGCAGTTTTTATCTCGAACAAGACTTACAATTTAGCAGCTTCTCATTCGTGAAATAATTTCCACAAGAAATATTTTCATTAGTTTATATCTCTTGGAAAATATATAATTGTTAGTGCAATTAGCGCCACAATCACAAACTTCATCTTATTGTTTGATGTGATGCAGAATAATCGATTATTGAAATGCAGTTTCGTGTAGCATACTGTGAGGCCTCCTTGAAATTTTCATTCGTATGCCCGTTTTGTTCGTACATATTCCAATTATAGGATTTTTTTCAATAAGTATTTGGAGATTGATGTATTCTGCAGAATCATATGTGGAGCTTTTACTATACAAACAATTACACATACGTATTTTGGATTACAGATGTCGCGTGCTAAGAAAATGGTTGAAATGGCAATTTCGGGGATGCACTTCCGAGAAAGCGGACAGGAAAATAATTCGTTTCAAGAGCTAAAAGGAAATGAAGATTACACAATAATTCTGACGAACACCGAACCAAATCAAACAACTGATAATTTTCAAATTTTACAAAACATTGAAATGAATATCGTCGATCATCAACATGATATCGATAAGGATTTATACTTTGAATTAGATGATTTAATTACTTTCGATGCCAGAGTGGACAAAATTGTTTCTTCAGAAGAAGAGATTTTTCAGAGAAAATCAGAAGATATTGATGTAAACATCCATGATATAGATTTGCGGCAGGGTTCTGATAATCCGCTTGGAGAAGAGCACTTACAGATAATTCCTTCAGAAAATGAACTCCCAATTACTGATGATGAAAATAATAACAAACTGGTTCCCTATTCGGAAAGTGATTCGGGTAGTGATTCATCTTGTACCATGTATCCACAAAAGAGCGGAAAACGTAAAAAACGCTTCCAAGTCGTAGAATCTGCTTGGTTCGCCCAAAAAAATAAAAAACTGAGAGAAAGAGGTCAACCTTATTCAGGTAGAGTGAAGAAAGATGGAAAATGGTCTTATGGGGAACCAAAACAACCCCGGACCATCAAAGCTAGATGCAATTGCCAAACGAAGGAAACAGGTACCATGAAATGCCAACTTATCACTGAGAATCAACGAACTCACTTATTCCATTCATTTTGGCAATATACCTGGGGCGAAAAAAAAGTTTATATCAATAATCAAGTCACATCTGTTTCAACCAAACGACATAGAAACAGAAAAAAACAAGATGAAACTAGAAGAGGACAATCCTTTCAGTATTTCTTAAGAGTGGAAGAAAATAATTATAGGGTATGTAGAGTTATGTTTTTGAATACCCTCGGAATCGGACGTTGGACAGTTCATAATTGGAAAAACTCTTTTGGAACACGTGCGCCTAGCTTACTTCGAAAAAACCAATTGACCCAAAAACAACCCTTCTCAGACAGTCGTGAATGCCTATTTCAATTTTTGCAGTCTCTACCAGTAATGGAATCTCATTATTGCAGGGCATCATCTCAAAAACAATATCTTCTGGCAGAATGGCAATCTCTTCAAAGTTTATATGAATTTTATGTTGAGGATTGGTGCAAGATAAAACATCAAGTAGTACCTCTTTCGATAGGATCATTCTCTAAAATGTTCAGAGATAAGAAGTTAGCGCTTTTTCGTCCTAAAAAAGATGAGTGTGAGAAGTGCGTGACCTACAAAGTCGGACAAGTTTCATTCGAAGAACACAATAAACACATAAAGAATAAGGAAGAAGCCAGGACAGAGAAGGAAAAAGATAAGAAAGAGCAAGAGTACGTCTTCACAGCTGATCTCCAAGCTGTCTTGATGTCTCCAAAATCAAAAGTGTCCACACTGTATTACAAAACGAAACTTCAAGTACATAATCTTTGTTTTTATGATTTAAAAAATTCCGAAGCTTTCTGCTTCTTATGGAATGAATCTGAAGGCGGTGTCGGCGCTGAAGAATTTGCAAGCATTTTGATGTTCTTCATTGAAAATATGATAGTACCTCATATTCCTTCGGAAGTAGATACCAATAAAAGGAAAACTCTTATTATTTACTCAGATGGTTGTGGATACCAAAATAGAAATTGTCTATTGGCTAATGTACTACTGAATGTAGCAGCTCTTCATAATTTGAATATTGAGCAAAAATACTTAGAACCTGGACATACCCAAATGGAAGTTGATTCAGTACACGCGACCATTGAAAAAAAATTGAGGAATACAATCATCAACCTCCCTGCTGATTATGTGGAAGTATGCCAGAAGGCAAGAAAAAAACCTTCGCCTTACAAAGTTGAATATTTATCACATGATTTTTTTCGAAAATTCGTAGGCATCGACTTTTACAAAAGTATTCGCCCAGGAAAAACCAAGGGAGATCATAAAGTTACTGATATACGGGCTCTGAAATATACTCCCGAAGGAGATATATTTTATAAAATAGAATTTTCTGATGAGTGGACCAGTATTCCTCAAAGAAAGAATGCGACAATACAAAAACATGACTGGTATCAGCTTGATCAACTCTATACTGAAAGGCTTAAAATTACAGCCAAAAAATTTGCAGATCTTCAAGCTATAAAAAAAACTCTAAGTGTTGACTACCACAAGTTTTATGATGATCTTCCGCATGAATAGTGTAACGACATGTATTTTTTTCTGTTACTTTTCATGAATATTATGTAAAAGATAATAAAGAATTTATTTTGTGTTTAACCTGCTTACTCCACTCTTGTGTTCATTCTTAGAAGAGTTAAACTGCTATCTCCATTAAATCATTAAAAAATATAATATTGAACATTGCAATTCCCTTATATTTCTGTGAGACAGCTTGTGATTATTGTTTAATGCGTTTTTGAACTCAAGTTGGTTCAATGTGATATTATCTGAAAAAAAAAAACGTTTTTTGTGTCTCCTGTAAAATTCGTTAAAAGTGACTTAGCAGGTTAACACTTTAGACCGACGATTTGTAGCTTACATAGGTAAGCGGTATGCAGCAAGGTAATAAAAAATGCAACTTCCCAGAACTTATTACTGGAAATGTTTCGATATTGTCGTAGAAAAAGTATTTTTTTCTGAAATCACCAGAATGAAGGAATTAGAATACTACTTAATTTTTTCAATCGGTTAAAGAGAAAATGAACATTTCGTATCAATGATTTTATATTTAATTATAAAAAAATAACCCTCGGAATTTGTCACTCTCCTTTTCGCGACGGAAGATATAATAACATAACCTCGATCTAAAATCTAATACTTATTTCCCTTGTATAATACACTATTTTTTTCTGTGACAAAAAAAACGACGATAAAATAGGGAAAGAAATATAACTTTTCACGAAATTAATCCGGCAAGAAAGTGAGTACTTTTTTCCGGATATAATACATACACCCACTTTTTTCCTGGGAGAAAAAAGTAATTTCGAGAAAGATTCGATTCGAGAATATTTTGTTACTTGTCAACAGAGATAAAATGTCAAATTTTATTCCCGTCACAGAAATTTTTTTATTGCTGTATGAGGGTGGGACGACGAAGCTATTAAAACAAGAGTATGACCGAAAACACGATTCGAACAATAGCTCTACCCTTGTTCATTCAGGTATTCGGCATGCAGCAAGGGTAATAAACATTTATTGCGCCTCAAAAATAGGGGGAATTTCTTCCGATGCCTGCTCGCCGCATCGCTTCGTCCAAGTGCGCGGTCCCAGGCGAAATTACACTTCGTCTCGTCTCGTCCATGGGCCGGAATCTCCCTTGCTAAATTCGTTACATTCTGTTGCGAGTGGTGGGGGGCAGTTAGTTCGGTCGCCACTCGTGTGAGGTCTCGGGCGTCACAATTTCGAAGAATGTTGTTTACAAACATCGTAACGTCATATTGATTCCAGCGTTCAACGTGTTCATCGTTTTTTGTTTTTTTTTTAATTTGCAATATTAACTTATAATTAGACATCCTGAAAAAAAAGGAAATATGCAATATTAATTTTGGGCCAGAATGTATTTTCCCATTTAAAAGGAACCATTCTTTTTTGAGGGAAGGTTCAATACCAACATTGTTTCTACCTAATAATGCATCTGAGACTTCAGGTGAGTAATTTACATGTTTACACCTTAATTCAATTCTTGAGCTTTTCACATATCAACATAAAAAATGAATGGAGTAGGATCACGTCAAAGTACTCAGCATATACAAATAATATTCACTTATCTGAATGTATTCAGGTCAAGACATTAACAACGATGAAGAAGAACTTGGTTCTGAAGTCCATTCCTCGGCTCAAGAGGATCGAATAATAGGCAACGCTGAAGAAGAAATTGAGGATGAAGACCAAGGTCTATTAGAGGAACCTGAATATCTAGAGGACAATTCTGAAAATGTCGATGTTTCAAATTTGTTTGTACACAAAAATGAAACACAGGTGAAGTATCAGGTTCGTACCGATATACAAGAACCTCATATGGTTTGTTTTCTACAGGTGGTCGAAGAAAGCGATTCAGCTTGTTGTTCAATGTTTCTTAGACTAGGAAAGTTGCAGAACTTTCAGACGATGTAAGACATATTTATAAAGTAGCTTCCGATCTCTGAAGAAAAGTGAAAAGATTAAAAAATGAAATAGTATCATTGAAACAATTTATCAGGGAAGTAGAAAGAGACTTTCTTAACATTGATTTACTTAGAGGCAAGTTGAACACACCAACACATACTTTTCTTCTGTCACCAATTAGGTGTCAAAAACTAGCATTGAAAGGGAGAAGATATACTCTTGATGAGGAAACATTATTCTTGTCCCTTTTAAAACAAAGTCCCAAGGGTTACAAATTCTTGAAAGGCAATTTTGCGGTTCCATCCAGAAGGACACATGATATTATTGAACAAAGTTAAATTTGAGACAGGTTTGAATAGTCACATAATTAATTCACTTAAAAGAAAAGTAGAGAAAATGGATGAGAAGCAAAAATGTTGTTCCATTCTCTTTCATGAAATGGCAATTGGCCCTAGTCTGCAATATAATTCTAGTAAGGAATTTAAGGATTTGATCGAAGGCTTCCAGAACAATGGAAGTCTTGTAAATGTATTTATTACTCTCACATATTTTATTTAGGATTAAATTTGTGTCAATATTCTTCAATGTTGCATATGCTCCTGTTATTCTTGGAAAATGAAGCTGTCGGTAAGTATCATTGTGAATATTATTGTTAATTTTCTCAATCGAGACATTTTGTACATATTATGTAACGTTTTTGAAACAATTTATAGCCATAATTTAAAAATAATATAGATTTTTTTGTGTATTGTGAATATTTCTGATGTTGATTCAATAATATCTGATTTTTTCATTGTTAGATCTGAGTAAATTTTATATTTGGTATTTTAGTAATTTAATTCATCTATTGATATTTTTGTATATGATGTTTTTTCCATACTGCTCATTATTTTTAAATGATATACATATATTCAATAAAATTCTTTTGATCGTAAATTTTCTTATTATTTCTTTCCAAAAACCATTTTTCTAATGCCATAATTCTTGATTTCTCATACTTCTTGTGAAATCAAGAATTATAACATCAAGTTTTCAATTCAGTAAAAATATTTTCAGTACAGGGGCTAGGCGGGCACGTACTACATAAATTTAAATTTGCCGCCAAATACGCACAGGGTCCAAAGTCCATAGTGACCACTTGTATATATATATATGTATAAGAAAGAACAAGAATTTAGCACTGAGATTCCCATCTATAGTATATCTTATCTATGGTCTCGTCCAAGTGAGCGTCAACCTTAAATCGTAACATACACAGATTCTGTGATCTGTAGACTAGTCTTATTACGTTAAAAGTTATAGTTCGTTTCAAAATGATTGTCATCAGAGCAAGCCATGAAAGTCCAGTCGGGGCTTTATTTCTAGTTACTAAAAAGTCACCAAAAATTTCTGTGGGTTCATCAGTCAGAGAAGGGAAATGAATAAACATAACCTAGAAATATATTTAATACAATAATTTTATTTTCCAAAGCAAATTCCTGAGCTTGAGAATGTTCCTGATTCTTAAATACCATTAGGATTGTGTAAATCTCTAAACCTACCAGCAGTATATAATTTCTGACACTGTATTGACAAATTTTCGTATTTACCATCATTTGCAGCTAAAGAGCGAAGAAAGAATAGGTATAGCCCCTAAGCTTGTGAATATTATGAAAAATAAACACAGTCATTTATATTTCAGTCCAGTTTAATCAATGGGATTCAGGTTTTATTACTATGTCGCTGCCTCAGTGCCTCAATAAACAAAACTATAAACTATCAAAGTACTTTAATGAGATGTCATTCATATAATTCACCGATGAAGATTGAGACTCTATTGAAGATAATTAAGATATATTTTCTTTTCTCTGACAAATTTATTTGTAAGTATAACTTAAAATGAGTGTGTTCAACTCAAATTCAACTGAGATAGCCAAACTGGTGAAACGAAACAAAAAGAACTTGTTGATACTTTGAAAGGTGTGGACCAATTTGTCATACATAATAAGACAAAAACACAAATTAAAGAATTTATTCAGTATGTACATTAATTGTACCACATTGTATAACTTCAATAAACTTATCACCGATTCTGTCTGTTTTAGTAAGAGGAATATTTCATTGAATAGCCAAAATATAAACCGAGTGTGTGTGGCAAAGGTGTTAAAATTAAAGTGAAACATGTGGACCACAAGATGTTATCATTTTTGTATGAAAATCATACTTGTTTTAAAATATACTATTGCACAGATTAAATAATGATTTCATTCATTCATATGCCTTGGTTAGGTTTGATATGAATAATTGAGTATTTGTTTGTTGATTTAACATATCCATTATATTAATTGAGTACTATTTCTTCAGATCCCCAAAAGATGACACACAGTTTTCCCTAAGTCTAGAATAGAGAAATGGTGAATATTTTGTCTTTTATTGGAAACGATTGTCAATTTAGCTTTTGTAGGTCTTGTCGGTGTCATTTTAGATAAAAGTTGATTAAGTTCCTTTGAGTGTTTGGAATTCAGAGGAAGCAAAAGTTAAAATTTTGTTTCAATCCTTATCGTATGGGTAAGGAACACACTTAACATTGCTTAAAACTGATAATTTACAGTGAAAAACTAAAATAAGCTTCGGTACAGAATTGAGAAAATTCATTCAGAACATTATTCAAAAATTTTATTGTACATTGGAGACAGAAATATTATATGCAATCATAGATTCATTGAAAATAATTATTAAAAGTACAGTGGAATACTTATAGACTTATACATTTTACTATTTATTTACATATTAGAATTATCTTCTGAATGCAGTGCTCCGAAGCGAACATAACATGTAAAATAACTGTTTGAGTAAACATCAAAATTGTATTAACAATTCAACTTTCTATAAAATCCAACAAAGGATTCAAGATTCAAGTATTTTTAAGTTTATCATTTATAGGAAACTTATGTTCTTGTAGCCCTTGCCGAATTACTTTTTTATGAGAAGCAGTCGTAGGTATATAATCAACTCTGATTGAATGATATGGTGCATAACCCATGATAATGACACACTTTGTATCGAATAACTGCAGAGAAGGTATTAATTGTTCAGTAATCCATTAATGAAATAGTTCCCCATTCATTGTTTTATGCTAATCCGTATCATTGATACCACTGTCAAGAATTAGATCACATCCAGGTAAAAATCCATCAAATACACTCATTGTTTTTGATTTTAGAAAAAATAAAGTCGTTTAATGTCTCTTTGAAGGTATAATCATGTGGAATAGGTTTCCTTCCAGTGCTAACTCTGGCTCTAGCAACTTGCCTTCTACTTTTTTCTCCGAAATTCTTCGGACAGTTCTAGGAGAAATCTGAAATTTTAAAACTTACTTAATCAGAAAACACATTGTACATGATCGTTTACCTGAAAAACGAGCACAATGCCATTAATACTAGCAGAAATATCTGCTAACACCGATACACTGCCTGGCGTTCCCTTGCTGTAAGATGAGAGGAATCTCTTTCAATTCAGTAATCAAATCAAAGTAGATTTAAGAGATATTTAAATCCACTTGTCGATTAAATCAAGTATATAAACTGATATTAACAAATAAATTCGAAATATTTTCAATAGGTTAACTCTTAGATTATTTACAAATTTGGAAAAGACAAAGTCAGTGATATTTTCAACACCAACCTAAAATCGGCAAATCGAAATTCACCGAACGGACCGATACCAACATATTTTCGACTTCTCACAGCCGCCCGAGATGCCAATCATTTTGAAATGAACTATATTTATCTTGTTCTGTCACATCTTATATGACTGATTACATGTTTTATTTTCAACTATGTATTTTTTTTAGTAAACTTGAAGTTTTCTCAAAGTGTCTTTTTTTTTTGAAAAGCAAAATAAATATTATACCTGATGAAGCATGAACATTATTGAATAAATCATTTATTTTACTCGTAATTAAGCTAAAAAATCGAAACATACAAATTATAACAGATGTCCTGTAATCCTGCAGAGTTCTAATGTGGAAACTAATGCGGAATAAAAAAAGTATCACAACAAAATTTTTCGATTATGTATGTATTTTTTCAAAACTCTCTCGAAAAACATCGACTTGCAATCCAAAACTCCCTTCTCCTTAAATAATCATTTTTTTAAATCTTCAATGAATTCACAGTTGGCAAATTTTCGAAGCTTTCTTCCCCCAAAAATTCTGCATCGGTCCCTCCCTGATCGTTTTCCTGGAAAAGAAAACATAACCCATCAGTATTTAAGATACAAGATACTGGTATAGAAATAATAAACACCATTTGGCCATGTTTCATCGACGGTAACCTACTTGAACGCTGCAAAATATTTGGAGCTTTTAGAGAATAGACTATTCCGACATTTCAACAACTACCGATGGATTTCGATCCTAGCGAAAAATGACCTTATCTTTTTCACTGAGGAAATTATCTGTTACATTTGTTTTGGGAAATGAAATCCTCGCATACAAAAGAACATAATAATAATAATAATAATAATCTTTATTTTGACCCTTAAACAGCAATACATACTGGCACCAGGGCCTACTAATTATATTATTTGATTAGAAACCAGAAAATACAACAAAAATAATATCTTTAACTTAACAAAATTACAAAAAGAAAGTCTATTCTAGTCTCATAAAGTATTTTAAGGCATGGCAAAACTTTTTCCAATCTCTGATATCAGTTAAATCTGAAGGGGCGGAGCTAAATATATTTATGCTTCTGTAGATCGGGGAATTCTGGGTTTTATTAGTCCTTCTAAGTTCGTTTCTGAGTGTCTCTCTTTGTCTTGTTAAGTGGCTATGATATTGCAGTGTCTTATTTAATTTTACTTGAGTTTTTAATTCATTATTCATTATGCCGTGTATTAATTTTATCTGTTCTAATTTTCTCAGTTTCTTAATGTCAAGAATTTTTGTTTTTTCATATACATGTTTTGTTGGAGTAGTATGCTCTATATTGAATATATTTTTAACTGCTTTATTCTGGGTTCTCTGTAGCTTATCAAGTACAAAATTGGGTGCATTTCCCCAGCAGGGTATTAAATATCTTATATAAGGTTCTATGAAACTATTATACAATAAATATTTACTTTGAATATCAAGTAAGTGAGAACACCTCTTTAAATCACCTACTAAGGGAGAGATCTTTGATATCACAGTGGTTAAATGACTATTCCACGTTAATTTATTATCCAGTACTAATCCTAGGTAGGTATTCTTTAACTTCTTTCAATTTTATGTTATTTATTGTTATATCTAGATCACAGCACTTCTTGTTTTTTTGTTTCATTAACATGTAGACAGTCTTATCAGTATTAATACTTAGTCTATTTTGACACAGCCATTCATAGTATCTTTGCATATCACAGTTAATATATCGTTTTAAATTTTCAAAATCGGCTTCTGATAGGAGCAACACGGTATCATCAGCATACATAAGGTATTTAGAATACAGGTTTAGGAATCTTAAGCTGTGAACATAGAGAAGATACATGATTGGTCCCAATACAGATCCCTGAGCCACTCCCACCTTCAACTCTCTCTTGAGACTTCCACAGCCATCCAGTACAGTGAACTGGGTTCTACCCATTGAGTATGTCTTCAGCAGGCTCTGGCACACTCCCCGGAAGCCCATTTTGTCAAGCTTTTCCAACAACAGTTGTATGTCAACACGTCAACAGTGTCAAACGCTTTTTTAAGGTCTACAAACACAACAGCAACATATTTGTTCTGATTCATTTCCTTTAGTATGTGTTCAATCAGGTCTACAGTAGCTGTTAAAGTACTGCTTTTTTTCTGGAAGCCATACTGATTCTCATCAATTTTGAAAGTTTCTTGAATAAAGTCCATCATTCTTGTTTTGATTAACTTTTCAATTATTTTAGAGAAATTAGAAAGTATCGAGATAGGCCTATAGTTATTTAAATCACATCTTTTTCCTTTTTTCAATACTGGCACCACCTTGGCAATTTTCAGTTCTTCAGGAAATATACCATTTGTTAAGATTCTGTTGATCAACGCCAGCATTTTATCGCCTATTGTATCAAAAAGCTCAACTATGTCTTTTTTTGTGATGTTGTCATATCCAGGTGTAGAATCTCTCAGTCCAACCACTGTATTATAAAGTTCCGTCATTTCTACTGGTTTTAAGAATATACTTTTAGGATTATATTCTTCCTTTGATTCACTTTTACTAGAGATAGGTATCTTCGATGCTAATTTGGGACCTACTTCAGGGAAATGTTTATTGAACTCCTCAACTATATCTGCATTATCAGTTAATATTTTGCCATCAAGGCTTTCAACCTTATCAGTCGCATAGTGTCTAGTCCGCTGTCTACCACAAGTTTCATTCAAAATTTTCCACATCTTCTTGCTATTTCCATTTGCATTGTTTAGTTTTCTCCCTATACACCTGGTTTGCAGTTCTTTTCGCAGTTTATTCACTCGATTTTTCAGCTTAGTGAACACTTCCTTTGTATATTCATTGTTTACCTTTTTCCATCTAACGTAGCTTTTATCCCGTTCTTTTACCATTTCAATATATTCCCTGTTTATCCAGTCATTTCCAGCTTTTATTTTAATATAATATTCCCTCTCTACCAAGGTCCTTGTTTCATTCATTTCTTCAATTAATTCCTTAAAGGATTCTATAGGTTTTTCCATTAATCTAGACTCCAGTTCTCATTTCCATCTTCGATAATCTATTTTTTTTCTGGTTACTTTCGTCTTCTCTGGTTTAATTTTAATTTTTTCTAAGCTTATATGCATTAGTTTATGATCAGATATCATATGATCTTGAAGTACAATATTACATTTAATTTCTTTATTTGTGATGACATGATCCAAGATAGTAGAAGTGTTCTCTGTGGTTCTGGTGGCAAATTGTTTTGAAATGGTGTTCTGGAATTCAAATGCATTTGATTCAATTATACTTTTATATTCTCTTATAACCTGGGTTTCACTCAGCAAGTTGAGATTTATGTCTCCCATTAATATGCAATCATTTGTTTGAGCTTCTAGCAGGCTATCAATTTTGTCCAGAAATATTTTAGCATCACTGTTTGGAGGTCTGTATACACTAATTATTTTTGTTTTTTGGTCCTTAAGATAAACAGACAGAACATTACAACCCTCAATATCTTCCACAGAATTGTCCTGCAATACGTTTATGTCGTCTTTCACGTATATGCTTGTGCCCCCTCCTCTAGTATCTCTGCAGTTATGAATAGCAAAATAGTTTTTAATATCAAAAATTGAGTTTCATTTTGCCTAATCCATGTTTCGGTTAACACTATCACCTGTATAGAAGACCCGTAACTTTCAAGAATATCTTTGAGATGGTCCAATTTATTTCTGAGACTTCTTATGTTTAAATAAAGTATATTAAAATTCCCTGACATGTACAAAGTTTATGCTAATAATTTTCTCATTTTGTTTATTTATCCGTTGATTTATCTTACACAAGGTATTCAGCAGAAACTATTCTGACCGGTGCATCAACTTCATTTCTTCTCAGATAAATTCTGCCATGTAAACAATAAACGCTTTTATTACCTTTTTCCTTTTTCAATGCTCTCGCCTTTTTAAGCAGTGCTTGGTTTTCACTTGTCAAGTGGTCATTGAAGTAGATATTTTTGTTTTCGCCTATGAGTCCACACTCTTTAACCTTGATACCTTTGAGCACTTTAATTTTCTTCAATATTTATATTTTCACCTTGATTTCATGGTTTTTGAGTTTCACCATTATTGGCGAAGTAGCATGTTTTCCCATCCTGTATACTTCCTTTATATCTTCTTCCTGATGTTCGACCTTCATTACCTTAACAATCTTAGACACCATCTCTCGAGCATTTTCATCATCTTGTCTCGGAACGCCCGCTAATACAAGGTTATTATTTTTTTCAATCTGCTCCCTATCATTCAGTTTAATCTCCATTTCCAACATTTTCTTCTTTAACGTCAGATTTTCTTGCTTTACAGCTTCAAATTCCTCCATTACTTGGTCAATTTTGGTTTTGTTTCCATCATAGCAATCCGACATGAACTGTACAGAATTTTTCAATTCTGTTATTTCCTCAATCAAGGATTTTTTTAGCGGATCTATAAATTCACTCAAGAGGTCTTGCATAATCTTCTTAATTTTATTTTCATCCATTTCCGGATTTTGTTCAGATATAACCTCACTTTTTCCAAAAGGTTTGCAACAATTTACTTTATTTTCTTTTCCCAAAACTTTTGATTGAGAAGCACAGCTTGGATGATAACTCCTTCCACAGTAGATACAGTCCAGTGATGTAACAACTTTTTTTTTGCAATATTTACACAATTTTTCGCTATTATTTAGAGAGACGCTTGTTCTGCATGCCATAACCATAGAATATATATATTATAACATAATTATAATAATCAAATTCAAACTAGATCGATACGATTTCATTTTTAGAAGTTTTTCTTCTGAAAATAATAATTGATGAACGGATAATCTAATTACTTTTCAAAGCGATAATATGCTTTCACACTCCCAACATTTAGAATGTTAAAATTACTTGAATTGCGCATCGAGGACCGCCAGTATGAAGCATTCCCACTACGATTCTAGCATTCGTTCTGCATGTCCTTTTGTGTTTTCCATAAGGCATCGCACGATTTTTCCACTGTTCCATTGAAACCAGAGCTACTTGGAAATTTGTACATTAAATCCTATGTTACCTTGTGAATATTTCAAACCTGTATACAATAATAATCAATTTAATAATTTCGTTGAGATCGTTAATAATACTAATGAAATCAATAGCATTAAGCATGTGGTTGGACTCATATGATAATATTCACAATAGGAATCGGTTTGAATATTGTGTTTTAACATTATAGAGCATTGTCACATGACACAGAGGTAATATAAGTGAACTAAATAATTAAATTAGTTCGATTTGTGATTTCATTTTGAGTATAACAAATGAGTCTGTGGAAAGAATGATATTTGAGTATTCCATTGTTTTTCTATCCTTTTGTATTGTTATTTATCGATTGATACTTAAGAATAAAGAAGGTCAGGAATAATTATGTATTTCTTCGGCCCAATGTTCCATTTACGAATGGTTATTTTTCCTTTCATTTTCAAACAAGCTGATGTTGAATTTTTTTTATACCAGGTTTATAAAGAGAAATCATTTTTTCAATATAGCTACTACAGTGGTTTTTTCAAAATGGCGAAGCAACTCCAATTAATTATTTCTCTTGAAATTCTGCAGTTGAATTTGAACTAGAAGTATATAAACGTCTTTATATTTGATTGATTTCATCGTAGAATACTTGTTCTATCAATGAATTATATTTTCATCCAGATAAAAAATTAATCCTCCTCAATATAGAACTACATTCAACCTGAATGGGTTGAAAATATTTATAATTTAATAGAATACAAAGAGACATAATTGAGAAATATACAGGGTTTTCCTTTTAAGTTGGCCTATTAGACGTTTTATGAGAACTAGTGAATATTTCGTTCTGAAATTTTTGGTGCAGCCCTGAGGGTGAGGGAACTATTCGCCTAAAATATTTTCAAGTCGACAGTGTTGCCACGTCTATCTCAAACGCATATCTACTTTCTTATTTCAAATTGAACTACATCTATTGTCATTCATGTATCGATTCAATACCAAATTTGCAGTATAACCCACTAAAAAAAATTTCTCTGCTATGCACTGTTGCCAAGTTATTCACAAATTCCTGAAACTTTCTACATTTGCATTGCCAGTTTGGAAATGCAATATCTCGATTATTTTTTATGCGAACCGAACCAAAATCAGCAGTCTCATAGTAAAGACTCCATGCATTCATGTGAAATATTCAGTATTTTGATACATCGTAAGGTTTTTCGAAGATATTGCTGCGAAAGTGTGAAACTCAAAATTGAAATATTTCCAGATTTTTAAATGGCAACCCCATATTCATTTTACAGCATTCGATTCGAAATGAAAAATGAAAGGCAGTCTCTTTTTACACTAATTATTTATTTTGGATAGTTTTCGAATGAGCTGAAAAATACTGAAATTTTTCAGTATTTATAGTTCATGATCTATGGTCCTGTTTACGATGAAACGGTTCTATGATTATGGCGTGAATTGTTGAAGTAGATTTTATGGTTCAAATCATAAAAAGTATTCGATGATCATGGATGCCATAGAAAAAAGTTTACCCATATTATTCAAAAACGATTCGGGTTGATTCACAATTCACGGGAAATGCCAAAGAATTATTGAAAAGACCTGGAGGACCTTTATCAATCGTTATTCACATTTAGCAAGAATGACTTGAAAGAAATTCCGAAAATTGTTTAGGCTTTCTGTGATCCTGGCCTGTTTCAAAATAATTCTTCAGAAATAAATATTTCAATTTAGTACGATTATTTTAAATAGAGTGAATGTAAAATTTAACCAGAGTTATTTATTTTCCACACTAAACAAAAATACCCCTGAAATAATTTTACTGGTTTTATTTCACCAAAACATTTTTCCAGTGACACCCATGTTGAAGAAACTTCACAATATGATAACAAAATAATAATCTTGGGAGCCTTCAACTTAAAAAATCATGGATAACTCTGGGAGGATTAAAAATAGTTATGAATAATCTAATTTAAATACAATGACTCTAGTCATAGCACAATATAACACATTCTCATATCGATCAATATAAAAGTACATAGTTGTTTCTTGTTAAAAAAAGACTTTTCATAAGTAACTTCAATCATTCAAACTCATATTCTTACCATTATTCCCAGAAAATTTCATTTGCGGTCAAGATATTGTATCATTGCAGTATAGAAGAATACCCTCTGAAGAAAATGCTAACAATTTATGAATAGTTTTCCTGGTCATCTGTTCATTAAAATGAAAGGAGTAAAAAAAACACCACAATACAGTAGGATCGTTTTCTTATCATACCCAAAGCTTAACAGCCCGAACAATCAATAAAAACTTGGTGACGAACTCCCAAAAAAAATTTACAGAACGTCGGACAACCTGCAATGTTTCTGATTTTTTCATTCGGTTGTCAAATTCAATTTTTTTCTCTGAATGAACACAATTTCCTAAGTATTTCTGTGAAAAAATTGTTTAAAGAATCGAACACAATTTTTTTCACAAGTCTACGGCGAAACTTAGTTGGGACTCGAACTGACCTAGGTATTACTTCAAGTGTTATACATTACTGACCACACTCATTAGAATCTTGCTCAAAAATAACGTTTCAACACCCTGTGCCTCGCTTATGCTTCGAAAACGGGATATATTCTATAAGGCAAAAATCATTATCCCGGTGAGAATTCTAGCCGAGTCATATTGAACCCTTTCTGGCCCAAAAATCGAAACCTACGGATATTTGGGCAGAACCTTTTCTCAACCGTGTGTATCGTTATTTCTGTTATTATTCTTATTATCTAGAATACAGGCTGTTTCAGTATAAGGTGTCCAAATTTCGAGATCTTCATCCTTGGATGATTTTATGACATAGGTACCTAAAGTTTCTATGAACTATGGGTCTCTGGCGCATTATTTCTGAAATACAGTGTAACAAAATTCGAAAAAAAAAATGGTTTTCCGAAAATGATTTCGATACCCCACACGATTTTTGTTTGCTTTTTGGTAGGCGCATCGAAACACATTTTATCAATTCAAACTTATTTTTAATTTCAACAATTGGCATCCGTACAGACTTCTGCCCGAATAAATTTTGTGGAAAAGTGGTACGTCAATGCTCTCCTTCTGATTCAAAATCATTATCATGATCCCCACACAATTAACCGTGAGAATCGTATTAATTTTTTATCTGCAACGAACACTTACTGAGATAAAAATAAAATGCAATTTCAACTAAAACTATCACGAAATTCTTTGATGACTGCCAAAATCGTCTAGGCTTCTCAGTATCTTCATTAAAAAAAACGTCGTGCATAAACCACATCATGTTTCTTTGCATAATGGGGTTTTCGTCCAACCAAATATTTCAGAAAATTGGTCGTGGCAATCAGTTTCTCCAATCTTATGTGGATTGGAAAAGGAAAAATAAAGAACTGAGCTGCCTTTCTCTGTGTCTAGACTCTAGACGGGTTTGGAAGTAATATAAGAATTTTGTGATTATTTTAGATGAAATAGTATTTTATTTTTTTTCTCAGAAAAAATTCGTCGCGGGGAAAAAACTTAGGAAACCAGTCTCACTGTGAATTATGTGGTGATTACGGAAATAACTTTGAATCTAACCTAACCTAACCTACCAAAGAGCAAACAAAAATCTTTTGAAGTGACGAAAATATTTGAGAAAAACATTTTTTTTTAAATTTCAATATCCTGTGTCTCAGAAACAATTTGTCAGATAGCCAAAGTTCATAGGAACTTTACGTCATTAAATCATCTATGGATAAAAATCCCGAATTTTGGGTACCTTTTTCTGAAATACCCTGTATAAAAGCCACAAGTAAGTTGAAGAATTTTTCTAGCCTCTTTCTGCATCGAAGTCTGTGAAAGACAAAAATATAACAAGTAAATACAGATCCACGGTGCACATACTCGTATATCAACCTCGTAGGATTTTTTGTTAGTACTAATCCTCCTGCAGACCGTGATTAGAAAAGTAATAGTCATTCATCACTATTATCCAGACTGATCCCCGGAACCCATAAACCAGACAGGAGACGCATCCTAGGACTGCCGTTCTAGGCTGCATGGATAGCACGACGATCCGCAAAGTGGGGGTTAACGTCCCTTGAAGGCTCGACCAAGCCGCCGTCTACCGGGTTAGGGGTTTAAGGACCCGCCACCGTCGAGACGCATTAGTGAGTGCAGCGTTGGGGGTTGGAGGGTAATGGGGGGAGAGTTGGTGCGTCTTACATCGGCCGCCGCCGCCGTCGAGGTCAACGCAGGTCACTGGTAGGCTGGTCGGGAGAATATTCGGGGGTGATATGGATTTTGGGGGCGAAATAAGGTGCGGAGGAGAAAAATTGGGAGTTGATTGCAGCATGGCGGAATCAGGGACCTGATGTTTTTGTCGGGGGACTGAATATCGAATGAATTCCACAGTAAAAATGAGACTGTGTATTAGATGTTCGACGTTTGCAAAGGCAGAAATTGTATGGTTTTGGAGGTCATCGTTTAATACATCAGAGAAATTGACTGCAATTTCATACATCACTAGTTTTGAACCGGAGTTTGATTAGTAATCCGAACAATATGTGAAATAATTTCACATACTGATATCTAATATAAATACAAGATCTTCTGTAATCTGTTTTTTTCTAGAGCAAATTTCGATTTATGCATTCAAAATTATTGTATGAACATTCGAAACTATAAAAATCTCAATATTGAATAGTTATGCAATTGAAAACTTGACGAAAGAATGAATTTCAACTTTATATACTCTTTCCGCAACGTACACAATATGTGTATTATAATTTTTCATACTACCCAAAAATTCTCAATTTATGCTAGTAGTATGAATATTTCGGTGACTTTAGGAAATTATTAACGAAATTAATCTGAGGAATGATTAATCTGTTCATTCGATATGCAATAAGCAACTGTTGCAGCTCACTAACTGAGTGTAGGAAAGATATTTCAAAGTTTATTTCGTGTGAAATGAGAGCGTTAGATTTTTCGTTGTTTGATCCTGGTTAGTGTTTGACTAGGTATTTCGGGTCACCAAAAACAAAAACCGTAATCAATATTTTCAGTATCTCAACAAAAACTGATGTCAAAAAGCACCAGGAAATTTTCGTTTTCATTTTCGTTTACTCGAATTGCTGTATGCTCTTGTTCCCATGATTCAGAAGTAAGAACTCGGTACATTGTTTCTGGATGACTTATTTTCATGAGTAAATAATTTTTGACTCATGAAATCGGACAGCAGTTCTGTTACAAGTAAGAATCTATATGCTGTGTGCATGTGAGTTGAATAAGTATAGTGGAAGTATTGAAGGAAAGAATGGTTATTTATTATACAAGGGTAAATAGTATAAGATTTTAGCTCGAGATTATGTTGACAAAAAACCGAGAGCTAAAATCTAATATTTTTGCCGTGTAAAATACACTATTTTTTTCTGTGACAGGAAAAACGACCATTTTATAGTGAAAGAAATATAACTTTTCACGAAATTACTTGTGAGTACTTTTTTCCCGGATACATAGACACTTACTGTTTTGACAGGGAAAAAAAGTAATTTCGTGGAAAGTTATATTTTGTGACCTGTCAAGAGATATTTCGTCGAATTTTTTTCCCATCAAAGAAAAAATTTTGTTTTCCTATTTTTGATACTCTATAATACTTGAATTATTATCGTGGGAAAATAAATTGTTCGCATAAACGTTTATCATTTCACTTACTCATCTTCTACTGCAGTGCGGTTCGACAACCAAACTGTAAAAATTTGATGTTAAACCTGTCGTGCCTGAGCGCAGCTAGACTTTTGTTTTTGAGGTCGTTAAGATTCGTGGTGTCCTTCTTGTATTGTCGTACTTTTTTGACGATCTCCTTACCCGATTTTATTCACTACCTCAGATTTTTGATCGTTAGCTGTGTAATCCATCCAACAATGTGAAACATCTTCATCATTACAGATTTTCTACTAATTCATCGGACGAAATGAAAATTCGAAATCTTTTATTTCTCATGGGGGAATTTTATTTTCTGCGGTATGTTCTTCAATATTTTTTTTGGTTTCCTGTTTTTAGGAAAACAGAACAATTCTGATAAAATGACTGAAGCAGTCGAATGTCCTCATAGGACTCAGTTTAACTTACTTATAAAGAATACAAAGTCAAAAATAATCCAGCCCGCCGCGCCCACAATTACTTTTGAAGGAAAGAAGATAGGGACTTGAAATTTTTCAGATTTGGTGCTGGGTCAGAATGACCGATCGAGTTGGTGGACACTATCGGTTGAATAGTTTTCGAATTATGTGTATTTGAAATTTTATCATTCGAAAATATTAACTTTAAATACCATCAGAGCCGAATTTTATATTTCGGTTTCCAACAATAAAATAACAACTCGTGCTTAGTTTTGTGATGACGAAATGACAGAACGACTTGTACTTTTCTGGGAACAGGGAAGTCGAAACATCTGGAATTCGTTTATGGGTAGAGTCCATCAAGTTATAGAATTATTCAACATGATATCTTCGAAAGGTCTAGAATACCTCCTATAATTGAAATTATTCTAAGATCCTATGGGGACATTTTTAGTAGGTACTATGAAAAGCAGAGGAGGGTTCAATAATAATCCTAATACCAAGCAATTTGAAATAGCATATAAAAGATACGACTGAACATAAAATAAGTATTTCGAATAACTCGGCTGATAGCATTTAAATCATTTATGCTTCTCCTACAAAAAATGATCGAGATTGTAGTTCACCGATCTAGAACAGCAATATATAGGTGAATGAACATACCGTAACCGGCGTAACCTGAGTTAGAGCTAACCTATGCAAGTCTAAATAACCCATACAAGATAAGTCTAATCCATTTCATAACCGAGATACAGGGTAGTTTATGTATTGATCAAAAATTTCGAATTCCCATAACTTTATAACCAAACAATATAGTCGATTGATATTTGGAACGTATGATTTACTTCCCCAGGTCGATCGATTTATATTTATATCCCCAAAAAATATTCCACCTCCTCACAAAGAGAGCAATATCTAAGGCGTAACATTTTGGATTTCTTTGAGTGATATTTCTTAAGAATCAGTAAATACTATTTCTCATTAATATATGATGGTAACTCAAAAGAGATGTATATTTTTCCAATGACTGAATAATTTCTTAGAAACCTTTATTCGTATGAAACACACCATATTTCTCAGTCGAGAATATCACTTCATTGAAACAAATGACATCTTTCAACAGAATCAAAAATAAATTGCGGTGAATAAATCATCACTTACTGCATCCTTTATACATTGTTGATGTTTAACGATATTGCTTCGAGAGAATATATCAGATAAGTTTCTCTCGAAGAAATTAAAAAAGGGACTTTGAGGATATTATGTCATTCCCAATATATGAAATCTTTCTATATACCCTATCTAGGATCTAATAATGTGCCTAGATGAACATATTCTCGTTCTCCCTAAATGAGTATGAGTCCTGACAACTTTTCATTTCTTTGAATCATTACTTCATGTACCTGCATTAGAGACTTAGACTTGTCTCTTATTAGCATCACTCTAAGTTTGATCGTATTAATTCGTATTGAATACTACGTAATGCCTGGTCCACACTGGTGTAATGTAACGCGTAATGTAACACGTTATGTAATATAAGGCGAATTCTCCGTGTGGACGGTACTACGATCATTACGCGCAAGGCTCGTCTCAACGTTCGACCCGATCCATCGAGGTATCGGTTTTTCTGGCGAACTCAAAGGGGCTCATAATTATCGTTTGGACGGCTATTGAGTGGAACAGCTGACGAACGAGGATTCGGGTTAAAGATTCGCCGTGAATTCGTGAGCCGTCCACACGAAACGTAATGATTCCGCGTAATATTACATTACACGTTACACCTGTGTGGACCTGGCATAAGATTTAAGGATTTAGTTTAGATACAAATCTCGCTGGGACGAATTGTGAATACCATTTTGTAATACGGCGTGCTGGTGAATTTCTTCAAGAAAAACTGTAAAATTCGCATGAAATTAGTGAAAATGCGAATATGTTGATGCAGTGGGGATTGACCGAGTTAACTGAGGTGTTTGAAGTTAAGTGCCTACCGATAAAATAAAACCTTCTAGTTTTCCACTTTTTCTAGGGATTTGACTGTTAGTCTAATATTTTGTGTGGAAATTGAAAATGATTTTTGTCCGTTGATGATTACGTCAATATTCCAATAATGTATTAATAACCACCTATAACACTGTTAACAATATCTACTAATTTAATTTAATTTCCTCTAAAATGTAGCTGAAATCTGGATCCATTTCTCTTGATTTCTTGAACTACGGACTCCTCTTGCTTCCTCTTCTTAATTTTTATTTTAATATTGTTCATTAAAAATGTTTGATATTATAAGATTACCTACAGTAGAAAGTTTATACCCACAGAGTAACATGATTGAACTGAACCTATTTCAACTTCAGCACAAATCAGTAATTCACTCCACGCGAAGAAAAATAAGTCAACTAAATACACACTTTTCATCAATAATAGTTATTTAATAAATTAGTTTATTAAAGACACCGATTAATGGTCAAGATATTGTAACGATAGATTAATAAACGAGTTTATTACAAGATTTTCCCGTCGACCCATCATGAATTGAGTATAAATTCTTGATTGGAATAGTTATTTTTGTATCTAGTGCGCGAAATGCTACTTTGGTGATCGAGAACTGATTTTTTTAACGAGGCGCAGCCGAGTTAAAAAAAATAGTCGAGGTCACCAAAGTATTTCGCGCATGAGATGCAAACAAAATTTTTTCTACAAACGCTTAGCTTAATATGAAAAAAAAATATTGAATTGGTTTGAACTGTTTTTAAATCAAGTAATTAGGTATTATAACTATGGGCAATATATTCTATGTTGAAAGCAACACTCAATGTTAAAGAAAACGTGGATTTCAAGAAATTCACCAAGTTAAAATATAAAAATCCTATATAGTTTACATGCAGTGTGCGAAGTAAGTATTTCGCACACTACTTCGCGCACGGTGTCATAGTAACAAAGGAAAATGAAAAAAAGGGTCACTTCGCATATTCTTGCTAATGCGCGAACCTTGTCATTTTTTGACGTTTGTAAAAAAAATCTTTTTATTTGTCGTAACATGAGTAGTAATATTTGACAAAGGTATTACAATTTTTTATGTTCACTTTGTATTATGTATTTTCACGGTGACTGAACAATGTTTTAAAATTCATTGAAGGAATCTTCGACATATTACATTCGGAATAATTCATAATTACTTCTCTTTTCATAATTTCCGATAATGAATGTGCGCGGAATTGTTAAAAGCTGGTGTGTTGATAACTTTAGATCGATTGTCAATGCAAAGAATTTTTTCTGTAGTTTCAACATTCACCAAGTCGTTTGATCGGTGAAAAATCTGCTCCACTGTCAGATAGAATTGATGCGAAAGAAGGTTTAAAACAGTGTCCTGTATACAGATTTGATTGCTTCAACTTAAGGAATCTTGCAATAGTTGATGGTAGTTTGTAGAATGTTTCATTCCTACTGGATGTACGGAGCATTTATGGTTCTTATAATAAATGAAAAACTTTTCATGTGGAGTGTGAGCTGGTCTCACGGATATATTTTTTGATTAAATTCAAAATTGTGTGCTCATCATTATCGACCACAGTGAATATTCTATTTGAGTGGGTTTTGGATGAATTCACTGTAACCAAAATTTTTTCTTTTCTTTGTAACTTATTCAATTCATCTTTTCTCGATCCACCGGCTTCTCCAAATATTAAAGTGACCTACAAAAAAATGTAAATTTTTTCACGTTATAATGAAGATGGTTGGAATATTAGTTCCACTGAATATTATATTCACCTTGGACATCAAGAATATTCCATCAGGAGCGTTCGCTATGAAATATTTACGTTGTTTCCCCAGTACTTTCGATTTTTTCGGCATATATCCCACTTTTGTTTTTAAATAAACATTACAAGTTTGTGGTATTTGCTGATGTCAATATTATTTTAACATTAAGTGTTGCTTTCACCATTGAATACTTCAGACATAAACTCGCTAAAAGCCCCTTTTCTGCAATATTCTTGAAGTGTGCCAACAAAACCGATTCTGAATATTTTGTGACATTCTTTTTATCGCACTAAGAAATAAATTAGCCACAAAATTCTGCATGGTGCTTTTTATGAGCATCTTGCCTCACGAAAGATTTTTTTTTGTCTGAGATATTGAGGAACTAAAATTTTTTACGGCTATATTTTATGGAACACCCTGTACGATTTGGCTGGTTAACGAACTCAACCGAGCAATTTGGAAACCGAACTCTGAAAATTTCAAGTCTCGAGGACAATTCCTTCGAGAGTTATTGTGCAAACGGACGGCCGGACTGAAGCCCCACGGACAGAATTGAATTTGACCAAGGATTCGCTATCAGGAAGCCGAACCTTAACGTTTGAGACCATTTTCGGCTCAAAATTCGAAAATTACAGACATTTGGGCAAAACGATATAGCACTCGTTTGAGTAGAACGAGCGCTTAAAAATCGACTATCCTGGCGGCTGTTTTCTTTTCGAATTTTAAACCTACTTCGAAAATTTCAGCTTTTGAAATTGTTTCTGCCGGATGATATCTTGTTTATGACAATAACTTCTTATGTGTTCGAACTTGATTTCTTGGGTTTTGTATGAACAAGCTCGCATGAGCTCCCGACTTCACGTCAGGAATCATAAATTTTTTTAACGACCCGAAGACCTCCCAATTCTAGTCAACGAATTCTTACGGATCTGCCTCAGACAAATATCGGTTCAGCATTAACAGATATTTGGCCAAATGATAGTACGCGGTTCCTCCAAGAACATAAACTGTCAGCATTTCTCCTATCAGTTCACCTTCATAATCCCTGTAAAGAGTAGAATCGTTATGTGTTTACAGTGATTATCAAATGAATATGGTCCTATATGAGTTGCTGTATTTTCGTTCGAAAATCTCACTGAAGATATTTTTGCGTCAATTTCCTGAACAAATGAATTCAGACGCATCCAAATGTGATGCAGTCAGTAACAACTCATCGGAGACTTTTTACGATCCTGCCATTTTATGTTGTAAAAATGAAAATGCATTTCAGCAATAAAAGTTTGATTGCATGCCGATTTTTGCGTCCTTTATTCAGTCTATGGACTGTGGTACGGGAATACTAGCGTGAGACATTCGCAACAGAACAAAGCATTTTATTCTCATTTTTATTTTTGTTCGGAAATTTTATAACCTTTTTTCGTATTCTTGAATAAACAAATGGCTCCTTCAGCAATAAAACCAAGTTCATCTCAGATTGGTCGGATAAAATTTCCGACTTCAAGGCTAAAGACCCCAGATCGTGATTGCAAAGGCATTTACATTTTCATTAGAACATTACGTTGCAAGAAGACAAAGAAAAATCCCAGCATGAAATATTTATTAACTATTACGTTTTCTTATGCGATCTAGATTTCGATTATGCCTGCAGATCCGAACGAACGTTCACCCTGCTTCTCATAGTGCACCGTAACGATTACGAAATGTGTTCCCAGCAATTCATCTTTCGCAGGATTCGAGAATGTGACAGCAAGTTAATAGTGAAGAAGGTTGCGACCTTTCAATTTGACTGCGCTCGTGATTTGCCCCAGCGTTCCTCAGATAAAATCGAAGAAATGTCAACATACGCAACAATTTATTGAGTATTCCTTCTCAGTATAAGATCATCTTTGCGTTATGTTTCTCCTCAAATAACTTTCGTGGAATTACTTCAATGAAAATGATCTATATGGCTCCAGACCACGTTTGTTGGAAAAAACATTCGTATGCAATTCGTATCATTTTTGGTATGTCATTGTTAAGAATCAGTCAGTTCAAGTTTCGCAGTGACTCCTTATACTGAAAAACTTTGTGTATAATTAAATACAATAATCAAATTCTTGTAGAGATGAAGTGGTTGTTGACATAAAATTTTTATGTTGAAAATACTGACAGAAAAGAATTTTGTCAAGTTCAGAATAATATAAATACTAATAGTCTTCATAAACAGTAAAAAAATATATGTCTCTTGAAAAGACCAATGACTCTTCGGAGGAACCAAAAATAAGTTATGGATCCTAGACAGTTACTCGTGGAGAATTTGGTAACATATGTATATTTCCAAGAATCATCATAAGTTGGTTTTCCTTTGCTTTGACCATAACACTCGTCTGATATGGTGAGAGGCTATGTAATGATTAAAGAAAAACTAAGATCTTCGTCTTTATACAGACTACCACATTTTTATGATCATATCCATATCTGAGGACAACAAACACATACGATCAAGAAAACCCAATATGTCTTGATTGAAAACAATCTATGATAATTTTCATAGAATAAAATCATAATAATAATAATTTGAATGATTTTAACATCTAATAAATATATCTCAGAGGAAAAATAATAGTATATATCGTAAAAATGTTTCTAGAAAGTACACATTTCTTTGACGGTGAGTTCATGATACACTTGTCGAAACTTTTATTTGTTTTATTTTATTTATATCATACATAATTATATTGAAAAAAATTTGTGAATTGTACCTACATACTGTATCATCGTTTATATTCATTTTTGTCATCTATGTCTTATTTCAGCTGACCTGAAGATGGCCTAGTACCGAAATCGATATTCTAAGTATATTTATTTAATTGAGAGTTTATTAGGATTTTTCGGTCGAAGGATCAGTGATACACTTATATATTACCCAAGCTTTCGGTAATTTTTGTTACCTTTCTCAAGGATCTACAAATAAATATACTGTTATAAGGGACTAAAGTGACAAAATTATTATACATACATATGGTGTGATTTTTATCCTAGTAGTAGTAAAATTTTTTGTAATCTCACTCTCACTGAGATACACTAATATAAATGAACAACCTACTAATCCAGTCTTCACTACACTACAATACATTCCTACTATTTCTAATAAAATTTCAGTAATTCTCAAGGATTATAAAAATATAAAGATAGTTAACACCATGAAACACACCTTACACAGACTTGTGTTTAACAAACTCAAAGACAAAGAAAAAGAAGAATATGAATCTGGAGTTGTTTACAGTATACCCTGTGGAAATTGTGAGAAAGTTTACATTGGACAAACTTCTCATTGGATTAAGTCTAGAATCTCTAATCATAAAAGCGCTACTAAAGGAAATCTACTAAATTGTGCCTTAGCGATACATGCAAATAGTCATGACCATGTAATAAACTATTCAGGCGTCAAACTTCTTTTCAAAGAACCATATTATACAAAGAGACTTTTACTAGAAATGTTGGCCATTACAAATTCTGAAAATACAATGAACACAAAGCAAGACACAAACAATCTCAATAATATATATTCATACTTAATTCAACTATCTAAAAATACACATGTACCATTTCGTTATTTGACAATACAAGATAGCATTAATGACTGAAATAGTTGTGAAATATGATTAGCAATTGAACTTTCAAAAATACTCAACTATAATTCCATAATTTTTATGTATTAGAGGCAACATTAAAATTTGTATCTCAGTGAGAGTGAGATTACAAAAATTTTACTACTACTAGGATAAAAATCACACCATATGTATGTATAATAATTTTGTCACTTTAGTCCCTTATAACAGTATATTTATTTGTAGATCCTTGAGAAAGGTAATAAAAATTACCGAAACCTTGGGTAATATATAAGTGTATCACTGATCCTTCGACCGAGAAATCCTAATAAACTCTCAATTTAATAACAATTACGGTCGATAAATAATTTTCATATTTATATTTATTTATTTATTTATTTATTTATTTATTTATTTATTTATTTATTTATTTATTTATTTATTTATTTAGTTATTTATTTATTTATTTATTTATTTATTTATTTATTTATTTATTTATTTATTTATTTATTTATTTATTTATTTATTTATTTATTTATTTATTTATTTATTTATTTATTTATTTATTTATTTATTTATTTATTTATTTATTTATTTATTTATTTATTCATTTATTTATTTATTTATTTATTCATTTATTTATTTATTTATTTATTTATTTATTTATTTATTTATTTATTTATTTATTTATTACAGACAAGGAATACAACAGACTATTTGAAGTCCACTTCTGCATTCACAAATACATAATTCGAGGTATATTAGATCATATAAGAATCAACTGAAGAAAAACAATTCCAAGTATATGATTAATATGATAAGTGTGTCTAAATTTCCTAATCAATACGTAAATTTTTGTTCCCCATTTTTTAGGTTTATTTTTTATACACCGTTTCACATTTATATTGGTCTTGAAAGATAATATCTGTTCGTCAACGCAAAGATTCCTTTCAAGTTCCTATTGAATTCTGATTTCTGAGTGAATCGTACAAAGACCATAAACGATCATTATTATTTTCTGGTCTACTAGTTACATCCTCTAAATGGTTCGTTTGACTAAGTTTGAAAAATCTACGAATGCTCATAGCTTCATGAAGAATTGGAATTCTAGTTGTGGAATTCCAATACACATTTACTCGTGAAAATTTAAAATTTCCCATTATGACATGAATAGCGATACATTTTTTCATTTTTTGTGTTGTGCATAAAAATCGTGTAATACTTTGTTGTACAGCATACAAATTGGTCATATCGCTCATCTGTATAAAAATGTCCTGGGAAATATATGCATAAAAAAATCTATTGGCGACGGTAAGTCAACATTTGAAGTTTGTTGAGGGATATGCCATAGAACGTTTCTTGTTTCGTATTGAACATCGTTCATCCATTTTGTATATTTTTTTTCGGGCAGATTGAATTTTCTGTAAAATAACTCCATCAATGATTTGATGGAGGAAGTTTTATTTTTATTGGTATTATATTCTGCTTCCGGATTTTTTGATAATGTTTGGTCATCACATTTTCTTCATCCTCAATGATTTCATCTTCTATTGCATCTATATCTTCCAATGAATAATCGATATTTTCAGCTGGTAAAGCATAATCATCGATCCAACCATAGTCCTCTTCATCAGATAAATCAGGAATATCTGAATCCAAGTCATTTTCCAAATAATATAACATTTCCGCCTCAGTCAGGGTTTTTATCCGCGATTAGACATGATCTACATCAAGAAAATCGTATATTTCCAACAAAACCCCGGTTACTGCAATGATCCAAAAATAGTATTTCCAGTGTAATTGTCCCTACACAGGGACATATTTTTTTGGGCCACTGGAAATATAATTGAGATGCAATCCAATGATAAAATACAATTCTAAGATACTTCAACTTACCAAAAAATAACACAGTACACTTGTTCCTAAACAGAAAGAGAAGATTTGAATTGGAAAACGAAGGCGTTACCAACACGCGTACTCAACAATCGAAAACGGCTTCGTGTTGTTTACGTTTTCAGTTAGAGATTATCTCAACAGATGGTAATGCTTCTCATTATGTATACATTAGATGTCCCTCTCGAGGCACGAAAACATATATGCGAAATATATGATATGTCCCTGTGGAGGAACTGAAAGTGTTTTAAGCTCTGTTATAAATTGATTTTCAATTTTGTGAATTGGTGTCGTTCAAATGCACTCAGAAAATTTCTGAGAGAGTAATGATTTTAAATCTGGGAATGTGATCGATTCGAATTTTTTATTAAGCCGCTCAATAACGGTTCGAAGACTTGGAAATCCTCTGAATAGTCAATCAGAAAAACTCCATAACTCAGAAACTGTCCAATATATTATACCGTACAAAATTGGACTGTACTAAATAGTATCAATGAAAGAGACCTACACAACCCTCCAGCCTTTTCAAAATAAAATCAAAAGTTTTCTGACGCATTCAAATCATATTTGTACATGATGAATAGCAAGAATAAATTATTATAGAACATATTCTTTTTGTACTACTCCATCCTAATTGAAATATTTTCTGTCGAACATCATGTTAGCTTTCACACACTTGCTCATATTATGCAGAGGTAAAATTGAATGTCTAATATTATTATGCATCTCAATAACGTCAAGAGATGAGATTTTTGGGAAAAGACCTTATACCAGAAAAGATGTATACTGCTCAGTTTACCGTTCTGAAATTTTAATTCAATAGATAAAACTATGTCGATGAAATAATTTGTAATCTGTCACAAATAGAAGAGGTACATTCTGCCGAATATTGCGTAAGTATTGTTCTGACAGTTCTTGATTTATTTTATGCGTAGCAGAATTTATCAAAAGGAATGAAAACAAAAAGGAATCAAAACTCCCACTGGCACAGCCAGGGGGGGGGCTTTGGTGCTGAAACTTTCTATATTCCCTGTATCATCAAAAAATTTTCAGTTCAGCCCCCCCCAAAATAAAATCCTGGCTGCGCCACTGATAAACTCCCTTACAGAAAATCTACGCAAACAGAATTTCACCGACACAGAAGTAAATCAACAGAGTTGTTGACTCTTTTGAATATCCGTGAATATTATTTTCAGAATAATTTATCTCAATTATGTGATCTGATAATATTCATCAGAGATACTCCTGCTTGAGCGGAAATCTTTCTTCTTTCGCAGCAATAAAATATTTGCCTTTGAATAATAAACTTATCAGATCTACACCCATCCTAGCCATGGTTCGATCTGACCAGCGGAAAAGTAAATATCTATCCAGCATAATTGAGACATAAAGAAGAGATGAAGGATAAGTGAGACCCCGCTGAGTCATATCTCAAGCGCAGTTTCAAGACATTTTTCACACGTCTCAGAGCTGAAGCATGCAAGGGATGAAAAAAGCCTGTTCTTTCTGGCCATCAAGCCCTTCTTTACGAGTTTCCATCAACGACTCGAAAGAGGAGAAGACGGAACGAGGAAGAAGGAGGAAGAAGGAGATGGTGTTCAGCATCAGCCAACGCAGAAAACAGAGAGCAGGGCAGCGTCATTTATAATAGGATATCAGGGGGACGCGTGGGAGAAGTAGACTGCAGCGAGACGTCGTCGTCTGGCTCAGACTCCGCCAGGTCAGGACTAGTGCTTTTTGTTTCCCTATTCTGCATTATTATATGTATATTATCATTCTATTAGGAGATTCATTTGATATTTGGGAACGTGATTGATAATGTAATTTCAAGAACCTAAGAATTAAAGTAAAAATCAAGAGAAGCACTGAAGTGCTTTTGAGTAGTGATGTAACGAATATCATATTTTATACATTCGCGAATGCGAATCTGAATGCAAATGTCTGCTACTGACATTCGCGAATGCAAATGCGGATGCGAATGTAGAAGTGTTCAATAAGATAAATAATTGTTATTTTTTGGGAAAGAAGTATGTATTATGTTTGAGAGTTTATACATTTCTTGTTTGTTTAGATTATACAGTGTATTTGGTCATGAGTTAGCGATAATTTAAGATCATCAAATATACCTAATATTATCGACAAAAACACCCAATCTTGAAAGTTTACCCCCTTAGTTTTGGAGTAGCCCTCATTTTAAATTTCCTTTTTTATTCTCGTTGACCCTTT
Source organism: Propylea japonica (assembly GCA_013421045.1). NCBI lineage: Eukaryota > Metazoa > Arthropoda > Insecta > Coleoptera > Coccinellidae > Propylea > Propylea japonica. Next base: position 43,856,894 of record CM024243.1, on the reverse strand, counting down.
CAAATAATACCGATTTCTTTGGACATAAAAGTCCTACAGATGTGAAAAAAATGTTTTTTGAGAGATGATACTGCCACCTTTCATTGAAGTATAACAATATAAAAACATTCAACTTGAAAAGGCCATAAAAAAATTCTCTAAAAAAGTTCGTAGTGAAAATATGTACTGATTTTCTAAGTAAATCCGCAATAGTACAAGAACTAGCACATTGAAGTATAATTTTTTTCAATGATTTAACACGCAAGGACATTAGCTACAAAAAAATACTAACATCATTTCTGTAAGTTAAATAATTCGAGAAATATTGCTTTTCGAACATGACCTTGTCAAAATTGATAAAATAAAAATAAACCTCAGTGCTGTACTTTCGTTAATTTTCAATGATAAAACAAACAAATTAATCATCAAAATTGCTCAAAATGGCCGCGCTGCTCTGTAGACAGGCAGTGGCCTTCATGACGACCTGTCTTGTGTCTTTTGCTCGCGTAGTGATCATATTCGAGCAGCAATAACTCTCAAATTATGTAACTTACAGATATGATGTGAGTGTTGTTTTGTAGCTAATAACCTTGCGTGTTAAATCATTGAAAAAAAACTATACTTCAATGTGCTAGTTCTTGTACTATGGCGGATTTACTGAGAAAACCAGTACATATTTTCACTATCAACTTTTTCAAAGAATTTTTTTATGGCGATTTCAAGTTGAATGTTTTCATATTGTTATACTTCAATGAAAGGTGGTAGTATCATCTTTAAAAAAAAATTTTTGACATCTATAGGACCTTTATGTCCAAAGAAATCGATATTATTTGGAAGGGTCAACGAAAATAAAAAAGTAAATTCAAAATGGGGGCTACTCCAAAACTAAGGGAGTAAACTTCCAAGTTTGGGTGTTTTTGTCGATAATATTAGATATATTTGATGCCCATAAATTATCGCTAACTCATGACCAAACACACTGAATTTATAATTTAATGTAGAAAAATATAGTTTTTGATTATTTATCATATTTTTGAGTTTTATTCAAGATGATGATTATTTAAACATTAAAAAGTTATATAAAGAAAGACTGATAAAAGTTTCATAGATTTGTTTTTGTTGGTTCCAATTGCACTCAATTTTTGTGTTATAAGTTTTTTCTGATATTCATATTCGCAAAACATTCGCAGAAATTTTGCGGATGCGAATGCAAATACGAATATTCAAAAATATGCGAATATATGCGAATGCGAACGCGAATGCGAATATTCGTTACATCTCTACTTTTGAGCTCTCGTTCATTGGTGGACTCGTTGGTGGAGCAATAAAGCTATTACCTAAAAATTTTGTAAAGGAGTCGAGATTTATGCTCAGTATATGAACGCAGAATCTCAGCATGATCGAAATTATATTCTGGAAATTATACAAGATATGATAATATGATATGTAAAAAATCAATACCAGTCGAAACCAGTTGAAACGACATTGAAGGGACTCTATATCCGATAGTCGTTATGAGCAGTGGATTGAAACGTGCGTTCATAAATTCGTCGTCAAGTAGATTATGGAATTTTTAACGTCGATATTATGAAGTAATACAAATATTGTATATTATAACCTATAGTCTGTTCACGAAAGGTTGAGCCGTCGGTTGGCCATGATAATTTGACATATTCCACTGTGTATATTAAAATTGTAGGTTATGATATTTATTTTCTTGTCAGATTGATACGCAATGTTGTGGTACATTCGGTAACGTTGTCTTTATTTTACGTTATGACAGCAAATACTGCCAACTTCAAATAAATAAAGGAACGCCTACTATGTGCTCAACCTTTCGTGAACAGAGTATATTTGAGGACGAATTGTTTGAACGCTTGTTAATCAATTTATTTATTGAATCTTGATGAACATCTGTTTGTAACCGAGATTAAAACCAGATTTTTTTGTATGGGCTGTTTTACAAATAAAAGTACAGAATTGTTTCTCCAATATTCAAAGCTTTTCTCTTTTTTGCAACATCTTTTGATTTGAAAACCTGAGGTCAAAATCAGAATTAAACGAAATGTATAGGCTCTCGTTATGCGCACTAAACCAGTCCGATATTGTTTGTCTTGCAATATCCTCTGATTTGCAGTCAAAAAGCATAGAGCACTTGCTCTATGAGCAATTAATCAGTCAGTTCATCATTCATGATGTGGAGCTGCAGTGGTAGCTAACATCTACCTGTTATTCATTACAATGAGGTTCAAAGTAATTTTGATTTAGTAGGAAAGTATGACGGTTTGTCGTTTTAGCCGATGAACTCCGATGAATTTCAGTCGCTTTATCCGATGTCATTATGAAAGCATTGTATGAGAATCCTTATACAATGATAAAAGTTATTTTCCATATGTATTAACTTGGGTATTTGTTCAGAGACACTCACACATGGACGTTTATAACCGATGCGTTTTTGTAAATGGTGCCGTTAAAAACGGTTTTGTCTATATTGACAAAATAATTTTATGGTTTAAATTATGCGATCTTCTTTAAATTACATTCAATATATCAATTTTCATTCGCAAAATAAATTTCACTCGAATCGGATATCTTGTTATGAAAATATTTATGGGCCTATTCTGTAAGGCGATGTAGGGGATGTAGCGCTGTAACCTTGAAATTGTACACCGATGTAGTGAAATTGCCATTCTGTAAGTGCAACATCGATGTAAGTTCGGCTTCATCGGATGTAAATTTTACAGCGCCAAATTTGAGGGTGTAACGGCTTACATCGCTTTTAATTCGTGTGTTTGGAGGTTATGTGGACAATGTTTTCGGCCTTTTGACATATGCGATTGCGGTAGAAGGAGTATGTGGGGAAAATTTGTAATATTGATGAACGGGCAATTCCAGCCAACGATATCCAGTAGGGGAATATGTAGATCTAGGACTTACAGCAAGAAGTCATTATCTTACTAAACAATATTTGATTTCAAATTTGCATTACACAGGATGTTGGGAAAACGAAGTTTCAAAGTTTTGGGAGCTCCATATAAATGAAAAACACCAATATCGATGTAATTTGTACTGCTTCAAATAAATAAATAAATATAAAACTGGATAAGCGGTTTTTTCATTCAACTTAATACAATATTCTATCAATTTATTTTCTGATGTCTTATCAACTGAACCATCAGTAATTGTTTTTCAGAAGGTTCGGTGGAAAAAGTCAGAGCTGATATCAGACAAAAGGACTTAATTGCATTTATCTATTTATTGAAATTTTCACTTATTTTTAGATCTAGTATAAGTTCCCAGAATATTGAAATGTTATTTTTCTACAACAAGATATCTTTAATGAAAAAAATAAATGTTTGAATGCTTTATAAGCCCAAAAACTTATATAAAACGCATTTCCGAATAATGATAAAAAAATCTTCAATGTCATTTCGATTTTCAAATTCATATTTTGCTCCTCTGAATAAAGAATGAAAAGTTTCGTTAGGTTATAAAATATAACACAGAATAGCTAAAATTCTTGCTAGAATCTCGATTTCTGTGTTCGCAGTGCTACGCGACATTCACGGTACCTTTTACAGTCTTGCTTACAGAATACCAATGTCAACTCCGATGTAACTTGCCTTCTTACATCGCGATGTATCCTTACATCGATGTAAAGTTACATCGGTGTATGCTGTATTTATGGAAAAGGACCATTATATTCTTTGTTCCAATATTCCAATCGAATTTTCTATGGTTGTTTTGACAAACATTATGGCCCAAAATTTTGCATAAGGTTTATTATGAGCATCTTGCATGCAGTCGCAAAATTTCATTTGGATTGATTCCGTTTCGATTGAGATATTGAAAAACAAAAATTTTTTATGGCTATATTTTATGGAACATCCTGTAAGATTCGAGTGCTTAACGAACTGAACCGCTGCATTTGGACCGAACTCAAGCTGACTTAAGTTGAAATTGTTTAAGGAATTCTTCTTAAACAGTACTATAGGACAATCCCTTAGAAAGTTATCTTGCTTACGGCCACGGATTCTTCATCACCCTATCCTTGGAGACAATTGTTGGTTCAAAATTGGAAAATTACAGACATTCGAGCAAAACGATATGAAGGGTTTTCCAATAAGAGGTGTTATTTTCATATTCGAAGAAAAATACCATTTTTCAATATAAATAATCGGATGTTTATTTCATTATAAAGAAAAAAGCTATGCCGTTAATAGTGAAAAATAACATCATGCAAATGACCACCACGACCACGCTTACAGGGCTCTTATTATGAAATTTTCCATAACCAAATCGCAAAGTGGCTGTCATGTCCTCGATAGCCTCACGAATTTTATCTTTGAGGTCTTGAATCGACGCTGAGCTATTGGCGTGGACCTTCTTTTTCACGAGGCCCCAAAGGAAGAAGTCGCAAGGTGTTTAATCACAAGATCTCGGTGGCCAATTGTGATCACCTCTTCGAGAGATAACACGATCCAGAACTAATCAATCAATGTTGCAATGTGGGGCTTCCATTTTCCAAGGTTTGTTCATCGTCTGTGGTTGGTGGGAAGTCTAGGTTTAGTTTGTTCTTATGTATTTCTATTCGTTTATAAAATGGGAGAGATATTTTTTTTCGTTCATTGAACAAGTTAATTGAAGCATTTCAAATTACACTCTCGTCATCTTTTCTTATCTACCCTTATATATATATTATCAAAAAACCCAATTACCACATAATGGTGTAGGGTGTTACATTTCAACTTAATTGATTCTCAATATACAATTTCAAAGTATTTCATTTCCATGTACAAACTTGGTCCACAGTTTCTTGTCCACCGCCATATTCTTTGCTCTATTCCATGTTTGTCCTCTCTTATTAATTATTTCAGTGATTGTTTGGTTCCACGTCAGCTCTGGTCTTCCTCTCTTTTTCCTCTTTTGAATTTTAGCTTCCCATACCTGTTTAACTGGTCTCTCCATGTTTGCTCTGTTCAGATGTCCCCACCAGCTGAGTTGTCTTCTTTCTACGAAATCATGTATTGGTTCAATCTTCAGGTCTTCGCGTATTCTTTCGTTCCTTATCTTGTTCATTCTAGTTACACCTTTTACTCTTCTTAGATATTTCATTTCTACCGCTTGGATTTTACTTTTTTGTTTGTTATTCAAGGCCCATGATTCGCACGAAAACGTCAAGGTAGGTCTGTATATTGCTCTATACACGTTCATCTTTGTCCTCTGGGAAATTTCCTTCTTACCTATGAAACTCCTATTCATCGTATGGTACAATTTAACTGTGTTCTCTATTCTTTTATTAATTTCCACGTCTTGTTTTCCTTCTTCATCTAATTCAACTCCTAAGTATCTGACATTTTTTACCTGTTCTATTGTTGTTCCGTCTAGCTCTATGTTGAGTTGTTCTTAATGTCCTATCACCATAACTTTTGTCTTGACTTTATTTATTTCCATTCCATATTTTCTGATAACTTCATTCCAGATCTTCACATTTTCCTGCAAATCGTCCCTTCTTCCAGTTATCACGGTAATGTCATCTACAAAAGCACATTCTGATACTTCCACCCGCTGCATGTTTTTGTGTCCTACATGAAATTTCTTTGTTCTTCTTGTGCATTCCTTTAAAATCTCGTCCATAAAGATTATGAACAGTACCGGGCTCAAACTTCCTCCTTGCCTTAGTCCTGTTTTTGTGTGAAATGTTTTTGATGTTCTGTTGTGGCTTACAATCCGGTTTTTATTCAATCTATACATGTATATATTCTTTATTATGCAGATTAATTTTCTATCTATTCCTCGTTTCTTCAGTATTGTCCACAGTTTTTCCCTGTCCACTTTGTCAAAAGCTTTCACCAGATCAATGAAGCCTAAGTACAATTTTCTATTTTCTTGTTTTGCTTTCTCGCACAATATCTTCATGGTGAATATGTGATCTTGTATACTCCTTCCTTTCCTGAATCCACTCTGTGTTTCCTCCATTGTTACCTCTATTTTCTGTCTTATCTTTTTGTCCAATATTTTCTCGTATAATTTCATAGCTGTACTCAATAGGGTTATACCTCTGTAGTTATTACAATTATGTTTGTCTCCTTTCTTATATATTGGAACTATTAAGGCTCTTTGCCAATCCTCTGGTATCATTTCATCTTTCCAGGCTCTTTCAAATATCTCCAGCAATGTGTTTAATCCAATTTGTCCCAAGTTCTTAATCATCTCTGATGTTATTTTGTCACTTCCTGGAGCTTTTCCATTCTTCAATGATGCTATCGCTTGTTTCAGCTCATCCAGAGTTATTCCCCCACATTCATTCTCTTCTATACTTTCTTGCTGTTCGTATGTATCTTCTACCTCGCTCTGTCCCCCATCCAGTAGTTCTCGAAAATGCTCTCTCCACCTATCCATTATTTCATCGTCACCCCTCAATAGAGTTCCTTCTTTATTCTTGATATTTACACTTTCATTCTTTTGTCCATTTCTTTGCTCTTTCAGGACTCCATAAAACAGTTTTTGATTAGTTTTGAAATCGTTTTCCATTTTTTCACCGAATTCTTCCCATTTTTTCTTTTTACGTGACGATATAAGTTCTTTGACTTTCTTTCTCTGGTTTTTATACTGTTGGTAGTTGTCTGTAGTTCTTTCATTCAAATATTTTTTCCATTTTTCTTTCTTCATCTTCACTTCAACTTTCAGTTCTTTCGTCCACCATGCTGTTTGTTTTTTCTTATTTGTTTTTTTGTAACTTCCACAAACTTTTCTTGCTGATTCTATAACTATATTTTTAAATTTAGTCCACATGTTTTGAAGTGTAGAACCTTCTTGTTGACATCTTTCTTGCTCGAATCTCCTTTCTGTTTCTATTTGGTATTGTTCAGCAATGTCTCTGTTTACCAATTTGTAGGTTCTCAAGCATTCATGCTCCATCTTTTTTCCCTGGTTATTCCGGTTGTTCGTTGTACTAATTCCATCCATTCTGACTTTAGCTATCACTACGTAGTGGTCACTGCCTATTTCTGGTCCTCTTCTTACTCTTGAATCTAAAACAGTTGATCTAATTTCTTTTTGAACTAATATGTAATCTATTATCGATTTCTCTCCCCGGCTACTAACCTCTCTTGTGTATCTATGGATATTTTTATGTTCAAAAAGTGTGTTAGTTATTAACATATTATTGAGTATACAAAAGTTAAGTAGTCGCTCACCGTTATTATTTCTTATTTCTTCTCCGAAGGGTCCCATTACTTCTTCATACATTTTGTCTCTTCTTCCTACTCTACCATTGAAGTCTCCCAATATAACAATTTTTCCCTTCGCTTCTTCAGTGATCTCTGTTAAGTTCTCCCAAAATGTCTCTTTAGTTTCTGAGCTGTCATCTTCATTAGGTCCATACACCACTATTATTGTTGTTGTCTCGTTATTTCCATCTTTAATTTCCACTGACAATATCCGCTCGGACCAATTTGTCCAACTATTTATACTCCCTGATATTCTATTATTTATTAAACATCCTACTCCTGCTTTTGCCCTAGTATTTCGGTCCACTCCGCTGTATATTAACAAATGGCCGTTTCTTGTTTTCATTGATCCTTCTCCCTTTTTCTTTGTTTCCGTTATTGCCAAAATTTCAAGTTCCATTTGCTCAAATTCAGCCTCGAGTTCATCTTCCTTTCCATTCAAACCTCTCACATTCCATGTTGCTATCCTCCACACATCTTTTACATTCGTTCTACCGTCTCGTTGTCCTTTATTCTGCTCAGTCGTCGTTTTGGATTCTGTTCCTACCTTCATCTTCTTCAATAGTTTTTTGGCATTGATTTCTCAATTTTTCCTATGTCATAATTCCATTTGAAGTGTACATTGTCTATGATCAGCTTTTGAAAACCCTCCTTAACATTTCTACCTCTTCCTCTCTCTTCCTTGGCCGTAGATCTTAGCTTTTCCTGTATCTCCCTTTGTATCTTGGTCATATCGTCGTTTATATAAACTACTTCATCTGTATAGTTCTTTAGTTTATTCTTATTTCGCATCAACTTCATTTTCTCCGAAGTATTCTCCAATTCGATAAGGTAAGTTTTTACTCCTATTTTCCTGGCAGTTTTCAAAACGGGCTCTATCTCCATATTTTTCTTGAAAGATTGACTCATTTCATCTTTTATTAAGTCTAGTTGAGTATTACTCATAGTTAGACCACTGACCACTACATTATTTCTCCTTTTATCCCTATCAATAATCTCTAGTTTAGAATTAATTAACTTAATCTCACTTTTGAGATTTTCATTTTCTTTCTTCATACGTTCATTCTCTTCTCTCAACTTCTTCATTTCTGTCTGGTAACTCCGCTGATCAGATCTTATTTCCTTCATTTCCCGCATCATACTCTCCATCATTTCCATCATTCTATCTATTTTATCATCCTGAGTATTTGGTTTTTGTTTTTGTGGTGTTCGAAAAATTCTTCTGCTTTTTGTAAATATTTCCTCTTCGCCATCTTCTTCCTTTCTTCTCTTACCTTCATCACTTGTATATTCCTCGTCGTTTCTCATTTTAATATTTCTATTTCGCGACTTCTAATAATTAAACCTGAGTCCGCTTATCTACCCTTACTGAATCATATATTTTGATTTGAACTATATCGTTCTCTTTCAGAAATGTTTTCGATATGACTACAATATCTGGGTCCGACTCAGCTTATACAGGGTGTTTCATTGGGAAACGGAAATACTTCACAGGTGCATATATAGGTGCCACCAAGGTGGTTCTGGAGATACCCCATTTATTGGGCCTTACTGTCTTCGTAGCCTAGATGTTTTATGAATTTTGCCCGTTTCTTCCTGAGGCCGTGTGAAACGAACCACCCGGTATATTTTCTTCATATTTGGCAAATATGTTCCTAATTGAGAGCACAAACGTATCATGCAATAACCGCCTCGAAAATCCAGGTCCGGGTTAACAAAAAAAATTGAATCGTTTGAATCTTCGAAACAACACTCTGTACATCGGAAATTTGAAAATCTGTTTTAATTTTCGAAAACATCACTAAAAACTCAACTGAGACGTATACTTCAAATTCTCGCGCAGTTAGTTTTACTGCGCAAATTTTCAACGTGAACGTGAAGTTTCAAAGAATTTGGTTTGCTGGAAGTGATATAAAGTAATTTTTAGTGATAAATCTATGAGTTATAGTTATTGAGAGTATAGTATTTTTTTTGTGAAAAGCCCACACGTTTCATGCAATAACCGCCTCGAAAATCCAGGTCCGGGTTAACAAAAATTATGAATCGTTTGAATAATCGAAAGAACACCCTGCACATCGGAATTTTGAAAATCTGTTTTAAAATTAGAAAATCCACTTAAAACTTAACTGAGACGTATACTTCAAATTTTCGCGCAGGCAAATTTACTGCACAAATTTTCAACGTAAAAGTGAAGTTTTCAAGAACTTGGATACCTGAAAGTGGTTTTCTGGTGACTTTCAACAATAAATTATCGAAATATTGAAATCCATAATCATTTCAACATTACTTTGTTATTCATTTTCACATTAGTTTTTATTTATTGAGAATTGAGTTGCATCAGGTTGATATCGTATATTTCGAAACAATTATGAACAAAAAAACATAATAATGAAATTATTAGAAAAAAAATTCAATTTTGATCTGATTATTTTCGTTTAAGAATCTCCCAAACTGCTTTCCGAATCACATTTGGATTGTTCATTCTCTGGCTAGCCTCTTCTATTTTTCTGGCAAGCTGAATGATTGATTTCAGAGGAATAAACTAACGATTTTATGTGACCCCAGACATAATAATAGACGGGATTCAAATAAGAGGATCTTGAAGGCCAATTATGGGGGTCTCTCTTACCGAATTGTTATTAAAAAAATCTTGAACGATTAGCCTGCATTGTGGCGATGCACCATCGTGCTGAAAGAACATGCCAGCAGTGTTCACACTCTCATCGTAGATCAAAGGTGGTAACACATTCTCCAGAAATTCCAGGTATACTTCGCCAGTAAAACGTGCAGGTAGAAAATAGGGTCCTGGTATTTTATAGTCATAAAGACAACACCTTACTATGATTCAAACGATTCATAATTTTTCGTTAACCCGGACCTGGATGGTTATTGCATGATAGGTTTGAGCATTACACGCAAAAAATGACTATGCTCTCAATAAATAACTCATAGATTCATCACTTAAAGTGATTTTAAAACACTTCCAGCAAACCAAATTCTTAAAAACTCCACGTTTACGTTCAAAACTTGTGCAGTAATGAGAAACGATGAGAAAGTAACTCAAATATAAAAACTGAAATAGTAAACAGCTATAAAAAGGAAAACCAATGTGAAAATGAATCACAAAGTAATGTTGAAATAATTTTGGATTCAATATTGTTGATTATATAATGTGTTTGAAAACCAATCAAATCCACGAATTTTACGTAGTTACTGCGTATTGATAAGTGCATATACCCCTTGACGACGTGATATAATCGTTTTGGTGTTTCACCTCCTGCCATATTGTAATCATTTCCATAGTAACGGGCAAGTTCAATGAAATGTCAGTTAATTCTTCAAAATGCAGCGCTTTGGTTTCGTTTCATGTGGTGAAATTGATCAAGAAATTGAAAATGCAACACCAGAAAATACCACAAAAACACATAATTATGTTTGGAAGCAGTTTACGGTGTTTTGTGAACATCGAAATTACAAACTTTCTGCTGATATTTCTAATGAAAAAGTAGCAGATATTCTGAAGGATTGGGCATTCAATATGAAACGTGCAGACGGAAAGGAATATAAAGAGAGTACAGTGAAAACCATTTGGAATATTTCTGCTAAACTTTTACAGAAAAAGTTTCATGAAGAGTTCGAAAGAGAAATAAATCCATTTAAAGATGTTATTTTCGAGAACGCAAGAAAGGCTCGTGCAGCAAAGAGAAAGAAATTACAAGCAATTCCCGACAGAAAAAAAGAGAGCTCAGCCGCTCTTAACGAGAAAGAAATAACCAGAATTATATTAAGTTTTGATGAAAATACACCAGATGGTTTGCAGAAAAAATTTTATCAAATTTGTGCTGTGGAATTGGCATGGCGTGGTAATGAAGCAGCCTTTTGCTTAACCGACTATTTCAAAAAGGAATTTGACAATTATGGTCAATCTACGGGACGTATCGAATACAATCCAATATTCTCTAAAACATCACAAGGTGGAGAACAACGCACAACTGATTCAAAATGGTTGGCTCCGAATAAAGAGTTTCCTAATAAGTGCCCAGTACGTCTCTTGGAAAAACTGTTGAGCAAAAGAACGCCAAATATCACAACCAATCGCCTTTTTTAACACCTAATATCGATTGGCAGAAAACAGGGAAATGGTTCAAAAATTGCCCTATTGGTTTGAATACATTGAGTAAATGGACACGTACAGCAGCTGAAAGTATCGGAATAGATACGAAAAAAAGGAAAATTACGAATCATTCAAATCGTTCCTCTGCTGTGAGTATCTTGTCGCACTCTGGAGCAAACTTGCAAGAAATTACCAAAATAACAGGCCACTCATCATCTGAATCTCTGAAACCATATTTGAAACTTACTGCAGAACACCATAGAAAAATTATTGAAAAAATGAGAAACATTCCTAATCCATCCACCTCAAGCGTCACCAACAGTACCAACACCAACACTACAAATAATGCTGAAAACAACAATACATCAAATATGTATTATAATAATTGTACTTTCAATATTAATATTAATCAATAAAAACAATAATTAGAATATTATTCGTTATATAATCTTAACGAATACCACTCGAGCATAAACAATATTTTACGATTATTCACCTCTTCACTCGACGTATTTCGAATATTGTCTATGCTCTTGTGATATTATAAGTGATAATTCATTATTAAAAGTCACTTCAAACTACTTTCGGGTATCCAAGTTCTTGAAAACTTCACTTTTACATTGAAAATTTGTGCAGTAAAACTGCCTGCGCGAAAATTTGAAGTATACGCCTCAGTATAGTTTTTAGTGGTGTTTTCGAATATCAAAACAGATTTTCAAAATTCCGATGTACAGGGTGTTGTTTCGAGGATTCAAACGATTCATTCTTATCCTCCGCCAATTGATTTGAATTGGATTCACATCATCAAAGGTAGGTACCTAAATGAGTGTTTGTAATTATTGGTCCTTAAAACCATGAGAAATTATGATAAACACTGTTACCTTTACTGAGTGTAACTTAATTGTATTTTGTCATCTTGGGAAAATAGTAATATTTTGGCAAGTTCATAATATTTTCACAAAACTTTTGAGGATTGAAATTGTTTTTGGGAGAGATGTTTTGGTTGTGATTGCACTTTCATAAAAATGTTGATTTCATAATATTGCTGCAATCTTGTGGAAGAAACCATATATAATTCTTGAAATTTATGTAATTCTGTTTTTTTCTCAATGTGCACATACTTAAGAGGTCCTTTTAACCTTTTCATATCTCTTGTATTAAATAAATTACTCACTTCTCGATGTCAGTGGGCATTGTTGAGAAATATCTTTCCAGTCTGAATGTCACTGCTGCCCCTGGTAGTGATGGAATTACATGTCTCCTCCTTTCGCGATATTCTAATGCCTTTGCCGAGCCTCTTTTCCATCTATTTCAAAGGTCAATGGTCACTTCATCACTCCCCTCACAATGGCGTTCAGCATCTGTGACACCTGTGTTCAAGAATGGGGATAAAACTTCTCCTTCCAACTACCGCCCTATAAGTCTTGTGTCTACAATTTCCAAAGTAGTCGAAAGAATAATTACTGACCATATTCTCGATTTTGCTAAGTCCAATGATTTGATGTTCAAAACGGTTTTCTTCCGGGTCGCTCAACTATGACCAACCTTCTCATGGCAGTGAATGACTGGTCTAGGTGTTTGGACGATGGTATTCCGATGGATGTTATCTATTTGGATTTCGCCAAGGCATTTGACAGAGTTCCCCACCGTCGTTTATTTCATAAGTTGGAGCATTTGGGAATTCGAGGAAGATTGCTCTCTTGGATAAAGTCCTTTCTCAGTGACAGAACGTTCAGGGTGAGGGTTGCAGCTGCTTTTTCCTCATGTGATATGAAAGTTACCAGTGGTGTGCCTCAAGGTTCTGTTCTTGGTCCTATACTTTTTCTACTACATACAGCGGATCTCCCACAGTCCATAGTTTCAAAGTGTCTCCTGTTCGCCGACGATGCAAAATTATACAGTGTTCCTTCCATTACTTCTAATCAACTGCAGTCGGACCTGAATAATGTTGTTCTCTGGGTGGAAAAATGGTTGCTGCCTTTCAATATGAACAAGTGCTGTGTTCTCATTCAACGTACTTTCGCAGGTTGTAGTGTGCAGACTGCAAAATTGCTGTACACAACATACGTGGGGCTAATCCTGGAGTACGCTGGACCTGTTTGGTGGGTGGCTCTCAAACATGATTCGCAGCTTCTGGAGTCTGTTCAGAGATGGTGCACAAGAATCCCATTTTCTCGTTTCTCTCGGCCAAGTTACGAAGCAAGAATGAGGTTATTTGAGCTGACTATCTTCGAGGACCGGCGTGCCAGGGGTGATTTCATAGTGGCTTTCCGGTCGATGCGTGGATTTTTCGGCGTGGACCTTGAACATCTATTCCGTTTGAATACAAACCATCTTCGTGGTTATAAGTTCAAGCTGGCAAAGGAATCTTTCAAGACTACCAGCCGGATGAACTTTTTTACCAACAGAATTTTCGACACGTGGAACCGTCTCCCTAACGAAGTAGTCAACGCAGCAAGTGTGAACCAATTCAAAAACATGTACGACTGACAGAGGAGAAATACTTAGTAATTTTATATCTGTCACTAGCATACTTTTCATATATTATTGTATTGAGTACATAGGTTTAACCTCCACTCTTATGATTTATTAATTATAATAATAATAGAAAAATGAATTAGGTACTCTTAACATTGATTTATCAATTATAATAATAATAAAAAAATGAATTAGGTACTCTTAACATTTTTAAAATGAAGGTATCTTTATTTCAGACAACGAATATCCAACGAGTATTCATGGGGGGCATACTCATTCCAGGACTAATACTACATATTTGGGACGTCTTCGATCTCGTATGTTTCGACTTCAACCTAAGGTACCCAAAAAGTTTTCACAGAACTCCATCTTGAGGAAAAAGCGCGTAGTGCCACGTAAAGAAGCTGACAAAAATGTGATGAATGCATCGAATAATAATGTTTGTATCAATAATAAACTTCTGCATAATGAACTGGTTTCATTATTTGTTCAGCCAAGATCAAGTAGGAATATGAGTTTATTAATCTCATTTAGTCATAGATCAAGAAAAGGAAATGAACGTATATTTTTTTATGAGTCATCATTCCATCTGAAAAATGTCTCATATCTAGTTGTTATAATATGGTTGTAACTTCAAATGATATCTGGTGAAAATTTCACAAATACAAACTGTAGGTTTACGAATGATCACAAAAACATTGCGTAAAAATCTGAAAAAACACCAACTCAATAGTTGTGTATCTGTATTATCTACAGGTGAATTTTGAGTAAAAATACAAATCTTTATGGAAATTCACAAGAATCATATTGTGGAATTCCAATTGCTGTTATTTATGAATGTACGGAATTTGATGTAATATCACATAACCATTGCCACATATGTTATGTTTTGAATAAACTTGATAATAAATCAAAGACCTGTTCAGGGTGCTGGTGTATTCTAGAACTGAATACATCTTCATATAAATCAGACTACATACATATGTACAAAAGAGACATGCGTTATAATGATAAGATTGAGATCCTAACATCTCCTTTCTTTCATCATAAAAATAAAACTTTCAATTTCGATCATTCAAAAATCAAATTGTAATAACAACTCTAATCCTAATCTTTTCACAATTCCATACTAATCTCAAACCAATCATATACAATAATACATTATGAAATTCAGTCATAAGATTTAGAAGTAAAATCTTTAATATTCAAGAAATTTGGATACTTTTTTGTTCTACCACTAGATCTAGTACCTGCATTGACATAATTCTCTGAATTAATTGTATTACCCCTATTACTCTCATCTCTACAATTTTCTATATCATTTCCATTTTTCATATTTATAATATTCTGTTCATAATCATATCGAATTGGACGTAGGAATTTTCTATTCCATCTCAAAACATTGCCATTTCTCTCTAACTTAACTAGAAATGATCTACCATGATATAATTCTTCTTTCCATTTGTTATTCAGAATATTCCTTACTAATAATTTTTGATTGATTTCTAATTTAAGCAGTGATTTTACATTTCGGTTATAATATTTTCTCATTGAGAAACATTTCTTATAATTTTTTTTTATTTTATTTCTATCATAAATTTCCGGAGATGGTGATTTTTCAAGAATAGGTAAAATACCTCTCAGTCGCCTGCTGTTGTGAAGTTGTGGGCCTGAATCCGAACAAACTTCTTTAGGTATTCCTTGTCTAGAGAAAATACTTCTCAAATTAGTCACGATATTATTTGTTGTTGTATTAACATTCAAATTACATATCTCTCTAAATTTAGAATAATAATCTAACAATATTGGAAAGTTTTTATAGTTGAAGTAAAATAAATCAATTCCAACTTTGATTCACGGCTCACTAGGAATATCATGATTGATTAGAGGTTCTTTCACATTATGTTTTCTATATAGATTACACGTTTTACAAGAATAATCACTCAAATTATCTATTTGTAATGATAAACCTGGCCAAAATATCAATTCTCTAGCTCTGTTTTTCGTTTTTTCTTTACCCATATGACCTATATGTAATTGTTTTAATGTATCTTGTCTTAATTCTTACGGTATTGAAATTTTGTCTCCTTTAAATAATAAAATAAAGTTCTCTTTGTTTGGATGATATATTACTGGACGGTGGTGTTTTGTACTCGAGTATAGATATGTTATCATTAGAGTTTCAAACACGTTCTTATGATATTCTCACTGACACGAATTCATTATATTTATTTGATCTCTCGTAATAGGTTGTTGTAAATTAAACTTAAACTTATTACCTATTACGAGAGATCAAATAAATATAATGAATTCGTGTCAGTGAGAATATCATAAGAACGTGTTTGAAACTCTAATGATAACATATTTATACTCGAGTACAAAACACCACCGTCCAGTAATATATCATCCAAACAAAGAGAACTACCTCATACGTTTCGTGACAAAATACAACAATCAAAGATAATACTATTGGCGAAATCGAATATCTCAGCATAGGTCTAATGGAATTCAGCAACTTCAACAACCACATTGTAATACATAAGACTAGAGTGGTGAGTGTTTATGTTGATTGGTACCCTGGGAGGAAAAAAAATATATATTTATATAATTCAGTTCATAAATGAAATAGGAATGGGGAAAAATTAAATAAGATAACAATAATGCTATAAAATCAAATAACGAAGAAAATAACAAAATTCCACCTGAATTCTAGTCATTTCTGTGTTTTTTTATTTGCTGTTGTTGATGATTTTATATACAAGTAGAGTATAAGTGTATAAGACCGTGTTTTAATGATTCTGTGTATTGTTTTTTGTGTTAATTTAACCAGATTGTCCATTTGTCTAAAAGATTCTCAATAAATATTTTTCAGTCCTGAAGAAGATCCCAAATAGGATCGAAACGTTGACAGTTTAAAAGGAGTGTATTATTCACCCTAGAAGCAGTCCTGAAGCCAAGATTCCTATTTCCTGAGTTGAATGCAAGGACGAGATTTTTTGGATATGGATTTTTGGTCAATATTTTGAATTTCATAATTTCTTGTAAACCTTATATTGCACATTTATCAGTATTCATTACATGAAAGTCTACATTTTCAATAATGTTTTTATATTTTGCTTCTAATGTACAAATTCCCGAAAATTTTCAGAGTTTCATTTCCATAAGTATTGATATTTCCGTTAAATTTTTCTAGTTTGACATTTTTCAGTTTTTTAAATTCACAATATGGCAAAATATTAGCACCTTTTGCTTCTGTATCTAATTTAAATTTAACATTCAAATAATTATTTAATTTTAAATTTTCATACCACTCTGATTCATCTGAAATGTGAGATATTTCCGAAGAACCTAGAAAAAATTCATCTGCAGGAGTATTGTTCTCTAAAAGACTGATATTTTTAGATTTACCCTCAGCTTTATATGCTGGACATTTCCCACGTTGATGCTGTTGACCACATCGTTGACATTGGCGATGAAATTGTAGTTGGTTCCTGTTGAAATATAGTTTCTTCTGACCTGTATGATTTTGTTGAGACGATTGAATTGGATGCTCTTGATGTTGTTGGCCTGTTATGGTTTCCAGTTTTTTGATATTTATTCATTTTAAATTTTCTTCTGGAAATTTCATTCAATTCCTGGGATGAAAATATTTTTTCCAATTTATTTTGTGATTGTTCTGCTGCTTTGCACGTATTTATTGCTTTTTGGAGGTCTAGATTTGGTATTTTTAGAAGAGTGTCCTCCAAATTTCTGTCTGTGATTCCCAATACAATACAATCTCGAATAAAACTATCTATTAAATTATCAAATTCACATGTGGTACTCAGTCCTCTCAATGCATTCACGTATTCGTCGATTGTTTCTTCCACTTTTTTATCTCTTAGAAAAAACATGCGTCGTTCGTAGGTAACGTTGATA
This sequence comes from Propylea japonica, assembly GCA_013421045.1. NCBI lineage: Eukaryota > Metazoa > Arthropoda > Insecta > Coleoptera > Coccinellidae > Propylea > Propylea japonica. Next base: position 43,839,173 of record CM024243.1, on the reverse strand, counting down.
TGTGGCAAGAAATATTTGTCGAATTTATTGATGAGATCTTCGTAATTTTCTTCATTGTTTCCTTTTGATGGAAAATTATTATAAATAGCCAGTGCGTTATCACCAATCACATTCAGGAATAATGCTGCTTTATACTTCGAGTCCAAATTAGTTTGTCTTGATGCATTCAAATAAATTTCAAATTTTTGTTTGAAGAATCGATAATTGTTCGCCAGATTTCCGTTGAAATTCATTCTGATGGAATCTTCACATTGGTGTTCATTCTTGAATGTTGAACTGATTGGTCCGAAGATGATGATGATTCTGATTTGGGATTCTTCGAATTTCCTGTCATTTGACCACACTTTTCACTACATAAATTTTTAATTTTGAGGTACATTTAAATTAGAATTCGAATCAATTCGAAACAAATCCTTATACCGACTGCGCCATGTTATGTTTTGAATAAACTTGATAATTAGTCAAAGACCTGTTCAGAGTGCTGGTTTATTCTAGAACTGAATACACCTTCATATAAATCAGACTACATACATATGTACAAAAGAGACATGCATTATGATGATAAGATTGTCCTAACAACATAAATAGAAACATTTGTGGGTAAACGGATTTCTGTTTTGTATGTTTACAGATTCGAGTGTGCTTGTAAATTCACTATGATTCCTACTGGCCTAAAATAACCAATGATGCTTACTGTGAATAATTTTTACAGTGTAGGAAATAGAATCTTGTTAACGTCATAAGAGTAGCTTTTTTAATAAATTCTGAATACAATCATTTATTGAACTAGGAATTCTGACGAAAGTTTCAGGGATTCAGTAGGTAAAGTAATGAATGGGACTATTCAAGGATGCAGATAATAGATTTGTTCAACAGCAGACTTTTGTACGGTAATTTGACGGTCACGAAACTGTTAGTAATCGATCTTATACGCATGTCTAAACTTTGACCGTACAAGAACCGTCCAAACAGTACTTGCTCCAGACCAGGGATCGAAATGACGATCACAAAACCGTTCCACTCACGGTCCCGAAGCAGGATGGAACAAAAACGAAACCGTTCTCAACCGATACATTTTCAGTTGGAACACATTTTCATCTATTGCGCAGAATCCTGACGATCATTGTACGGTCAATTCTTGAGTTGGAACAAACCTAATATTGTCTGTATATTGCATCTTTCCATCTGCAAGGAAATTTCTTGCTCCAAATTCAAATGTAAGTATATTCGTCAAGAAAAATTCATTCAGTGTTGTATTTTGTTAGGTTTTATTTATGGTCGTGGTATCAACTCTATGGTCTCAGTTGGCGCCGAAATGAAAAGTGGTGCGCAATCACAACAAAGATTTTATATAGGGAACGTTTAAAGTTCCAGAAGCATCATGCAACATCAATCTTTAGTAGATTATGGTGAGTCATACGAATGTATATTATGAACATTTTTGTCCTTATGATTTTGAGAAAAGTTTATAAAGTGGCTAACGATTAAGTTGTTTGTTATCGCCCTCAACCGAAACCAACTCCCTATATCGGATAATGCATGTTTTTTTACCTACTCGAAATAACTGCGGCCAATAGCGTACATTATTTTGAAATAATTCATTTCAATTTATTGAAATTAAGAAAAATAAGAGAAGAGAAAGAGGAAAATAATGAATAAAAAAAGAAACAGATGTTTTTCTTGACAATTCTTCAGCTCTTCACTTCCGCATTCATTGCGAAACGTCGTTTCATGCTTCGATACACTGCTTAATGATCCTTTTTTACCTAACTCACTTCAAAACCACTGACTCATGTGTAACGCCTCTGATGCGTCAATGGATGCCTTTGAACGGAGGAGTGACGATGCAGAATGCGATTTCACACTGCATTTCACAAACGATTACTATTATCGATGCAGTACTGGCCACTCCTCCATAAAAAGAGCTTTCAGATTCGTAGCTTTTAACACATAATTATAAAAATTACTAATAATCCGGAAAAACAATGCAACAATTTGACAGAGAACGAACCCGGCAAAAGTGACTGAATATAGAATTAAAATAGGAAAAAGCTCTGGACTGAATCTGAAAGCATTTTTTACTCTTGTTTATACTTGGGAAACGATATTTCGAATTTCTGGAAATCAAAGTAGAAATCATGAATGAATTAGTATCATAGAATATTGTCACAGAGAATATAATTGTCTAAATATACATTTTGGTGGATTCGTAATTCAATTCCAGTCGCAACAACTACGAAAGTAAGGATCTACCTATCTGATTGATTAGTAGTTTGGGATCTGAACCCACCCTGAAAATCTCAAGTCTCGAGAAATATCCATTCTAAAGTTATCGTGCTAAGGGCCGGATGGCCCCACGGACAGAATTTAATTTGACCACGGAGTCTTCATTAGGAAGTCGAGCCCTATCGTTTTAGATCATTTTCGGCTCAAAATTCTAAAATTACAGACCATTTAATGTGTTTCTCATAACAAATATAGTGCTGAGGATTCTCTATATCACAAGGATATTGGAAATATTTTCAGTACTTATAATGGACTGTATAAATTTAAATTATTATCTCCTGCGCTGGTTCATTTTACAATTTTACCGACAAAACACAAATATATAGGTATTTTATATTTTGAAATGTGTATTATATTTTTATTTTGATTCTCCCCAAAGGACTTAATTCAATTCAAATATCTTAGATCGGAAGATGTTAATAAATCGGAACCTGCGTTACCATCAATCATTCTCGTCTTATAAACGAACTTATTCATATTTTCACAGATGTAAAAAATCCAAAAATTGCAAAATAGAGTGTGGTCACTAATAGGTCTCTATTCACAAATCTGAAAGATAAAATTCCAATAATTTCTGAATCAGATGTATAATGTATACGTAGGTCAAACTTCTCAAGCTCTGAAGAGAAGAATCAGCCTACATAAAGTGATATCTGCCTTCATCCAGACATATGTGCCTTGGCTTCACACGCAATGAATAATTGTCAAAATTTTGATTTCAAAAACACTTAAATTTCATCCATAGAAACAAATTATAACAAAACACTTTTTTGGAGATGCTATATGATGAAAGAAAAAAAATACAGTTAACAAAAAAGCGAATATTAAAGAATTGAGCAATATTTATAGTTGATATTTATAGTTGATATTAACATATCAAACAATGATTAATTAAAGTATTAATTGAATTAATCAAGCCTTCCATATTCCTCTTATTAGGTACATATCAATTTTTGAAATTGTCAATTTTATAATCTGTGATTAACGCGATAATTTTCATTTTGTCAATTTTATGTTTAGTGTCAAGACGGATTTAATGATAAGAGTTCCTGTTTTTTGTTGCCATTTGTAACAACTTTTCTGATGTAAGTTTTATACACCGTTATACCTTTGCCCTTTTAAGATTTTTAAATTATAGCATCCTGATGAAGGTCCCAATACTAGGACCGAAATATAGATGTTGAGGAACAATAGTTGTTTGAATTGAACCAAGCCCTTTGTCGAGAAACCAAATAAAAATATAATACTTGTTTGATAATCACAACAAATCTCCTTCAATAAATAATTTATATATTTTACATCCATTACGAACATTTGGGCAAAAGTATATAGCACACATAGTTTAAGCAGAACAAGCGCTCAAAAATAACAAGCATTTCCTATCCCAAGCTTCATATTTCAGTTTCTGCGGTTTTGTATTCCAGTTCGTGAAACAAAATATTTTTCATTAATTTTCAATTGATCGATACTAACCAAATAACCGCTTTTCAAGTGCCAATCTCGAAAGAATTAATCGAATTCGCAGTAAATTTTGATTAATCTCATCTCGAAATACAAAAATCAACCCAGGATTAATAATCTCGAGTATTTCCGATAAATTCTAAATTATAACAACATTTCCACTACTGCTAAACTCCCTGGTCCGGGCCTCTTCAAGAACCAGGCAGCTTTCCGGGTATGCGTAGATCCTTATCCGCGTGTTCCGACAGTGGGGCAGAGTGAGGCAGGTCCAGGAACCACGGTCGATATTCTTGTCTGCCCTTGCAATGAACTTCTTTCTCTTTGGAAGTAGCGTTTCTAATTTTTTGGCGTTCTGTGATACTCCCATGAAAATAAAATTTCAGTTTTGATAGTAGCTTAGCGCATAAGATCGTACTGAAAATGGTATCAACAAACAGTGTTTCCCCTTTAGTTGGCCTATTAGAATTAGACGGATTCGAGGACCAGTGAATATTTGAGATGAAGCCTAAAGGATGTAAAAACTGTTAGCCTGAAATATTTTCAAGTCGACGGAGTTGCCACATCTATTTTAAACGCATTGTAACGTTAACTTTTGCCTGAGGGGTATTACAGCATGAGATTCTTATACTAATTTCTCAGGGTAGGCTTGATTACCCCAGCAACAAAATTCCTAGTTAGGTTTTTAACAATATATTATAAACGAAAAACAAGATGTAAAAATTTGAATTTACAGTTCCAATCACAATCTCTCAAATCATACAAACTTATGACTACTTATCTTAAATGAAAGATTCAGGTAGTGATTCCACTTCCAATGCACTAGTTGCGTTTTATGGTGCCAAATGTTCTCGTCAACGGGATATGCCCTCAAGTAGGGTTCGATAGACTTCAGTTATGCTTCCAACTCTGTACCATAAGTAAACCTCCAAGAAAATGTGGGTACAGGCAAATGCTACTGCCAAAAAATTACTTCAGCCTAAGCCAATGATTGCATTTCAGTCCAAAGTTAAGCTTCAGCCAATGAATGTATTTCAGTTATATGGCCCAAGCCAACGAATGTGGTACAAACAGCAATGAGGTCCCAACCAAGGAGCGAGAATAAATATTTTATCTCGCAAACTGAATCTCAGACAAAATTTCTGATGAATATATGATATATACGATAGATGCTTTCACCTTCAGAGGAAATCCGGAAAAGGAAGCCACATAAATTTCCCCAGATCATGCAAACACGAAATCATAGAAGGTAAATAAGCTGACATAAGTTGACAGTCCGTCAATGTGCATTGTATGATTACCAGTAGCGTCTCAAAGAAAATAAACAGCATATTTCTACTTTCTTATTCAAAATGGGACTACATATATTTTTATTTATGTATCGATTCTGTAGTTTTTCATAATTTATAGTCATGTTGAAATATTGGATGATCCTAGTACTTCAGTATCTACTGTGATTACCTTTTTGGGTTTTTTGGGTTTATAAACATGATCTTCGGTCATAATACTCTGTGATTATAAGGTTCACTATCGGAATGAATTCTATGGTTTAGTTCATAAACATTGGGACAGGAGTTTTCTGAATTTCTTCTCATTCGTTTTTCTAACTCTGGGTAACGAATGTTGAAGGTTCTACAGGTCCTTTCAAAGATATTTTGGCAATCGTGTGTGAAAAACATAAGTAATATTTTTCTATTACATCCATGATCTCAATCATACTTCAGTAATTTACCCTATAATCTTAGAGCACTTTCATCATGAACAAGACCATCGATCATGACTATAAATAGTGAAGTTATTTCAGTTTTTTCCATTTCATCAGGATACTATCCGAAATGAATAATTTATGTATCAAAGGAGACATTCATTCAAATTTCGAATCGAATAAATATGAGGTTGCCATTTGAGAATTTCGAAATATTCCAATTTACAGTTTCACATTTTTGGAGCCTGATTTTTGGAAAACCTTACGATATATTATTATACCGAATGTATCAAATCCATACTATCATTTTCTTTTATGAGACTGTTGAGTTTGGTTTTGTTAGGATAAATAATAATCGAGAATTTGCATTTCCAAAGGGGGTATGCAAGTGTCAAAAATTTCAAGAATTTGTGCATAACTTGGCAACAGAGAATGGCAAAATATTTTTTCAGTAGATTGAATCACGAATTTAGTAATGAATCAATACATAAATGAAAATATGGGCAGTTCCATTCGAAATGAGGAAGTGGATATGCGTTAAAAATAGATGTGGCAGTATCGATATATTACGCGAAGAATTCCTTCATTTCCAAGGCTTCACCTGAAATTTCAAAACCGAATATTCACTAGTAATCCAAATACTTCTAATACGTCAACTTAAAAGGAAAACTTTGTATATTTTGCGAAATATTTCTGATCAGTCAGATAGCGGAAAAGATCATTCTTTCTCCAGAATTGTGAGCAAGAAAGATCCCGAATATTTCGATTGGACTCACTAATGATCCGAGGTCGAAATCTATTTCGTCTGGTGATCCGTCCAGCCGTAAACACTCTATAGTAGGAGAGCTGGCACGAATTTTTGGGCAGGTATTTGAGGCAAGCTGAAAACTTGTCAGATGCCTCTCCTATTATATCCCAACTCGGGATTGCAGATCTGGCTGGTGAGTAGCGGCGCTAAATCAACCCCTACATTTTTAATGGCCTGGCAGGTAGAAAGCCCAACCGAAATGATCTGTCTTTTTGGGAATCTTATTTTTTAGTTATAAGTAACACTCCATTAAAATTTCAAGCTGCCTCAAAAACATTTTCTATAATTTTTTGCAAAATATTTTTGGACGCGTCTGGCAATGTTAAAACCCCGATTAAATTATTTGGCAGCTTGAAATTTTAATGGAGTGTTACTTATAACTAAAAAATAAGATTCCCAAAAAGGCAGATCATTTCGGTAGGGCTTTCTACCTGCCAGGCCATTAAAAATGTAGGGGTTGATTTAGCCCCGCTACTCACCAGCCAGATCTGCAATCCCGAGTTGGGATATAATAGGAGAGGCATCTGACAAGTTTTCAGCTTGCCTCAAATACCTGCCCAAAAATTCGTGCCAGCTCTCGGACTACTAGATTTCGGACAGAAGTAGCCAGAAACTTGACAATTTCAGTAGTGTAGGTGCAGTTAGATGTGTGTTATGATGATTTCTATTTGGTTTCTATGTTTTCAGGAATGAGAATCCAGAAGGGTTCATATTTATTCATTTCGTATTTAGGTACTAAATAATGACATGAAGACTTACGCAAAATCTTGCGGGGATCTCTCACACATACTTGAGATGGGAAAAGAAGAAATGTATGCCGCAATTTCATATCTGAGTGGTTACGTTTCTGTTCCTAGGCGTAGGATGTTTTGGGAGACAAGAGAGATACACGTAATGAACTCGTATCAAATTCAATGCGACGTGATAGATTTGAGGAGATCTTCAAATTTTTTTATGCTGCTGACAACAATTACTGAATAAACTGAACGACATTTTCATGAGATATGCTCTCATGAATTCCAATGTATCCATCGATGCAACTATGATACCCTACTTTGGCATGATTTGCTTTAAACAATTCATTCGGGGGAAACCCATACGCTTTGGATACAAGGCTTGCGTATTAGCTTTCCTTCAGGTTATTGTATAAATTTTGATGTTTATCAAGTTCGAAATAACGATCCCAACCATTGTTTTGAATTTCAAGGTGATTTCACAAAAAAAATTTCCTGGCATCCAATTCTCTCTACTGTTTGGTAATTTTTCACGAGTGTCTCGCGCATAACCACATTGGGTGAACGTGGATTCGGTGGTACCGGTGCAGTTCGCAAAAACCTTACTGAAAATTGTACAGCTATCGCAACTAGAGCAGCTATGAAGAAAGAAGAAAGAGGATTCAACGACAATGCGTTAGACAAAAATAAAAACATTGTTTGCTTGAAATGGAAATACAAAAGTACAGTGACATTATTGTCAAATGAATATGGAGTATCGCCTGTCTGTAAGGTGACTCGATGTTCAGCAAAGGCTAAAAAAAAGTTGAGATACCTCAGCCAAAAATCATAAACGAATATAATTCATTCATGGGAGGAGTGTATCAAATGTACGTTGCGAACTAAAGAATCAGATTTCGTAGAAAGAAATGGTACATCCCTATTCTCTTTTGGACATTCGATTTATGTATAAACAATGCATGGGTACTGAGTAGACAACTGAGCAAAACAATTTACAACCTGGAATTCAGAAGACAAGTAATCACGACTTTACTTCAAAAATACGGAAAAATGCCTAAAGCCACTGGACCAAAATCGGTATTTGTTTCTGTTGTATCATTGAGTCATGGGCAACATCTGATCATCGCTCAACACTACAGAAGAAGATGTGTCACAGTCATGTGCAAAATGTGCAAAAATAGAACTACGAAAGCATGCGAGAGATGCAACGTGGCTTCACATGATAAATGTTTCGAGAACTATCATGAAGATTGAAATGGCTTGGATACGAAAATTACCGCATCGATTCACATACTGATACTGGTCTTGATTGCCCATCAGGTCATTATCGACCTCTTTCATATTTGGAAAAATAAGATAAGAAAATTTTTTTCAATAATTTTTTGTTGATCTGTAGAATATTTCAACCCAACTGTATGAGTTTCAGGGAATTCAAGAATGAAAAATAGTTCTGGGCATAGATAGGTTGAGAACAAGCACACAAAATAGTCAACAAAATTCATTAATTGATGTGTAAGGAATTTTCCTACTGCAGGTGTAAAAAAAATCATTCATTATTGCTAGCAATTTACTATCAACTTCAAAAATAAAGAATAATTTCAATCGATTTATATCAACCAATATCAATTTTCCCTACTACAGCTCTAACCGAAAAGCGAAATACAGGGTGGTCCAAATCGTAACCAAGAAATTTTAACCCCGTATTCCACATTAAAAATAAGGCTAAGCTTGTCATATAAACATATGTCGAGAACTGTTCCCTCTCCGAGTTGAAATTATAGAAAAAAAATATTTTTTATTGATAACTAACACACTGTTTGAAATATTTTTATGAACTTTGAGACATCCTGAGCGTCAAGGATAACTTTTTATGTAATATAATTTCTTTTCTATTCTACCAGTGACGTCCGTACTGCAGTGAGACGGAATATTTTCAGATAAAAAAATGATATGCCACTGGTTTTTCTGACAATAAAAATTAAAATTTGAATTTTCATTCGATTTGGAGCAAATTCGGTCTCTAGAATTTTTGCAGTACGAGCCACCGTTTCCGGTCAAAAAAATGAAACACATTATCATGCATGAATAAATCGCCAAAATTAGTTACACGTTTCGTTCACAAAATAAGTTTTATTATTATTATTTACCTACCTTATTACATATTGACAATTCTTTAATGCATGAGAAGGCGTTTCATTTTTTTAAACGGAAACGGTGCTTCGTACAGCAAAAAAAATCAAAAAACCAAATTCGCTCCAAATTAAATCAACATTTAAATAGTAATTTTATTGTCGGACAACCAGCGGCGTATCATTTTTTATCTGATAATATCAGTATCGCTGCAGTACGGGTGCCACTGGTAAAATAGGAGAGAAATGATATTAAGCAAAAAGTGCTCCTTGACGCTCAAAACCTATGTTTCAAATTTCATAAAAATATTTCAAGCAGTGTAAAGTTATTGATAAATAAAAATTTTGTTTCTATAATTTTAACACCCCGTATCTCTAAGAGGAAACATTTTTCGACATTTGTGTATATAACAAACTAGGGCTAATTTTTGATGTAGAATAGGTGGTTAAAATTTCTTCGCTACGATCTGGACCACCCTGTATAACAACATTTCAAAAATATTATCTCTTCTTCTTCTTGGGGCTCAAATAATTGATCGTTCGTGAAGATATAAATAACTTTCGAATATAATTGCATGAACATCTTCGGGAGTTTGAACGTAAACGATATAATAAATCGACAATTTCGATATGACCTTATGCCAATTTATACTTATTCGTAACCGATATTGAGGAAGTGCAATGGATGTCAGATTGTTATGATGATTACAGGGCATAATTCTGCAGCAATGTCCAATGTTCCCAAGAAATCAGTGGTTTAGTCGTGAGATAGTACGAGGAGGTCTAACTCTATATATAGTCATGTTGGCTCGACACAGTACCGGAATGAACAAAGCCATCATACTTAATTCGAAAATCTTCAAAGATTTAATCTGTTCTACATAAGAATTATTCAGCTGCTAATATCGGTCACTTGATACTTAAATACTGGTAGCTTTTTATCTGTCATTCTTTATGCGTTGAAAGAATCTAGCACGCCTGTCCATATTGAAGAAATATTAAAATTGTCGTGTTCACGTTCGAAGTAAATAACTTAATTACTTGAAATTTTCAAGGTTCTTTCAATATAAAGACTTCACCGAATTAGTGCGCTTCATTTCGGATATATTTAATAAATGTAAGAACTAAAATTCTGAAATCACAAAATAATCACAAATTTGATTGATCGTGAAGTTGAGTTTGGAACCACCGAAAATGAAATGATGTCGGCGCATACTAGAGAATGAATATGGGAAAATTCAAGATTACCTTCTAGGTGGGTGCGTTTTCTCTATTTTGTGGTGATGTAACAATTTGAAGATAATTTAGTAGCAAAATTTAAGCAGAATTTTCGTGAACCTCGTATAATCCTCATCAGTGAGTCCAACAGGGTCGTTTGAAATCACTTTATTTCGACTCGAAAATCATAGTCAGATGAGAAAAACTTGTTTCCCTATGCACAAGCACATAAAAAGTAATGAGCAGTTCCTAAATGACAATAAACTCCCTTAGCTCGAGTGTGAGTATTATATAATAATTTATTCCTTCTTCAAAATATTAGAAAGTATGTGCAGGAAAAAAAACAAATGAAAAGCTTACTAATCTAAACCTTCAGTCAAATACTAGCCTACTAGGTGCAATCTTTGGAATTGTGGACTCATTGAAGGGGACTGCCTTTTCAGTAGAACTCGAAATTGAAAAATTGAACATCGTTTATTCAACATTAATAAATGTAGCATTCAGTTGGCACCAATCGAACGAAGCTCAGAGTTAATATTTCACACAGTCTTCATACTTCATCGCTATCAGACAACAAAATCATAAAGAAGTTTGGAAATAATCTAGGTAGATACCCTAAAGACCTGTTTTGAGTTTCAAAATAATAATAATAACAGTTATTTATTGATCGAGTCAAATCCTCCAGGTTTGAAATATTAGCCTAAAAGGTCGTAAATGCAAATCAAGAACAGCAGTGTACCTCGTACTGATCCCTGGGGCACTCCTAGAGACTGCTCAAGTACTTCCGATGAAGAATCATCAAACCTGTCAGATGTAGATCTCTCATCTGCCTGGACTGACTGCAGAGCTATCTGGCTCTACAGTTAGTCTAGGTAAACATCTTTGAGTTCCAGACAATAGCACTTATCAATGAATAAATCTGTGGTTGAGACTATCAAATGCACGGAAAAAGTGAAAAGATAATCCTGCGACGAAAAGGCCGTTATCGAGACTTGTATAGACAAAATCTGCAAACTGCCAGGTATGGAACCATGCTAGGCACCATCAAGCAACTGAACATTACTGAACATTAGATATTTCAGGATGCTGTTGTGAGCAACTTTCTCTGACACCCAAAATATATATGGGCCTGTAATTTGTAATTTTGAGCACACCTTTTGGGCACTCATTCTTCTCAAACAAGGGCTATATCCTTTTGCCAAAATGTCTGCAATTTCAGAATTGTGTGCCGAAAATGGTTCGAAAATAGAAGGTTCGACTCCCTGGATGACGAACACTTGGTCAAATTCAATTCTGTCCGTGCTGCCGTAATAGAGACTTAAAAAAAGCGTTTTTTCGTCTTAACAGGATGTTCTCTCATTTATGAGACAACTCACTTACCGTACAAAGTTTATACTAATAACTAATATAACAAAGCTAACTCAGTAAAAACAAAACTAAAAAGCTAACCATGTATCTGCCTGACTTGCAGCAGGTCTCGTAATTTCAGTTTAAAAGCATGTACACAATCATTGAAGACATCAACATTAGCACATCCGGGGAATAACTGTAGATACTCTTACCAGAGATAGAGTTGCACTAGCTGACTACTGATTGACTATAAAAAATTGATTTCTGGATTTCCCTAGAAAACTACATAGTGTTTTTCCAACTTCATGGAAATACTTAGACCATCATAATATCCAAACATATTGACGGATATTATTGAAACTTGAGGGGCTATTGGCAAATGCTAAGGTCGAGTCAGAAATACATCAATTATTTCATTATTTCAGGGCCGGACTCATTAATCTTCATTTAAAGTGTTCAGGTTGAAAAAAACACTTTGTATTTTGGATTACGCATAATTGATTCGCTTTTTAGGAAGAAGTTAAATGATGCTTTAATTTGTGGTATCGCTTAAAGTTGTCACATCAACAATTTTTTTTTAATGAATTTTTGAATTTGGAAAAAGTTCGAAAAATTGAATTTATTTACCTGAATAGGACTAAGTCACCTTGTGGAGGTCGAAAATAAATAATAAATTTTCTTTAAAAAGTCACTGAAGGTGAGGAAGACTATAATAGTTTGTTGATATACTGGGTGGCCACCCTAGACGCGGATCTCATTGCGATGAAGTGAATGAAGGCATATTGCGAAAAAAATATTGGCGAGATGTATGAGGTATACATACAACACAATACAAGCATATTTCAAAATTATTCGTATGTATACCGGGTATTCTACAACAAGGATATAGACCAAAGTGACACTTCTTCCAATGAACAACCGGTATACATACGAATAATTTTGATTTATGCTTGTGTATATCCTATACATGTCGCCAATAATTTTTTTTCGCAATATACCTTCATTCACTTCATCGCAATGACTTCCGCGTCTAGGGTGGCCACCCTGTATATCAACAAATTATTTTAGTCTTCCTCAACTTCAGTGACTTTTTAAAGGAACTTTATTATTTATTTTCGACCTCCACTAGGTGACTTAGTCCTGTTTAGGTAAATAAATTCAATTTTTCGAACTTATTCCAAATTCGAAAATTCATAAAAAAATAATTGTTGATATGACAACTTTAAGCGATACCACAAATTGAAGCATAATTTAGCTTCTTTCTAAAAAGTGAATCAATTATGCTTAATTCAAAATACAAAGTGTTTTTTTCAACCTGAACACTTTAAATGGAGATTAATGAGTCCGACCCTGGAATAATGAAATAAATGATGTATTTCTAACTCGACCTTAGCATGTGCCAATAACCCCCCAAGTTTCAATAATATCCGTCAATAAGTTTGGATTTTATGATGGTCTAAACTTTTCCATGAAGTTGAAAAAACACCCTGCAGTTTTCTAGGGAAATCCAGAAATTAATTTTTTATAGTCAATCAGTAGTCAGCTAGTGCAACTCTATCTCTGGTAAGAGTATGTACAGTTATTCCCCGGACACCCTGTATACCATTTAACTGTCGACACTTAGCATACAGTGGTGATTTAATAGTCATATTAGTCCTAGGTTTAGGCCGGTATAGCAACTGTTCAAGTCTACTTCCATTGCGCGGAATACGGAAATTTAGCTTGACCAGCAAATCAAGGCAGTCCATATAGAAAATAAGCAGCTTGAAAAGTACTAGGCACAGGCAATAGACTCTTCTGTTCTCTAAAGATATGTTAGTATGAGAACCTATTCAGAAGTGGGTTATGGTCAGAACCCCCAGGCAGGTAAACTCCATCCAACCTGAATGCCTAGAACTTCAAGAACTGCCTCAGAACAGACTCCAGCTGATTGATGTGTACACTGTATATTGGACCCCAAACAATACAGCCATACTCTAGCTTGGAGCGTACAAATGAATTGAAGAGGGCAGTACAACAGTTGGAATCCTCAAAATCTTGACATGCACTGAAGATAAAACCAAGCATTCTCTTTGCAGCTGTTGTGATACGGTCATAATGATGGATAACTTTTAACCTCTGATCAAATTCAATCCCAATATCCTTAACCTGCTGAACTCTTTTCAACACTAACTGTCTTATTATGTAGTCATGCTCAATTATTGTGTTCCTCAGACTTTAGGTTATGGTTTTACACTTATTAATATTAAGTGGCAGTTTATTTATAGTACATCATCCGTTAAGCATATCCAGATCTTGTTGGATCAACCTTAAGTCATTCGAAGTTAATATAGCCCTGTATAGCTTGAAGGCGTCGGCGAACAACAAAAATTAGCAGCGCAGTTTCCACCAAAATCATTCATGAAAATGAGTAACAAGAGTGGTGCCAAATTACTGCCCTGAGAAACGCCGCTGAGCGCAGTGAAGGAGCGAGGTTTATGACCTCTGAATTCAACATATGAAATACAGTCACTGAGGTAAGAAAGGAACAGCACTAATAACCGACGATCAAAGCCGAAGTTCTCCAGTTTCTGGAATAGAATGACCCTGTCGAAGGCCTTTGAAAAGTCTGTGTACACAGCATATACTTGCAATTGGTTGTCCACAGCCTCACAAACTAATGGCTCCAAATTGTGCAAATATTGTTAAACTAGTAGACGTAGATTGTGACGTTGCCCCCGTCTCTACCAAACTGCGTTGCCATCGTTTACCTTCGGAAGTAGAGATCTCGGGCGCCACCTCTAGTTTAAAGTGTTGAGGACACTAGGGTACCCATAGGCGGTGTCCCATGGGGTCCGGGAGCTACTAGCCAGAGAAGGTTATGTCCAGGGGTCAGTTGTTTGTACCTAACTAAATATTCCCTAACTCTGAAAATACTCAAATATTCCTTAGGAAAAGAAAACACATAATTATAATAACATCTTTATTCGGTCAACGGTAAATAACGGCAGTCATCAAAATACACCATGATATCATAAATACATACAATGTGAGGAAAGAAGGTGAGCGGGCGGTGAGAAGGTTGAAGCGGGATGTAACATGCAGCATTATATCGGCGGTGAGAGCTCTCAGAAAAATAAGCGATGCAATATTTACAAGCGGTATTAAAAAGCGGTAATGATAGTCGAATGAAAGTGCAAGCGGAAAATTAATCAAGCAATGGTAAGTAACGGTACGGTAGCGAAGGTTCTAACATGAGCAAGTTCCTAACAAACAAATTCCCAAAAATGACATCCTTATTTACTGGCATACCTAGGTTCACATCTACAGGCTATATTAACAACAATCGGTTTTACGGACAGGCGGTAAAAGGAAATTAGTGCGGTACCAGGGAAAGCATATGCGCCGTTTCAAGCTAGCATACACCCACCCTAGTGCTCTGAACCACGAGGCCCATGCACGCCTTTTGAAGCTAGGGCATGCACCTCGATATTCCGGAGTGGCACACGGTGGGGAAGGATAAAGGGAGGCATTTACAAGACTGCATATGGGCCGTTTCAAGCTAACATACGCGTTCTTGCACATCAGAACTCCGGGATATCATGCAGGCCGTTTCAAGCTACTACACAACCTCCGGGGGCTCAAATGATGCCAGAAGGGTACAACAAGACGGTGTATGGGCCGTTTCAAGCTAACATACAACCTCTTGAAGGTTCAGAATTTCAGGGCGTCATGCAGGCCGTTTCAAGCTACTACACAACCCCCAGAAACTCGGACGGTGGCGGAAGGGCATAACAAGACAGCGTATGTGCCGTTTCAAGCTAACATACACCCTCTTGCCGATTCGGAATTGCAGGGCATCATGCAGGCCGTTTCAAGCTACTACACAACCCCCTGAAATTCGAACGGTGTCGGAAGGGCACAACAAGACAGTGTATGTGCCGTTTCAAGCTAACATACACCCTCTTGTCGACTCAGAGTTTCAGAACTTCATGCAGGCCTTTTGAAGCTACTACACAACGTCCAGGAACTCGAGTAACACTAGAGAGGATAATACAAGACAATATATGCGCCGTTTCAAGCTAGCATACACCATCTCGCAGTCTCGGAATTCTCACAAGTCATGCAGGCCGTTTGAAGCTACTACACAACCTCTGCGAATTCGAGCGGCGGAAGGACGGGAAAATACAACAGGAGAAATACATTATAAATATCAAAGCCAGCAAATAAGAATTAAAACAATCATACCTAAACTGAACTTGCCCCTGCAGAATCCTCTGGTGGCACTTACTTCTGGACGGTCTGGTCGGCTATTACTTCTGGAGTAGTGGTCAAGACGTTATGTTTAATTCGACTGATTTATTCAGCGGAAAATCCCGCATTTTAAACCTTTTGGACACGTGTGGCCGGTAACAGTTGACTCCGCCCCACGTGTGCGGTATCGAGAAATCGCGATCTAATTTGCCGTACATCTTCAGCGCGGAGATAACAATTCCCGATTTCCGTCAACTTGAATTGAACGAAACCAACTAATGATAGAAATTATTTTGCTTCGTTACATCCCCCTCCTTCTTCGGGTAGAAAAGAGGAAGCTAAGCTTTCTCTTTTCTTTACAGTTACAGTTCTGAAACAAAACTTTCCTAATCAACAAAAAGAAATAACAAAGAAAAATTAAATTTAACCACTTATTTGTCCATATTCACTGGGGTCACTAACGTGGTCACTCTCGGAAGGTCACACTGGACTCCTCGGGGCGGCGATTTTGGACGGTGTTTTGGCTGGAGGTTTTTGGTCGGCACTCGCACCGGTCGGAGCGGACTCCTACTCGTCCACACCGGGAGCAAAACAGGCGGAACGGTGCGGTACATTTGCGGCGGTCATGTCCGGGATATCCACATCGCCAACACAACTCATATTCACCTACCGGTAGGTAGATGGGCTCTGGTACTTGGACCCTGGAACCCTGCCTCTGCGTGACGTGAGTCTCTTTTCAGACCAGCGGTAGTTTTTCGGCATTGCTTCCACATAAGAAAGATCATTTTGTTCATTCCACGGTTTTAAATCTTTCACGTGAATCTGTTTGACCAATTTTCCTTTCTCATCACGTAAATCATAAACTACGGGTGATATTATTCGGCATACGGTATATGGTCCGGAAAATTTGGGGGCGAGCTTAGCTGTGAAATCGTTGATAGCGCTGGAAAGATGTTCACGCTTCATCACCTTGTCACCAACATAACACCTCCAGGCTCTGCGACGAAGATCGTAATACTTCTTTTGTTTGCTGAAAGCCTGTGATAAATTCCGACGTACCAATCCAAATATCTCTCGTAATCTTTCCAATCGGTCGGTACGGTTTCGAAGAGCTTCTGGATTCGGTTCGGTATCTTCGGTTTCATGGTCGGTCTTGGTGGCGTTGCGGTAGAGCGTGTTCGGCATTTCTAGCTCTCTGCCAAAGTTGAGAAAAGCTGGTGAAAATCCGGTTGATTCATGTCGGGCACTATTGATGGCAAAAGTTAGGTCGGACAGATTTTGATCCCATCGTTTGTGGTTGTTCTCACAAAATTGTGCGATCATCGTTTTAATCGTCCTATTAGCCCTTTCGACTGGATTACACTGGGGGGTATACACAGGTGTGGTTCGGTGGTTTATACCTAGTTCTTCCATCATGCCTCGGAATATTTTGCTGTCATATTGAGACCCATTGTCCGAGACTACGGTTTTCGGGCAACCAAAACGGGTGATGATTTCTTCGTAGAGTGCTTTGGTCACAGCGGCAGCGGTGGCTCTTCGAATTGGCCGGCAGGCGGTCCATTTTGTGAAACGGTCATGAAACATTACAAGATAGCTGTTTCCTTTAGAAGATCTGGGAAGTGGTCCTACTAAATCTGTGCTAACACATTCCCATGGTTGATGGACCGGACTTGGTTGCATTGTTCCTGGTGGTTGTTGTTGCGACGGCTTGTAGGATTGACAAACCATACAATTTCGTACATACTGGCTGATCTCTCGATACATATTCGGCCAATAGTAATGACGAGCAACACGAGCGGCGGTTTTGGCGATTCCCAAGTGGCCGGCGGTCGGTAGGTCATGATTCTCTTTCAGCACGTTTCTTCGTTGGTGGCTCGGAATACATAATTTCCATGGTTCAGCATCAACTTCCTCTTTTAAATCGGTTAGGTCCCAAATATGACGGAATAATTTTCCATTCTGGATGGAGTAGTCGGGAAATTTCTCGGGATTCTGGCGAACCTCTTCTATTTTCCCGTCGTACCAGTTACATGATGGTTTGTCTTCAGTTTCTTCGGTTATCCCATCTCCAATTTGAGCGATGCACTCGGACATCGGTTCTCGAGATAGGGCATCAGCAACCTTGTTCAGGACCCCTTTTCGGTATTTGATGTCAAAGTCATATTGCTGTAGAAATATGCTCCAGCGAGCAATACGGCCGGTTGGACTCTTGATCGAATGTAACCATCTCAAACTCTGGTGGTCGGTAATTACGGTGAATCGGTATCCCTCTAAGTATGGCCTCATCTTCTCTATACCCCAAACAATGGCCAGGCATTCCTTTTCCGTAACGGAATAGTTGCGTTCAGCTGGTTGGAGAGTACGGCTAGCATACGCAATAATACGGTCGTGTCCCTCTAGATTTTGTAATAGGGCGGCCCCCAAACCATTATCTGAAGCATCGGTTTGTAGTTGGAACGGTCGGCTGAAGTCCGGACATGCGAGTACTGGGGCCTCGGTGAGATGACGTTTCAAGGCGTCGAATGAATGTTGTTGTGCTTCGCTCCAAGACCATCTCTTTCCCTTTTTCAACAGTGTTGTTAGTGGGGCGGCGACTTGTGAAAAGTTGGCTATGAACCTCCGGTACCAGGAACAAACTCCTAGAAATCTCCTTAAGGCACGTACGGTATTCGGTTCTTTCATCTCTCGGATAGCCTTTATCTTATCGGGATCGGTACGGATGCCGTCGGAAGTCACTTCATGGCCTAGGTACTTGAGTGAACGTTTCCCAAATTCACATTTCTCTGGGTTGAGTTGTAGATTAGCTTCTCGAAGGCGACGGAAAACTTCTTTCAGGTTATCGAGATGTTCTTCGAAGGTTTCTCCAATGACGATTATATCATCCAAATAGGCGAATGCCCGAGGTTCCATTTCCGGCCCGATGACACGATCCAATAAACGTTGGAACTTTGCGGCTGCTGAGTGTAGTCCAAACGGCATGACTTTGAACTGGAACAATCCTCGGGATGGTACGGTGAAAGCTGTTATCGGTCGTGATTCCTTTGCGAGCGGGATTTGCCAATATCCTTGTTTCAAGTCAATACTGGATATGTATTTCGCAGTTCGCAAACGGTCTAATATGGCGGAGATATACGGTAACGGATATGCATCTTTACGGCTAACATCATTGACTTGGCGGAAATCGATGCAAAATCTGGGTTTTCCATCCTTTTTCTTCACAATTACGATGGGGCTGCTCCACGGACTATTTGAGGGCTCGATGATACCCTCGGCTAACATGCGGTCTACTTCTTCGTTGATGATCTCCTGCATCTTTGGGTTTTGCGGTCGGTAACGTTGTTTTATCGGTTCTTTCTTCAATAAATATATCTGGTGTTCGATTAATGGTGTTGTTCCTTTTATGCCCTCAAATTTCGGGAGTTCTGTGGCCAGAAACTCATCAAGTCTTCGTTGTTCGTCGTCATTCAATTCCAAGACAGGTCGTTTGGGTATTTCTATATTTTCGACGGAATTCTGGTTTTGGTAGGGCATCTTTTCATTTAATCGGACTTCTCCCATAGCTGGGTGCAGCATTACGTTGTTCGATATCAAGAAATCTATACCCAATAGAATATCGTGATTCAGGTTCGGTAAATACATTAACGGCATCACAATTTCTTTGTCCTGTATCCACAGTGGTAACTTGCAGGAAAACGGTATTTTTATTACGGTTCCATCGGCGAGCCTGGCTTCGGATTGCACCTCTTTTGTTTGGGTAACTCCCATAGAAACACATAGATTCCTTATGGTATCGCCAAAGTACGATCTGCATGCGCCGGTGTCGAGTAATGCTTGGAATGTTCTACCAAATAATCCAACGGTGATGTGGGGGCGGCGGTCCTGGTGGGTATCGGTAGCGGCACACGAGGCGGATGGAGCATGGGTCTGGAATGTCCTCGTAGCAAACCTTTCCCTATTTAGTTTTCCGGCCGCGGACACCTGCAGTCTTTACTCATTACTCCCTGGCGGCCACATCTCGAACAGAATAATACTGGCGGATTTTTGCAACTTTCTCTAATGTGTCCACTTGTCCACACCTCCAACATGTCAGGGATGTTCTTTGGTTACCCCTGTAGGGACTGGGTAGAGTTCTGGTCGACGGTATTGGTATCGGTGTCGGTGCTGGTGTCGGTGTTCTGGCGGACGATCCCTCATTCATCGGAGGGTGCCGGTGACGGTACCGTTGGATTTCAGCCTGCAGAGTCTCGAGCTCTCGTATTTTCTGCAGAAAAGAATGCATATCTTTAATGTCCTGCTGCCACAGCATCTGACGGTACTCTGGTAGTAGGTTACGCTGCAGCGTTGCCAATTCTTGCGTCTGGTTATAGCCTCCATGTCTTCTCATCATGGTCTGTAAATCGGTTATATACTTTGTGATGGCTTCCCCAGGTTTCTGACGACGTTTTCGGATTTCTTCCTCCAAGGTAACATAATAATCGGTCGGAAAGTAGAAGGTTTTAAATGCCTCGGTGAAGTTGGCCCAGGTCGACAGGGTGTGTTTATGATTTCTAAACCACAATGAGGCGTCGCCGGCTAAGGTCTGCGGTAGGCTGGCGAGGATTCTTTCAGGGTTCACGTTCAGTTGGCATCTTATCTCCTCCAACTGTTCTAAATATGCGGCTGGGTCTTGTGATCCATCGAACTTCACTCCATATTTATATAAGTCTACTGGGTTGGAACGGGTTGGATCCAGGGTACTGGTTGTGGGCGGATTTATCGGAACAAAAACGGGCGGTATCAGCTGGGCTGTCGGATTCGGTGAGGACTGACCACTCTTGATGAACTTGGATAATCTTTTCCTCTTCTCCTCGACGGTTCCTTCTCGGTATAATTGAAACTTGTCCAATTCTACGTCCAATTCCTCCTTTTTCAACTTGTAAATCCAACTGGTACGTAGATCGCTGGTAACGGTATTCGGTACAGTTTCGTTGTCGCTGTTCATCTCGTCGGCTGTGCACTGCAAACTATCGGATACGGATTAGTCGGTACTCGAAGTTGTCGGTCTTCTTGGTCGCTGGCTTCAGACGTTGACTCTTCTTCCGAAATTAACTGACGGTAACTGCTTCCCCACAGTTCACGGTGTATAACGGTTTCGGACTTAGTCAAATAATCGCCAATCTTCTTCCAAGACTTACTCTTGACAGTGGTTCGAAATTCCACTTATGCTGGCTCAACACTGCACTGCTGCTCGATGTTCACTCCACCGATGCTGGATCAATACTGTCCTCTTCGGTCTGCCAAGTTGCTTCGTATATCCATACCCCCAACATCCAAAAGGCATTCAGGAAGGGCTCGGACCCCCTCCAACGTCATGCTCACTAAAACAAAATCCGGTACCCAGTGAAGCCACGACAAACGTCTTACCATCCCAGGCAGACGCCCCTTTGGCGGAATATATCAGGAATACGAAGTGTGACAGGATCCTCGAACTAGTATTCTCGATCCTCATAATAATTCCGGTATGCAGTCTCTCGCCACTGTCACCATTTAGACATTCTTCAAGTTTCTCCATCAAACTCCTTGAATCGGTTGAAAAGCATCTCTAGGGGTTCATCACGAAGTGGTTTGGTGATCAGCCAGTACCTATCAACATACGGTATATGGGGCGGTAAACGGGGTTTCGGGCGGTAAAGGGTTCGGTCGGTCGGTAGGAAATAGGGTGGTCGGTAAGAAAGTATGGTCGGTCGGTCTGGTTATGGTTTATACTCACTCCGCTTGTGGCTTTTGTACTCGTCCTGTATTGTAGCTGCGGTGGTATACTCACACGGGGTTCCTTACCCCAACATGGCTCTCTTCTTCTCACCCTGTCATGGAAACGTCTCGGTGAATTCGGCAACATTCCTCCAACAATGGTTTCCCATAACGGTCCTCCAACGACGGTTGCTGCTCAACAATGGTCCATTTCCTCGTCCTGTCCTTGCAACGTCTTCAAACAACGGTCCCTGCTCGGGCGCCATTTTGTGACGTGGCCCCGTCTCTACCAAACTGCGTTGCCATCGTTTACCTTCGGAAGTAGAGATCTCGGGCGCCACCTCTAGTTTAAAGTGTTGAGGACACTAGGGTACCCATAGGCGGTGTCCCATGGGGTCCGGAGCTACTAGCCAGAGAAGGTTATGTCCAGGGGCCAGTTGTTTGTACCTAACTAAATATTCCCTAACTCTGAAAAATACTCAAATATTCCTTAGGAAAAGAAAACACATAATTATAATAACATCTTTATTCGGTCAACGGTAAATAACGGCAGTCATCAAAATACACCATGATATCATAAATACATACAATGTGAGGAAAGAAGGTGAGCGGGCGGTGAGAAGGTTGAAGCGGGATGTAACATGCAGCATTATATCGGCGGTGAGAGCTCTCAGAAAAATAAGCGATGCAAATTTACAAGCGGTATTAAAAAGCGGTAAATGATAGTCGAATGAAAGTGCAAGCGGAAAATTAATCAAGCAATGGTAAGTAACGGTACGGTAGCGAAGGTTCTAACATGAGCAAGTTCCTAACAAACAAATTCCCAAAAATGACATCCTTATTTACTGGCATACCTCGGTTCACATCTACAGGCTATATTAACAACAATCGGTTTTACGGACAGGCGTGGTAAAAGGAAATTAGTGTGCGGTACAGGGAAAGCATATGCGCCGTTTCAAGCTAGCATACACCCACCCTAGTGCTCTGAACCACGAGGCCCATGCACGCCTTTTGAAGCTAGGGCATGCACCTCGATATTCCGGAGTGGCACACGGTGGGGAAGGATAAAGGGAGGCATTTACAAGACTGCATATGGGCCGTTTCAAGCTAACATACGCGTTCTTGCACATCAGAACTCCGGGATATCATGCAGGCCGTTTCAAGCTACTACACAACCTCCGGGGGCTCAAATGATGCCAGAAGGGTACAACAAGACGGTGTATGGGCCGTTTCAAGCTAACATACAACCTCTTGAAGGTTCAGAATTTCAGGGCGTCATGCAGGCCGTTTCAAGCTACTACACAACCCCCAGAAACTCGGACGGTGGCGGAAGGGCATAACAAGACAGCGTATGTGCCGTTTCAAGCTAACATAACCCTCTTGCCGATTCGGAATTGCAGGGCATCATGCAGGCCGTTTCAAGCTACTACACAACCCCCTGAAATTCGAACGGTGTCGGAAGGGCACAACAAGACAGTGTATGTGCCGTTTCAAGCTAACATACACCCTCTTGTCGACTCAGAGTTTCAGAACTTCATGCAGGCCTTTTGAAGCTACTACACAACGTCCAGGAACTCGAGTAACACTAGAGAGGATAATACAAGACAATATATGCGCCGTTTCAAGCTAGCAACACCATCTCGCAGTCTCGGAATTCTCACAAGTCATGCAGGCCGTTTGAAGCTACTACACAACCTCTGCGAATTCGAGCGGCGGAAGGACGGGAAAATACAACAGGAGAAATACATTATAAATATCAAAGCCAGCAAATAAGAATTAAACCAATCATACCTAAACTGAACTGCCCCTGCAGAATCCTCTGGTGGCACTTACTTCTGGACGGTCTGGTCGGCTATTACTTCTGGAGTAGTGGTCAAGACGTTATGTTTAATTCGACTGATTTATTCAGCGGAAAATCCCGCATTTTAAACCTTTTGGACACGTGTGGCCGGTAACAGTTGACTCCGCCCCACGTGTGCGGTATCGAGAAATCGCGATCTAATTGCCGTACATCTTCAGCGCGGAGATAACAATTCCCGATTCCGTCAACTTGAATTGAACGAAACCAATAATGATAGAAATTATTTTGCTTCGTTACAAGATCTTTTGTTCATG
>CM024243.1:43763366-43815307 GCA_013421045.1 Propylea japonica | reverse complement strand
CCGAATGTATCAAATCCATACTATCACTCTCTTTCATGGGAGTGTTGAGTTTGGTTTTGTTAGGATAAAAAATAATCGAGAATTTGCATGTCCAAAAGGGTATGCAAGTGTCATAAATTTCAAGAATTTGTGCATAACTTGGCAACAGATGGCAAATATTTTTTTTCAGTAGATTGAATCACGAATTCAGTAATGAATCAATACATAAATAAAAATATGGGCAGTTCCATTCGAAATGAGGAAGTGGATATGCGTTAAAAATAGATGTGGCAGTATCGATATATTACGCGAAGAATTCCTTCATTCCAAGGCTTCACCTGAAATTTCAAAATGGAATATTCACTAGTAATCCAATACTTCTAATATGCCATTAAAAGGAAAACTTTGTATATTTTGCGAAATATTTCTGATCAGTCAGATAGCGGAAAAGATCATTCTTTCTCCAGAATTGTGAGCAAGAAAGATCCCGAATATTTCGATTGGACTCACTGATGATCCGAGGTCGAAATCTATTTCGTCTGGTGATCCGTCCAGCCGTAAACACTCTATAGTAGGAGAGCTGGCACGAATTTTTGGGCAGGTATTTGAGGCAAGCTGAAAACTTGTCAGATGCCTCTCCTATTATATCCCAACTCGGGATTGCAGATCTGGCTGTGAGTAGCGGCGCTAAATCAACCCCTACATTTTTAATGGCCTGGCAGGTAGAAAGCCCAACCGAAATGATCTGTCTTTTTGGGAATCTTATTTTTAGTTATAAGTAACACTCCATTAAAATTCAAGCTGCCTCAAAAACATTTTCTATAATTTTTTGCAAAATATTTTTGGACGCGTCTGGCAATGTTAAAACCCCGATTAAATTATTTGGCAGCTTGAAATTTTAATGGAGTGTTACTTATAACTAAAAAATAAGATTCCCAAAAAGGCAGATCATTTCGGTAGGGCTTTCTACTGCCAGGCCATTAAAAATGTAGGGGGTGATTTAGCCCCGCTACTCACCAGCCAGATCTGCAATCCCGAGTTGGGATATAATAGGAGAGGCATCTGACAAGTTTTCAGCTTGCCTCAAATACCTGCCCAAAAATTCGTGCCAGCTCTCGGACTACTAGATTTCGGACAGAAGGAGCCAGAAACTTGACAATTCGAGTAGTGTAGGTGCAGTTAGATGGTGTTATGATGATTTCTATTAGGTTTCTATGTTTTCAGGAATGAGAATCCAGAAGGGTTCATATTTATTCATTTCGTATTTAGGTACTAAATAATGACATGAAGACTTATGCAAAATCTTGAGGGGATCTCTCACACATACTTGAGTTGGGAAAAGAAGAAATGTATGCCTTTGTCGCAATTTCACATCTGAGTGATTACGTTCCTGTTCCTAGGCGTAGGATGTTTTCAGAGGCAAGAGAAGATACACATAATGACCTCGTATCAAATTCAATGCGACGTAATAGATTTGAAGAGATCTTCAAATTTTTTTATGCTGCTGACAACAATTACTGAATAAACTGAACGACATTTTCATGAGATATGCTCTCATGAATTCCAATGTATCCATCGATGCAACTATGATACCCTACTTTGGCATGATTTGCTTTAAAACATTCATTCGGGGGAAACCCATACGCTTTGGATACAAGGCTTGCGTATTAGCTTTCCTTCAGGTTATTGTATAAATTTTGATGTTTATCAAGTTCGAAATAACGATCCCAACCATTGTTTTGAATTTCAAGGTGATTTCACAAAAAAAATTTCCTGGCATCCATTCTCTCTACTGTTTGGTAATTTTTCACGAGTGTCTCGCGCATAACCACATTGGGTGAACGTGGATTCGGTGGTACCGGTGCAGTTCGCAAAAACCTTACTGAAAATTGTACAGCTATCGCAACTAGAGCAGCTATGAAGAAAGAAGAAAGAGGATTCAACGACAATGCGTTAGACAAAAATAAAAACATTGTTTGCTTGAAATGGAAATACAAAAGTACAGTGACATTATTGTCAAATGAATATGGAGTATCGCCTGTCTGTAAGGTGACTCGATGTTCAGCAAAGGCTAAAAAAAAGTTGAGATACCTCAGCCAAAAATCATAAACGAATAATTCATTCATGGGAGGAGTGTATCAAATGTACGTTGCGAACTAAAGAATCAGATTTCGTAGAAAGAAATGGTACATCCCTATTCTCTTTTGGACATTCGATTTATGTATAAACAATGCATGGGTACTGAGTAGACAACTGAGCAAAACAATTTACAACCTGGAATTCAGAAGACAAGTAATCACGACTTTACTTCAAAAATACGGAAAAATGCCTAAAGCCACTGGACCAAAATCGGTATTTGTTTCTGTTGTATCATTGAGTCATGGGCAACATCTGATCATCGCTCAACACACAGAAGAAGATGTGTCACAGTCATGTGCAAAATGTGCAAAAATAGAACTACGAAAGCATGCGAGAGATGCAACGTGGCTTCACATGATAAATGTTTCGAGAACTATCATGAAGATTGAAATGGCTTGGATACGAAAATTACCGCATCGATTCACATACTGATACTGGTCTTGATTGCCCAACAGGTCATTATCGACCTCTTTCATATTTGGAAAAATAAGATAAGAAAATTTTTTTCAATAATTTTTTGTTGATCTGTAGAATATTTCAACCCAACTGTATGAGTTTCAGGGAATTCAAGAATGAAAAATAGTTCTGGCATAGATAGGTTGAGAACAAGCACACAAAATAGTCAACAAAATTCATTAATTGATGTGTAAGGAATTTTCCTACTGCAGGTGTAAAAAAAATCATTCATTATTGCTAGCAATTTACTATCAACTTCAAAAATAAAGAATAATTTCAATCGATTTATATCAACCAATATCAATTTTCCCTACTACAGCTCTAACCGAAAAGCGAAATACAGGGTGGTCCAAATCGTAACCAAGAAATTTTAACCCCGTATTCCACATTAAAAATAAGGCTAAGCTTGTCATATAAACATATGTCGAGAACTGTTCCCTCTCCGAGTTGAAATTATAGAAAAAAAATATTTTTTATTGATAACTAACACACTGTTTGAAATATTTTTTATGAACTTTGAGACATCCTGAGCGTCAAGGATAACTTTTTATGTAATATAATTTCTTTTCTATTCTACCAGTGACGTCCGTACTGCAGTGAGACGGAATATTTTCAGATAAAAAAATGATATGCCACTGGTTTTTCTGACAATAAAAATTAAAATTTGAATTTTCATTCGATTTGGAGCAAATTCGGTCTCTAGAATTTTTTGCAGTACGAGCCACCGTTTCCGGTCAAAAAATGAAACACATTATCATGCATGAATAAATCGCCAAAATTAGTTACACGTTTCGTTCACAAAAATAAGTTTTTTATTATTATTTACCTACCTTATTACATATTGACAATTCTTTAATGCATGAGAAGGCGTTTCATTTTTTTAAACGGAAACGGTGCTTCGTACAGCAAAAAAAAAAAAAAAAAACCAAATTCGCTCCAAATTAAATCAACATTTAAATAGTAATTTTTATTGTCGGACAACCAGCGGCGTATCATTTTTTATCTGATAATATCAGTATCGCTGCAGTACGGGTGCCACTGGTAAAATAGGAGAGAAATGATATTAAGCAAAAAGTGCTCCTTGACGCTCAAAACCTATGTTTCAAATTTCATAAAAATATTTCAAGCAGTGTAAAGTTATTGATAAATAAAAATTTTGTTTCTATAATTTTAAACACCCCGTATCTCTAAGAGGAAACATTTTTCGACATTTGTGTATATAACAAACTAGGGCTAATTTTTTGATGTAGAATAGGTGGTTAAAATTTCTTCGCTACGATCTGGACCACCCTGTATAACAACATTTCAAAAATATTATCTCTTCTTCTTCTTGGGGCTCAAATAATTGATCGTTCGTGAAGATATAAATAACTTTCGAATATAATTGCATGAACATCTTCGGGAGTTTGAACGTAAACGATATAATAAATCGACAATTTCGATATGACCTTATGCCAATTTATACTTATTCGTAACCGATATTGAGGAAGTGCAATGGATGTCAGATTGTTATGATGATTACAGGGCATAATTCTGCAGCAATGTCCAATGTTCCCAAGAAATCAGTGGTTTAGTCGTGAGATAGTACGAGGAGGTCTAACTCTATATATAGTCATGTTGGCTCGACACAGTACCGGAATGAACAAAGCCATCATACTTAATTCGAAAATCTTCAAAGATTTAATCTGTTCTACATAAGAATTATTCAGCTGCTAATATCGGTCACTTGATACTTAAATACTGGTAGCTTTTTATCTGTCATTCTTTATGCGTTGAAAGAATCTAGCACGCCTGTCCATATTGAAGAAATATTAAAATTGTCGTGTTCACGTTCGAAGTAAATAACTTAATTACTTGAAATTTTCAAGGTTCTTTCAATATAAGACTTCACCGAATTAGTGCGCTTCATTTCGGATATATTTAATAAATGTAAGAACTAAAATTCTGAAATCACAAAATAATCACAAATTTGATTGATCGTGAAGTTGAGTTTGGAACCACCGAAAATGAAATGATGTCGGCGCATACTAGAGAATGAATATGGGAAAATTCAAGATTACCTTCTAGGTGGGTGCGTTTTCTCTATTTTGTGGTGATGTAACAATTTGAAGATAATTTAGTAGCAAATTTAAGCAGAATTTTCGTGAACCTCGTATAATCCTCATCAGTGAGTCCAACAGAGTCGTTTGAAATCACTTTATTTCGACTCGAAAATCATAGTCAGATGAGAAAAACTTGTTTCCCTATGCACAAGCACATAAAAGTAATGAGCAGTTCCTAAATGACAATAAACTCCCTTAGCTCGAGTGTGAGTATTATATAATAAAAATAATAATTTATTCCTTCTTCAAAATATTAGAAAGTATGTGCAGGAAAAAAAAACAAATGAAAAGCTTACTAATCTAAACCTTCAGTCAAATACTAGCCTACTAGGTGCAATCTTTGGAATTGTGGACTCTTTGAAGTGGACTGCCTTTTCAGTAGAACTCGAAATTGAAAAATTGAACATCGTTTATTCAACATTAATAAATGTAGCATTCAGTTGGCACCAATCGAACGAAGCTCAGAGTTAATATTTCACACAGTCTTCATACTTCATCGCTATCAGACAACAAAATCATAAAGAAGTTTGGAAATAATCTAGGTAGATCCCTAAAGACCTGTTTTGAGTTTCAAAATAATAATAATAACAGTTATTTATTGATCGAGTCAAATCCTCCAGGTTTGAAATATTAGCCTAAAAGGTCGTAAATGCAAATCAAGAACAGCAGTGTACCTCGTACTGATCCCTGGGGCACTCCTAGAGACTGCTCAAGTACTTCCGATGAAGAATCATCAAACCTGTCAGATGTAGATCTCTCATCTGCCTGGACTGACTGCAGAGCTATCTGGCTCTACAGTTAGTCTAGGTAAACATCTTTGAGTTCCAGACAATAGCACTTATCAATGAATATAATCTGTGGTTGAGACTATCAAATGCACGGAAAAAGTGAAAAGATAAATCCTGCGACGAAAAAGGCCGTTATCGAGACTTGTATAGACAAAATCTGAAACTGCCAGTATGGAACCATGCTAGGACACATCAAGCCACTGAACATTACTGAACAGTAGATATTTCAGGATGCTGTTGTGAGCAACCTTCTCTGACCCCAAATATATATGCCTGTAATTTGTAATTTGAGCACACCTTTGGGCATCATTCTTCCAAACAAGGGTATATCCTTTGCCAAAATGTCTGCAATTTCAGAATTGTGTGCCGAAAATGGTTCGAAAATAGAAGGTTCGACTCCCTGGATGACGAAACTTGGTCAAATTCAATTCTGTCCGGGCGCCGTAATAGAGACTTAAAAAAGCGTTTTTTTCGTCTTAACAGGAGTTCTCTCATTTATGAGACAACTCACTTACACGTACAAGTTTATACTAATAACTAATATAACAAAGCTAACTCAGTAAAAACAAAACTAAAAGCTAACCATGTATCTGCCTGACTTGCAGCAGGTCTCGTAATTTCAGTTTAAAAGCATGTACACAATCATTGAAGACATCAACATTAGCACATCCGGGGAATAACTGTAGATACTCTTACCAGAGATAGAGTTGCACTAGGATACTGATTGACTATAAAAAATGATTTCTGGATTCCCTAGAAAACTACATAGTGGTTTTCCAACTTCATGGAAATACTTAGACCATCATATATCCAAACATATTGACGGATATTATGAAACTTGAGGGGCTATTGGCAAATGCTAAGGTCGAGTCAGAAATACATCAATTATTTCATTATTTCAGGGCCGGACTCATTAATCTTCATTTAAAGTGTTCAGGTTGAAAAAAACACTTTGTATTTTGGATTACGCATAATTGATTCGCTTTTTAGGAAGAAGTTAAATGATGCTTTAATTTGTGGTATCGCTTAAAGTTGTCACATCAACAATTTTTTTTTTTAATGAATTTTTGAATTTGGAAAAAGTTCGAAAAATTGAATTTATTTACCTGAATAGGACTAAGTCACTTGTGGAGGTCGAAAATAAATAATAAATTTCTTTAAAAAGTCACTGAAGGTGAGGAAGACTATAATAGTTTGTTGATATACTGGGTGGCCACCCTAGACGCGATCTCATTGCGATGAAGTGAATGAAGGCATATTGCGAAAAAAAATATGGCGAGATGTATGAGGTATACATACAACACAATACAAGCATATTTCAAAATTATTCGTATGTATACCGGGTATTCTACAACAGGATATAGACCAAAGTGACACTTCTTCCAATGAAAAACCGGTATACATACGAATAATTTTGATTTATGCTTGTGTATATCCTATACATGTCGCCAATAATTTTTCGCAATATACCTTCATTCACTTCATCGCAATGACTTCCGCGTCTAGGGTGGCCACCCTGTTATATCAACAAATTATTTTAGTCTTCCT
Organism: Propylea japonica; assembly: GCA_013421045.1. Classification (NCBI taxonomy): domain Eukaryota; kingdom Metazoa; phylum Arthropoda; class Insecta; order Coleoptera; family Coccinellidae; genus Propylea; species Propylea japonica. The sequence goes on along the minus strand of CM024243.1, from coordinate 43,808,295 downwards.
CAACTTCAGTGACTTTTAAAGGAACTTTATTATTTATTTTCGACCTCCACTAGGTGACTTAGTCCTGTTTAGGTAATAAATTCAATTTTTCGAACTTATTCCAAATTCGAAAATTCATAAAAAATAATTGTTGATATGACAACTTTAAGCGATACCACAAATTGAAGCATAATTTAGCTTCTTTCTAAAAGTGAATCAATTATGCTTAATTCAAAATACAAAGTGTTTTTTTCAACCTGACACTTTAAATGGAGATTAATGAGTCCGACCCTGGAATAATGAAATAAATGATTATTTCTAACTCGACCTTAGCATGTGCCAAAACCCCCCAAGTTTCAATAATATCCGTCAATAAGTTTGGAATTTTATGATGGTCTAACTTTCCATGAAGTTGAAAAAACACCCTGCAGTTTTCTAGGGAAATCCAGAAATTAATTTTTATAGTCAATCAGTAGTCAGCTAGTGCAACTCTATCTCTGGTAAGAGTATGTACAGTATTCCCCGGACACCTGTATACCATTTAACTGTCGACACTTAGCATACAGTGGTGATTTAATAGTCATATTAGTCCTAGGTTTAGGCCGGTATAGCAACTGTTCAAGTCTACTTCCATTGCGCGGAATACGGAATTTAGCTTGACCAGCAAATCAGGGCAGTCCATATAGAAAAAAGCAGCTTGAAAAGTACTAGGCACAGGCAATAGACTCTTCTGTTCTCTAAAGATATGTTAGTATGAGAACCTATTCAGAAGTGGGTTATGGTCAGAACCCCCAGGCAGGTAAACTCCATCCAACCTGAAGCCTAGAACTTCAAGAACTGCCTCAGAACAGACTCCAGCTGATTGATGTGTACACTGTATATTGGACCCCAAACAATACAGCCATACTCTAGCTGGAGCGTACAAATGAATTGAAGAGGCAGTACAAACAGTTGGAATCCTCAAAATCTTGACATGCACTGAAGATAAAACCAAGCATTCTCTTGCAGCTGTTGTGATACGGTCATAATGATGGATAACTTTTAACCTCTGATCAAATTCAATCCCAATATCCTTAACCTGCTGAACTCTTTTCAACACTAACTGTCTTATTATGTAGTCATGCTCAATTGTGTTCCTCGCTTTAGGTTATGGTTTTACACTTATTAATATTAAGTGGCAGTTTATTTTAGTACATCATCCGTTAAGCATATCCAGATCTGTTGGATCAACCTTAAGTCATTCGAAGTTAATATAGCCCTGTATAGCTTGAAGGCGTCGGCGAACAACAAAAATTAGCAGCGCAGTTTCCACCAAAATCATTCATGAAAATGAGTAACAAGAGTGGTGCCAAATTACTGCCTGAGAAACGCCCGCTGAGCGCAGTGAAGGAGCGAGGTTTATGACCTCTGAATTCAACATATGAAATACAGTCACTGAGGTAAAGAAGAGGAACAGCACTAATAACCGACGATCAAAGGCCGAAGTTCTCCAGTTTCTGGAATATAGAATGACCCTGTCGAAGGCCTTTGAAAAGTCTGTGTACACAGCATATACTTGCAATTGGTTGTCCACAGCTCACAAACTAATGGCTCCAAAATTGTGCAAATATTGTTAAACTAGGAGACGTAGATTGTGACGTTGCCCCGTCTCTACCAAACTGCGTTGCCATCGTTTACCTTCGGAAGTAGAGATCTCGGGCGCCACCTCTAGTTTAAAGTGTTGAGGACACTAGGGTACCCATAGGCGGTGTCCCATGGGGTCCGGGAGCTACTAGCCAGAGAAGGTTATGTCCAGGGGTCAGTTGTTTGTACCTAACTTATTCCCTAACTCTGAAAAATACTCAAATATTCCTTAGGAAAAGAAAACACACAATTATAATAACATCTTTATTCGGTAAACGGTAAATAACGGCAGTCATCAAAATACACCATGATATCATAAATACAATGTGAGGAAAGAAGGTGAGCGGGCGGTGAGAAGGTTGAAGCGGGATGTAACATGCAGCATTATATCGGCGGTGAGAGCTCTCAGAAAAATAAGCAATGCAATATTTACAAGCGGTATTAAAAAGCGGTAATGATAGTCGAATGAGAGTGCAAGCGGAAAATTATTCAAGCAATGGTAAGTAACGGTACGGTAGCGAAGGTTCTAACATGAGCAAGTTCCTAACAATCAAATTCCCAAAAATGACATCCTTATTTACTGGCATACCTCGGTTCACATCTACAGGCTATATTAACAACAATCGGTTTTACGGACAGGCGGTAAAAGGAAATTAGTGCGGTACCAGGGAAAGCATATGCGCCGTTTCAAGCTAGCATACACCCACCCTAGTGCTCTGAACCACGAGGCCCATGCACGCCTTTTGAAGCTAGGGCATGCACCTCGATATTCCGGAGCGGCACACGGTGGGGAAGGATAAAGGGAGGCATTTACAAGACTGCATATGGGCCGTTTCAAGCTAACATACGCGTTCTTGCACATCAGAACTCCGGGATATCATGCAGGCCGTTTCAAGCTACTACACAACCTCCGGGGGCTCAAATGATGCCAGAAGGGTACAACAAGACGGTGTATGGGCCGTTTCAAGCTAACATACACCTCTTGAAGGTTCAGAATTTCAGGGCGTCATGCAGGCCGTTTCAAGCTACTACACAACCCCCAGAAACTCGGACGGTGGCGGAAGGGCATAACAAGACAGCGTATGTGCCGTTTCAAGCTAACATACACCCTCTTGCCGATTCGGAATTGCAGGGCATCATGCAGGCCGTTTCAAGCTACTACACAACCCCCTGAAATTCGAACGGTGTCGGAAGGGCACAACAAGACAGTGTATGTGCCGTTTCAAGCTAACATACACCCTCTTGTCGACTCAGAGTTTCAGAACTTCATGCAGGCCTTTGAAGCTACTACACAACGTCCAGGAACTCGAGTAACACTAGAGAGGATAATACAAGACAATATATGCGCCGTTTCAAGCTAGCATACACCATCTCGCAGTCTCGGAATTCTCACAAGTCATGCAGGCCGTTTGAAGCTACTACACAACCTCTGCGAATTCGAGCGGCGGAAGGACGGGAAAATACAACAGGAGAAATACATTATAAATATCAAAGCCAGCAAATAAGAATTAAAACAATCATACCTAAACTGAACTTGCCCCTGCAGAACCTCTGGTGGCACTTACTTCTGGACGGTCTGGTCGGCTATTACTTCTGGAGTAGTGGTCAAGACGTTATGTTTAATTCGACTGATTTATTCAGCGGAAAATCCCGCATTTTAAACCTTTTGGACACGTGTGGCCGGTAACAGTTGACTCCGCCCCACGTGTGCGGTATCGAGAAATCGCGATCTAATTTGCCGTACATCTTCAGCGCGGAGATAACAATTCCCGATTTCCGTCAACTTGAATTGAACGAAACCAAATAATGATAGAAATTATTTTGCTTCGTTACATCCCCCTCCTTCTTCGGGTAGAAAAGAGGAAGCTAAGCTTTCTCTTTTCTTTACAGTTACAGTTCTGAAACAAAACTTTCCTAATAACAAAAAGAAATAACAAAGAAAAATTAAATTTAACCACTTATTTGTCCATATTCACTGGGGTCACTAACGTGGTCACTCTCGGAAGGTCACACTGGACTCCTCGGGGGCGGCGATTTTGGCGGTGTTTTGGCTGGAGGTTTTTGGTCGGCACTCGCATCGGTCGGAGCGAACTCCTACTCGTCCACACCGGGAGCAAAACAGGCGGAACGGTGCGGTACATTTGCGGCGGTCATGTCCGGGATATCCACATCGCCAACACAACTCATATTCACCTACCGGTAGGTAGATGGGCTCTGGTACTTGGACCTGGAACCCCTGGCCTCTGCGTGACGTGAGTCTCTTTTCAGACCAGCGGTAGTTTTTTCGGCATTGCTTCCACATAAGAAAGATCATTTTGTTCATTCCACGGTTTTAAATCTTTCACGTGAATCTGTTTGACCAATTTTCCTTTCTCATCACGTAAATCATAAACTACGGGTGATATTATTCGGCATACGGTATATGGTCCGGAAAATTTGGGGGCGAGCTTAGCTGTGAAATCGTTGATAGCGCTGGAAAGATGTTCACGCTTCATCACCTTGTCACCAACATAACACCTCCAGGCTCTGCGACGAAGATCGTAATACTTCTTTTGTTTGCTGAAAGCCTGTGATAAATTCCGACGTACCAATCCAAATATCTCTCGTAATCTTTCCAATCGGTCGGTACGGTTTCGAAGAGCTTCTGGATTCGGTTCGGTATCTTCGGTTTCATGGTCGGTCTTGGTGGCGTTGCGGTAGAGCGTGTTCGGCATTTCTAGCTCTCTGCCAAAGTTGAGAAAAGCTGGTGAAAATCCGGTTGATTCATGTCGGGCACTATTGATGGCAAAAGTTAGGTCGGACAGATTTTGATCCCATCGTTTGTGGTTGTTCTCACAAAATTGTGCGATCATCGTTTTAATCGTCCTATTAGCCCTTTCGACTGGATTACACTGGGGGGTATACACAGGTGTGGTTCGGTGGTTTATACCTAGTTCTTCCATCATGCCTCGGAATATTTTGCTGTCATATTGAGACCCATTGTCCGAGACTACGGTTTTCGGGCAACCAAAACGGGTGATGATTTCTTCGTAGAGTGCTTTGGTCACAGCGGCAGCGGTGGCTCTTCGAATTGGCCGGCAGGCGGTCCATTTTGTGAAACGGTCATGAAACATTACAAGATAGCTGTTTCCTTTAGAAGATCTGGGAAGTGGTCCTACTAAATCTGTGCTAACACATTCCCATGGTTGATGGACCGGACTTGGTTGCATTTTTCCTGGTGGTTGTTGTTGCGACGGCTTGTAGGATTGACAAACCATACAATTTCGTACATACTGGCTGATCTCTCGATACATATTCGGCCAATAGTAATGACGAGCAACACGAGCGGCGGTTTTGGCGATTCCCAAGTGGCCGGCGGTCGGTAGGTCATGATTCTCTTTCAGCACGTTTTCTTCGTTGGTGGCTCGGAATACATAATTTCCATGGTTCAGCATCAACTTCCTCTTTTAAATCGGTTAGGTCCCAAATATGACGGAATAATTTTCCATTCTGGATGGAGTAGTCGGGAAATTTCTCGGGATTCTGGCGAACCTCTTCTATTTTCCCGTCGTACCAGTTACATGATGGTTTGTCTTCAGTTTCTTCGGTTATCCCATCTCCAATTTGAGCGATGCACTCGGACATCGGTTCTCGAGATAGGGCATCAGCAACCTTGTTCAGGACCCCTTTTCGGTATTTGATGTCAAAGTCATATTGCTGTAGAAATATGCTCCAGCGAGCAATACGGCCGGTTGGACTCTTGATCGAATGTAACCATCTCAAACTCTGGTGGTCGGTAATTACGGTGAATCGGTATCCCTCTAAGTATGGCCTCATCTTCTCTATACCCCAAACAATGGCCAGGCATTCCTTTTCCGTAACGGAATAGTTGCGTTCAGCTGGTTGGAGAGTACGGCTAGCATACGCAATAATACGGTCGTGTCCCTCTAGATTTTGTAATAGGGCAGCCCCCAAACCATTATCTGAAGCATCGGTTTGTAGTTGAAACGGTCGGTTGAAGTCCGGACATGCGAGTACTGGGCCTCGGTGAGATGACGTTTCAAGGCGTCGAATGAATGTTGTTGTGCTTCGCTCCAAGACCATCTCTTTCCCTTTTTCAACAGGGTTGTTAGTGGGGCGGCGACTTGTGAAAAGTTGGCTATGAACCTCCGGTACCAGGAACAAACTCCTAGAAATCTCCTTAAGGCACGTACGGTATTCGGTTCTTTCATCTCTCGGATAGCCTTTATCTTATCGGGATCGGTACGGATGCCGTCGGAAGTCACTTCATGGCCTAGGTACTTGAGTGAACGTTTCCCAAATTCACATTTCTCTGGGTTGAGTTGTAGATTAGCTTCTCGAAGGCGACGGAAAACTTCTTTCAGGTTATCGAGATGTTCTTCGAAGGTTTCTCCAATGACGATTATATCATCCAAATAGGCGAATGCCCGAGGTTCCATTTCCGGCCCGATGACACGATCCAATAACGTTGGAACTTTGCGGCTGCTGAGTGTAGTCCAAACGGCATGACTTTGAACTGGAACAATCCTCGGGATGGTACGGTGAAAGCTGTTATCGGTCGTGATTCCTTTGCGAGCGGGATTTGCCAATATCCTTGTTTCAAGTCAATACTGGATATGTATTTCGCAGTTCGCAAACGGTCTAATATGGCGGAGATATACGGTAACGGATATGCATCTTTACGGCTAACATCATTGACTTGGCGGAAATCGATGCAAAATCTGGGTTTTCCATCCTTTTTCTTCACAATTACGATGGGGCTGCTCCACGGACTATTTGAGGGCTCGATGATACCCTCGGCTAACATGCGGTCTACTTCTTCGTTGATGATCTCCTGCATCTTTGGGTTTTGCGGTCGGTAACGTTGTTTTATCGGTTCTTTCTTCAATAAATATATCTGGTGTTCGATTAATGGTGTTGTTCCTTTTATGCCCTCAAATTTCGGGAGTTCTGTGGCCAGAAACTCATCAAGTCTTCGTTGTTCGTCGTCATTCAATTCCAAGACAGGTCGTTTGGGTATTTCTATATTTTCGACGGAATTCTGGTTTTGGTAGGGCATCTTTTCATTTAATCGGACTTCTCCCATAGCTGGGTGCAGCATTACGTTGTTCGATATCAAGAAATCTATACCCAATAGAATATCGTGATTCAGGTTCGGTAAATACATTAACGGCATCACAATTTCTTTGTCCTGTATCCACAGTGGTAACTTGCAGGAAAACGGTATTTTTATTACGGTTCCATCGGCGAGCCTGGCTTCGGATTGCACCTCTTTTGTTTGGGTAACTCCCATAGAAACACATAGATTCCTTATGGTATCGCCAAAGTACGATCTGCATGCGCCGGTGTCGAGTAATGCTTGGAATGTTCTACCAAATAATCCAACGGTGATGTGGGGGCGGCGGTCCTGGTGGGTATCGGTAGCGGCACACGAGGCGGATGGAGCATGGGTCTGGAATGTCCTCGTAGCAAACCTTTCCCTATTTAGTTTTCCGGCCGCGGACACCTGCAGTCTTTACTCATTACTCCCTGGCGGCCACATCTCGAACAGAATAATACTGGCGGATTTTTGCAACTTTCTCTAATGTGTCCACTTTGTCCACACCTCCAACATGTCAGGGATGTTCTTTGGTTACCCCTGTAGGGACTGGGTAGAGTTCTGGTCGACGGTATTGGTATCGGTGTCGGTGCTGGTGTCGGTGTTCTGGCGGACGATCCCTCATTCATCGGAGGGTGCCGGTGACGGTACCGTTGGATTTCAGCCTGCAGAGTCTCGAGCTCTCGTATTTTCTGCAGAAAAGAATGCATATCTTTAATGTCCTGCTGCCACAGCATCTGACGGTACTCTGGTAGTAGGTTACGCTGCAGCGTTGCCAATTCTTGCGTCTGGTTATAGCCTCCATGTCTTCTCATCATGGTCTGTAAATCGGTTATATACTTTGTGATGGCTTCCCCAGGTTTCTGACGACGTTTTCGGATTTCTTCCTCCAAGGTAACATAATAATCGGTCGGAAAGTAGAAGGTTTTAAATGCCTCGGTGAAGTTGGCCCAGGTCGACAGGGTGTGTTTATGATTTCTAAACCACAATGAGGCGTCGCCGGCTAAGGTCTGCGGTAGGCTGGCGAGGATTCTTTCAGGGTTCACGTTCAGTTGGCATCTTATCTCCTCCAACTGTTCTAAATATGCGGCTGGGTCTTGTGATCCATCGAACTTCACTCCATATTTATATAAGTCTACTGGGTTGGAACGGGTTGGATCCAGGGTACTGGTTGTGGCGGATTTATCGGAACAAAAACGGGCGGTATCAGCTGGGCTGTCGGATTCGGTGAGGACTGACCACTCTTGATGAACTTGGATAATCTTTTCCTCTTCTCCTCGACGGTTCCTTCTCGGTATAATTGAAACTTGTCCAATTCTACGTCCAATTCCTCCTTTTTCAACTTGTAAATCCAACTGGTACGTAGATCGCTGGTAACGGTATTCGGTACAGTTTCGTTGTCGCTGTTCATCTCGTCGGCTGTGCACTGCAAACTATCGGATACGGATTAGTCGGTACTCGAAGTTGTCGGTCTTCTTGGTCGCTGGCTTCAGACGTTGACTCTTCTTCCGAAATTAACTGACGGTAACTGCTTCCCCACAGTTCACGGTGTATAACGGTTTCGGACTTAGTCAAATAATCGCCAATCTTCTTCCAAGACTTACTCTTGACAGTGGTTCGAAATTCCACTTATGCTGGCTCAACACTGCACTGCTGCTCGATGTTCACTCCACCGATGCTGGATCAATACTGTCCTCTTCGGTCTGCCAAGTTGCTTCGTATATCCATACCCCCAACATCCAAAAGGCATTCAGGAAGGGCTCGGACCCCCTCCAACGTCATGCTCACTAAAACAAAATCCGGTACCCAGTGAAGCCACGACAAACGTCTTACCATCCCAGGCAGACGCCCCTTTGGCGGAATATATCAGGAATACGAAGTGTGACAGGATCCTCGAACTAGTATTCTCGATCCTCATAATAATTCCGGTATGCAGTCTCTCGCCACTGTCACCATTTAGACATTCTTCAAGTTTCTCCATCAAACTCCTTGAATCGGTTGAAAAGCATCTCTAGGGGTTCATCACGAAGTGGTTTGGTGATCAGCCAGTACCTATCAACATACGGTATATGGGGCGGTAAACGGGGTTTCGGGCGGTAAAGGGTTCGGTCGGTCGGTAGGAAATAGGGTCGGTCGGTAAGAAATATGGTCGGTCGGTTGGTTATGGTTTATACTCACTCCGCTTGTGGCTTTTGTACTCGTCCTGTATTGTAGCTGCGGTGGTATACTCACACGGGGTTCCTTACCCCAACATGGCTCTCTTCTTTCTCACCCTGTCATGGAAACGTCTCGGTGAATTCGGCAACATTCCTCCAACAATGGTTCTCCCATAACGGTCCTCCAACGACGGTTGCTGCTCAACAATGGTCCATTTCCTCGTCCTGTCCTTGCAACGTCTTCAAACAACGGTCCCTGCTCGGGCGCCATTTTGTGACGTTGCCCCCCGTCTCTACCAAACTGCGTTGCCATCGTTTACCTTCGGAAGTAGAGATCTCGGGCGCCACCTCTAGTTTAAAGTGTTGAGGACACTAGGGTACCCATAGGCGGTGTCCCATGGGGTCCGGGAGCTACTAGCCAGAGAAGGTTATGTCCAGGGGCCAGTTGTTTGTACCTAACTAAATATTCCCTAACTCTGAAAAATACTCAAATATTCCTTAGGAAAAGAAAACACATAATTATAATAACATCTTTATTCGGTCAACGGTAAATAACGGCAGTCATCAAAATACACCATGATATCATAAATACATACAATGTGAGGAAAGAAGGTGAGCGGGCGGTGAGAAGGTTGAAGCGGGATGTAACATGCAGCATTATATCGGCGGTGAGAGCTCTCAGAAAAATAAGCGATGCAATATTTACAAGCGGTATTAAAAAGCGGTAATGATAGTCGAATGAAAGTGCAAGCGGAAAATTAATCAAGCAATGGTAAGTAACGGTACGGTAGCGAAGGTTCTAACATGAGCAAGTTCCTAACAATCAAATTCCCAAAAATGACATCCTTATTTACTGGCGTACCTCGGTTCACATCTACGGCTATATTAACAACAATCAGTTTTATGGACAGGCGGTAAAAGGAAATTAGTGCGGTACCAGGGAAAGCATATGCGCCGTTTCAAGCTAGCATACACCCACCCTAGTGCTCTGAACCACGAGGCCCATGCACGCCTTTTGAAGCTAGGGCATGCACCTCGATATTCCGGAGTGGCACACGGTGGGGAAGGATAAAGGGAGGCATTTACAAGACTGCATATGGGCCGTTTCAAGCTAACATACGCGTTCTTGCACATCAGAACTCCGGGATATCATGCAGGCCGTTTCAAGCTACTACACAACCTCCGGGGGCTCAAATGATGCCAGAAGGGTACAACAAGACGGTGTATGGGCCGTTTCAAGCTAACATACAACCTCTTGAAGGTTCAGAATTTCAGGGCGTCATGCAGGCCGTTTCAAGCTACTACACAACCCCCAGAAACTCGGACGGTGGCGGAAGGGCATAACAAGACAGCGTATGTGCCGTTTCAAGCTAACATACACCCTCTTGCCGATTCGGAATTGCAGGGCATCATGCAGGCCGTTTCAAGCTACTACACAACCCCCTGAAATTCGAACGGTGTCGGAAGGGCACAACAAGACAGTGTATGTGCCGTTTCAAGCTAACATACACCCTCTTGTCGACTCAGAGTTTCAGAACTTCATGCAGGCCTTTTGAAGCTACTACACAACGTCCAGGAACTCGAGTAACACTAGAGAGGATAATACAAGACAATATATGCGCCGTTTCAAGCTAGCATACACCATCTCGCAGTCTCGGAATTCTCACAAGTCATGCAGGCCGTTTGAAGCTACTACACAACCTCTGCGAATTCGAGCGGCGGAAGGACGGGAAAATACAACAGGAGAAATACATTATAAATATCAAAGCCAGCAAATAAGAATTAAAACAATCATACCTAAACTGAACTTGCCCCTGCAGAATCCTCTGGTGGCACTTACTTCTGGACGGTCTGGTCGGCTATTACTTCTGGAGTAGTGGTCAAGACGTTATGTTTAATTCGACTGATTTATTCAGCGGAAAATCCCGCATTTTAAACCTTTTGGACACGTGTGGCCGGTAACAGTTGACTCCGCCCCACGTGTGCGGTATCGAGAAATCGCGATCTAATTTGCCGTACATCTTCAGCGCGGAGATAACAATTCCCGATTTCCGTCAACTTGAATTGAACGAAACCAACTAATGATAGAAATTATTTTGCTTCGTTACAAGATCTTTTGTTCATGAAACCACGTTGTCTATCTGATATGAGGTTTCCGACAAGGGGAAAGATTATGTTATTCAAACACATCTCAAATATTTTGACAAGGTTGGATTAAAGAGGCCTGTAATTCGAGATGTCATTTATTTTAAAACTGGACATATCACCGAAGTCTTCAAAATGTCTGGAAAGCAACTACTCTTCAAAGCCAAATTATAGGTATAGGATTAGGTGAGAAAATGGCGGACGAAGGAGACGTTAGTGAAGGTGGCTCTGTTGAAAACCTTAAAATAGCTGAAACAAAGTGCGTTTACTGCAAGAGAAAAGTCGTAGATTTTGTGAAGTGTGCAAGATGCTATGGAATTTTCCATCCGAGGTGCATGGAACAGTCTGCGAGTCTAAAATCGACAAATTGCAAGCACGAACAAACAAAGTCTTCCAAATGTCTGGAAAGCAACTACTCTTCAAAGCCAAATTATAGGTATAGGATTAGGTGAGAAAATGGCGGACGAAGGAGACGTTAGTGAAGGTGGCTCTGTTGAAAACCTTAAAATAGCTGAAACAAAGTGCGTTTACTGCAAGAGAAAAGTCGTAGATTTTGTGAAGTGTGCAAGATGCTATGGAATTTTCCATCCGAGGTGCATGGAACAGTCTGCGAGTCTAAAATCGACAAATTGCAAGCACGAACAAACAAACACCGATAAGTTCATGGACGAAATCGTGGAAATTCAAAATCAAAATAAGATTTTGAACATTGAAAATTCACACCTTAAGGAATTGCTCAGGGAAGTACAAGAAAAGAATAAAATATTGATGCAAAGTAATAACCTATTAATGGAAAAGATAGAACGAATTGAAACACAAAGTAAAAAAATAGTGAAAAATAACAAGAATGTGAAAGCAGATAATAATATTAATCGATATAATATCAACCAATATTAAACTCATACTTCGGAGCTAACTTCGTCCTTGTTCGAGACAAAATGCAAGGAAGTGGTATCAATCAGAGCACCTATGGATGGCCATTTCGTCCTTATTAGGACTCATCAGCACAGGTTAGCTCTGAATGATAGAAGGTATTTCTTGGGACTTAATGCAAAACGGCGTCCTCTTTACGGTATTATTCCACACAACAATGCCATAACAGTAACACTGAAAGACACTGAATGCATGTCAAAAGTACCGAAGACGCCATCTCTTGTCCCATACGAACCTTCTTCCATAGCATGAATCTCAAACAAAGTACGAAATGTCTACCATTTGTTGCCTTGACTGAAGCGTTTCTGCATATCGCAAAATTTTCCTACTTCAGTCTACAACGAGGAGCGCCCGGTTTAACGTCACGTGACTAGTAATGAATAATATAAACAGGGCTTAACGCGTACATCGCCATGAATATTGAAAAACAATAAAGTGAAAGCAGAGAATAATATTAATCGATATAATATCAACCAATATTAAACTCATACGTCGGAGCTAACTTCGTCCTTGTTCGAGACAAAATGCAAGGAAGTGGTATCAATCAGAGCACCTATGGATGGCCATTTCGATACCACTTCCTTGCATTTTGTCTCGAACAAGACGAAGTTAGCTCCGAAGTATGAGTTTAATATTGGTTGATATTATATCGATTAATATTATTCTCTGCTTTCACTTTATTGTTTTTCAATATTCATGGCGATGTACGCGTTAAACCCTGTTTATATGATAACAAGAATAATTCAGGAACACCAACTACAAAGAATGAAAACAAAGATAAAGGAAAACAAATTAATGACAGACACAGCAGTCAGTTTGAGAGCTCTGGAACTACTTATGGTGGTAGATTGAAAATACCATCCATCATTGACAGCCGACCTAACCCCAAAATATTGCTGTCGTCGGACGATGACAATTCATCACAAATAAATAAACAACGAGCTTTGGATTCAAATAAAGGTCAAAATGAAATGCCAGAAGCAAACAGCAATGAGTGGAAAACGGTTGAACGTAGAAGGAAAAGGGATACCATAATCTGCACTGGTTCCAAGACAACAAATACCACTATTAAAGGAGCCCCTAGAAAACGATGGATTTACGTCGGTCGTGTAGAAGGTAAGGACACATCAGAACAGGCTATTTCAGATTATCTAAATGAAATTGAAGGACATGAAGGCATCGAAGTGAAGAAACTGAGAACAGTCGGTAAAAATTCAGCGTTTAGTGTGGGAGTTTCTTCCGACAAACTGTTCAAAACTGTATGTGATCCAACACTGTGGCCTGAAGGAGTTGTGATCAGGGAGTTTTCGTTTCGAAACTTTTTTCGCCAACGAAGCACCAGTGAGACACAGGGATAGTTTGGAAACTGTTCAAGAAGTCGCTACTAATGTAAATTCCATTAACAACAATTTTAATATCCAATATAAACATAGAACCAAAAACACTAACAAAATAACAATCATACACCAAAATGTGCAATCAATCGGTAATTGTGTTAATAGGCTGGAGCAGTTCTTGCGCAGCTTTCCGGAATGCTTGTTTTTCTGTGTGACTGAACACTGGAAAACGGAGGCCCAATTGAGCAATTATGGTATCAATGAATTCTACCTGGCTGAAGCTGTATGCCGGAAAAATGAGAATCAACATGGAGGCAGTGCGATCTATGCAAGGAGTGGAATAGAAGTCAGGAAGCTGCCTAGGATAACGGCGATGTCAGAAGTGGGCGTTTGCGAGTGCAGTACATGTGAGTTTTATGTCAATTCTGAGAGCATTATAGTTATGTGTGTGTATACTCCTGGAGGCATGGTGGCGGACTTTTTAAGGTGTTTGGAAAGGATTCTTGACAATTTTATTTCGCATAAAGGACATATTATATTTCTATTGGGTGACTTCAATATACAAATGCATAAACAAGATAAGAACATGGATAAGGACGCTTTATTCTCACTACTTGGCTCCTACAATCTATTTCCGTTAGTCGAAGACTACACAAGGGTAACGAAAGCATCCAAATCATTAATTGACAATATATTCACCAATTACAACCACGAATGTGAAATTGAAGTACACCACAATTTAATTTCTGATCATGCCGCTCAGAGGGTCACTTTTAATATTCAAGAGTCTAATGGATTTGTTCACAAGAGACTTTTCAACGAATCCAACACGAATAACTTTCAAGAAAGACTGAAACTTGCAGATTGGACAAAAGTATATGATGCAAAAGGCACAAATGAAATTTGGGAGTGTTTTCACAATATCTTTTCACACCACTTCAATATCACTTTTCCTTTCAGAAGAATAAAACAAAGAAAAACTTCACAAAAGCAAATAACAACAGATGCAGAATTAGAGGAGTGCAAAAGACAACTCGATATTTTATATGTGATGAGCTCAGTGAATACCACATATGAAAAACAGTATAAAGAATCGAAGAAAATCTACGAGAGTACACTAGCAGATAGGAAGGCCCGGTACTATCAGCAGAGAATAGATAGCTCGGACAATAAATCAAAAACTATATGGTCAGTAATTAATAACATAAGAAGTGGATCAGAACCCCCAAAAGACATTCAGATGCATGGAGATGGTAAGATGATTGCAAACGAATTTAATGAATATTTCCTGAACTGTGCGACCGCCATAACATCTGAATTGCCTAGAGGAGATGTTTCATTTCTAGAACAGGTAGATACATGTATGTTTCTCAGACCCATTACAGAAACTGAAGTTATGAACATAGTGAAAAACCTGAAAAACAAACATAGTAGTGGTTATGATGAAATTCCAACTTCACTTATAAAAACCTGTATAAATGAAATTATCACACCGTTAACATATGCAATCAAATCATCCTTCGAAACAGGAATCTTCCCAGACAGTTTAAAGTTAGCGACTATCCGACCATTGCATAAAAAGGGAAGTGTGACAGAATATGGAAACTATCGACCGATCAGTTTGCTGCCCAGTTTCTCTAAAATCTTTGAAAAGTGTATGTGTAATAGATTAATGGAATATTTCTTGGAGACTGATTTGTTTTATGAAGGACAACATGCATATTTGAAGGGAAAGGGAACGAATACAGCTCTTTATGAGTTCACTGAGTCCATATTACAAGCGATGGAGAGAAAAGATCTTGCAATGGGCCTATTCTTGGATTTGACAAAAGCTTATGACTGCGTAGATCATGATCATTTACTGAAAAAACTAAGATTGTATGGGATAACTGGTACCGCTTATATTTGGTTCGAATCATATCTGTCAGGGAGGTTACAACAAACTGAAATCACTAAAAAGGGAAAGACATTTAAATCAGATGCAAAAATTGTTAAATTAGGAATTCCACAAGGAAGCATAGTTGGACCTATATTGTTTCTTGTTTACGTAAATGATGCACACAAATCTGTTGCTAGGCTTGGTTTCTTTTTGACTTTGAATTGTATTCTTGTAGATTATGCTGATGATAAAAATTTCCTAATAACAGCACAGGACTTGCAAACTCTACTCAATAATGTTGATAGTACTTTTGGTGCAATATCGGAATGGATAACTAATAAAATTGAAAGAATCAGAAATTAGTTTAAGCTCCGAAACAAAGCTCTTGGGATTAATAGTGGATGAGGTATTATCATGGGAAAATCATATAGAAATGCTAAATAAAAAATTGAGTTCTGTGTGCTACACCTTAAGGGTGTTGTCTAAATATTTAAATGAGAGTGGTCTAATGACAGTTTATTTTTCCAACTTTGAATCTCAGATGAGGTATGGCTTAATTTTTTATGGTAATGCTAAGACAGTAGAAAAAATTTTTTTGAGTCAGAAAAGAGCGCTTAGAGTGATTAGAAAATTAGGTTTTAGAACATCATGCAGAGGTCATTTCAAACAAAGTAATATTTTAACTACCACAGCACTTTTCATTGAAGAATGTTTAATGTTTCTTGTAAGAAATAGAGAATATTTTAGTGCCAATTTGCCATCTCACTCGTATAATGTAAGAGACTGTTATTACACATACCCTGTACATAGGCTGAATCTCACAGAGAGAGGAGCGAAATATTCCTGCATGAAATTCTTCAATAAATTGCCTTTGAGAATGAGACGAATTAATGAGCATAATGTATTCAAAATAGAATTGCATAAGCTTTTGATAAGGCTTGAGCCATATACTGTGCAGGAGTATTTAACCTCCACTTTACGTTGAGAAGAATCTTTATTAATTTTTCGATTTGAATTTGTTTTTTTGCTTTGACGAATATTTCATTCTGATTACACATGTCTCGCATGTGTGTAGGATTTTTGAAATAAACATTATTATTATTATTATCGACTTGAGCCTATTAGCGTAGAAAGGGTGTGATTTTTCACACCCCCTAGCGATCGGCTATCACACTCCCTACTAAGGGGAACATTCACTCATCCCGGATAGCAAGTATCAGGGGGATTGAGCTCTGAGGTCCTCGGTGTTCTTCTTCTCCTGGGCCCTGGGTTGGTCGTCCTTCGTTGCTTGGTCCTGGATTTCTCGCTTGATGTCCTGCCAGCCGGTCTTGCGATATTTCCCTCCATGGTTGTTCCTGGTGTCCATCGTGACCTACAAACTTCCTTACCGTTCTAGCAGTACCGAGTAGTACAGCTTTTTGCATTATTTTGTAAAGGTTTTCATCCAAATCTTGCTCCTTTAGGTTGGACTTGAGGCTCTTAGGGATAACTCCTGTGGTAGATATGAGAATGGGAATGGTTCTGGTATTGGACATTCCCCACTGTCTTTTGATCTGAAGTTCTAGCTCTCGATATTTCGATATTTTTTCAGCGTATTTTTGACGTAGATTGTTGTTATTCGGGATGGCTACGTCTATAAGTATTGCTCTCTTCTCTTATTTTTTCTTCACTAAAATTATGTCGGGCCTGTTATTAGCAACTGTTAAATTTGTAAGTACTGTGCGATCCCAATATAGCCTGTAATGGTGGTTCTCCAGTATTACTTCAGGCTGATATTTATAATATGGAACTGTTTCGGACTGCATAATCTTCAGTTGGATGGCGAGTTCCTGATGAAGTATCTTACAAACTGCATCATGCCGACTCTTATATTCATTTCCAGCAAACATTTGGCAGCCTCCTGTAATATGTTGGATTGTTTCTGATGTTTGGCATCCGTAGCGGCATTTATCGTCTGTGAGGCTTCTATCCTTCATGATATATTTCTGATAGTTTTTGGTTTGCACTACTTGGTCTTGAATGGCTAGAAGAAAACCTTCTGTTTCAGGAAACAATCTTCCAGAAGTCAGCCAGTAGTTCGACGCAGGAATGTCGACATGTTCCTGGGTGACCTCGTTCAGGTGTCTTCCATGTAGGGGCTTTTCTCTCCATCTTTGAATTTTATCACTATCCGTCTGTGTGGTGTTTTCATGAGGGTGCTCACTGAGTAGTAGAGGTGTTAAACCATCTGCTTCGATCAGTATCTTATGTAAGTCTGATGTGTTTGACTTGTCTACAAAGTAATTTCTTAAGTTGCTTAGCTGTTCAGCCGCCATTTTCTTTATGTCCACGAAGCCTTGCCCGCCTTGAGGTCTTGGAATCGTTGTTCTTTCAACACAGCATTTAGGATGATGTTTGTTGGCCTTCGTACACAGTGTTCTCATTTTCCGTTGGAGATAATCGAGATCTGTATTACTCCACTTAACGATTCCGAAAGAGTAGGTGAGAACTGAGCAAGCGTAGGTGTTAACAGCTTTTGTTAGATTTCTGCTGTTCAGTTTCGTTTTCAGAACGCTCCTCATTCTTCTGGTGAACTCTGCTGTTAGTTCGTCCTTCATCACTCGTTGGTCTATCCTTTGACATTGCTTTATACCAAGGTATTTGTATAGATCACCTGCCAGCATTGCCTTTATTTCTTCTCCGTTAGATAAGGTGAGAGGTGTCTGTTGGATTTTCCCTCCTGCTATATTTAGGGAACGACATTTGTCCAGTCCAAAGTTCATGCTGACGTCTTTGGAAAACTTCTCCACAAGTCGTAGTAGGCACTCTAGTTGGTCTCTGTTTGCTGCAAACAGTTTCAAGTCATCGACGTATA
Source organism: Propylea japonica (assembly GCA_013421045.1). NCBI lineage: Eukaryota > Metazoa > Arthropoda > Insecta > Coleoptera > Coccinellidae > Propylea > Propylea japonica. The sequence continues at coordinate 43,790,291 of CM024243.1, read as the reverse complement.
AAAGGTGGTTCATCAACATGTTGCGTGTGTTGCCTTTGAGGTTGAATCCCTTTCTGGAGGATTTTAAAATAGTTGATAACGGGTTCATTGCCATGCAGAACCACAATGAACTCAAAGAGTCTCCCTGAAAAATTCCTCTCTTGATGGACACTGTGCCAGTTCTTATGCCTGTTCCGCTAATTTCGATGTTAGTGCGCCAAGTTGACATAACTGTTTTGAGAAAGCTCACTATTCTCGGATCTACTTTATAGATTTCTAGAACTTTTATGAGCCATTCATGCGGCATGGAGTCGAAAGCTTTCTTGTAGTCAAGATAAGCCGTGAACAAATTCCTCCTCTTCTTATGGGCTTGGTTGCAGATTATAGAGTCGATAATCAGTTGTTCTTTGGATCCCATTGCACCCCTGGAGCATCCTTTCTGTTCCGATGCAATTATATTATTTCGTTCGCAATGGGAGTATAGTCGACGTGTAATGCAAGATGTTATGAGCTTGTACATAGTTGGCAGGCACGTCACTGGCCTGTACGTTGCTGGATCGTCTGTACTTTGGTGATTTTTTGGCAGAAGATAAGTTACACCCTCTGTCAGGAAGGAGGGCATACTCTCTGGAACTCGTAGGATTTCATTCACTGCCTTAGTTAAACTACTATGCAAACAGTTGAATTTTTTCAGCCAAAAACTGTGGAGCCCGTCTGGTCCAGGTGATTTCCAGTTGTGCATTTCTTTGAGAATATCCGAAAGCTCTTGTGGTGTTATGACTGTAAGGGGCATTTGTTCGGTGTTGGTTTGAGTTTTCTCTTCGTCTTTTATCCACTCTGCATTTGTGTTGTAAGAAGTAGGCGTTGACAGTTGTTCGGTCCAAAATTTCTCCATGTCATCCTTATTCGGATAAATGTTTGAGGAGTTCTGTTGTTTTCCATCCAGATGTCTGTAGAAATTTTTCTCAGAGTTTTCAAAGGAGATGTTATCTTGCTTCCTCCTGTTGCTATCTTTATATCTTCGTAATCTCTCGGAGTAGACACTAAGTTTTTGTTTCAGTGTGTCGATGCACTGCTTAACTGTTGTATTTTCTTCCTCATAGCTGGAGTGCTTGCGATTTCGATAAATAATCGATTCTACCAACGATTTCAGCTTGATTGTTCTTATTCCATTTTCATATTGTGTCAGCCTTCCTATGTCCTGCCGACAGCGTTGAACTTTTTCCTCCAGCCTTCTTTGCCAGTGAGGTAGGCGAGGTTGTGGACAGGGTTGAATTGTGTGCTGTCTTGGTTTGGTCTTCATCCCTAGCACTTCCACTACAGTTGTTGCGGCACAGTAAAGGATAAGATGGATTGTTTCCAGTTGTGTTGCCATTGAGATGAACTTTGGTATGACATCAGTGTTCATTATCTTGAGAATGACCGCTAGTTTTTTGGATGATCTGATCCTGGGTAGTGGTTATTATTATTATCGACTTGAGCCTATTAGCGTAGAAAGGGTGTGATTTTTCACACCCCCTAGCGATCGGCTATCACACTCCCTACTAAGGGGAACATTCACTCATCCCGGATAGCAAGTATCAGGGGGATTGAGCTCTGAGGTCTTCGGTGTTCTTCTTCTCCTGGGTCCTGGGTTGTTCGTCCTTCGTTGCTTGGTCCTGGATCTCTCGGTTGATGTCGTGGTAGTTATTATTATTATTATTATTATTATTATTATAGATTGTTTGCAGAGGTTTGGACAACACATGGGCACAGTCCTTTACTGCCCTCGGGCAGTATAGGACCTCACATTCGTCAAAAATCTCAGTGAAATAATTCGACTGTTATCTGAAGTAGGATATAAATGCTGAAAGGGAACACCAACCGATCGATTAGTATGTGCCCTACAGAAAAATCTGCAAAAGCATTGACTATCTCGGAAGGACTGTTGTATTCAACATCGTCCAAATTTAATACTCCCGGAATTCTTAAGGTTTTCTTTTTATTGTGATAGTAACTCCAAAAGGCAGATGGATCACTTTGTATGGAATTTTCGGGCTTACACTTGTAATCCTCCAAAGCAGCCGTACCCTGCTCTTTAGCAAACTTCTGAGTGATCTAAAGCTGGGTTTCAACGAATCACTGTTATAGGTTTTCAATCTTTTGAATACTCTACTTCTCTTTTGAATAATATTAATTTTTGCTCTAGTCTACCACGCAGGATATTTGCCATTAAAATTTTGTTTGGGAGGAACACACTCGTTGAAAATATTGAAAAAGTATTATAAAATGATTTAACAGCTGAGTTCATGTCATTGTGGTTATCTGAGAATGTCCAGTTTGTGCCTAAAATCATAAAGTAGAAAAATGGAAAATTGGGCCTGGCAGAATCAAATTTTATAACTGATTCATCGAATGTGATATCAGCAGTTTGCTTTGGATAAGACAATGAAATGTCCAGAGCAGGATGATTACCATCTTCTGGAACAATTGGAAATTCACTTTGCCCGAGTAGTTCAAGATGGAATTGTACTGATCCAAGTTGAAAAACGCAGCAAATTGATCAAGTCTGAACGAAGTATCATTATGTCTCTGGTTGATTGAAATCCCCCAGAACTAGAACTCTGTTACCATATAGGCATTCAAGCATATCAAACAGGTTCAAAATGTGCAATATATTTGCCCTCGGAGATATATAAATAAAAAATATGTAACAAAACTTCTATATGTGAAATAACTTGTAGCCAACGTCTACGGAACAGAAATCATCACGAAAACCCTCCAAGTCAATTTCGGCCGCATCACAGTCACCTCCTTCCGTCACCACGAGACACTGAATTGGACTCCATGCTTCTGTCACCTCTAAATACCGAATAATTTCTGGAAAATAGTTCGGAGCTATACACGTTTGGTTGGATCTACGTCCCAGCCGCTGCTATAATGATATATTCACCTACTGAGGTCGATTGAAGGAAGTTATTAGTTTTTGTATTCAGTCCTCGAACATTTTGATAGCAGCAACGGAGACTGGGCGCTGTTTAGACGCCTCAAATAGTTTTTCTGGACGAATTTGGGCTCACCACGTTGATATCCAATCTTAAGGTTGACTGCGCCCTTAGCAATACAATCTGTGAGTTCAGCCTTAATTTGGCGGTATTGTTCCATCTGATGTAATGAATGAATTCTTGAATTTATCAATTTCTCTCATATCTTCAGACCAATAAATCATTTCAACAGCGAAAACCTTGGATTGAAAAATTATTCTTAAATCGGCCTACAGACGATCAACCTAGTTGAAGACTAAGTTGTCAACACCGCGTGTTGACGACCAACTTGATCGTCTGTTGGCAATATATTCATTGAAAAGATCTCGACATTACGACCATTATGTGCTCGGCAGTCATTCAGTTGAAACTAGACAATAAGTCTATCAAGCTGCTTTAAATCAATCTGATGAATTCTTCAGCATTAAAGTGATACCTTGTTGAGTATTATTTTTCCGAAAAGTTCGTCCTTCATGACTGCCAACCTCACGTTGAGACTTAACTAATGTTGGAAAAGTGAAACAATAGCCTCATGCCAGTTTTATCACTGCCATACGTGGTTATTTCGTCAATTAATCAACCTGATTTTGTGAAAGTGATCTTATTAATCCGTAATATCCTATGGCTCTCACTCTCCTAAGTTATTCTGGTGCCACCTACAAAATGTAAGTCTGATCACAGCATCTACAAGTAACAGACGGATTGATGATTTCCATAAAATTACATTAAGTTTCAATCACAACGAGATTCAAAAGAGCAAATTTGGGTTCGGAATTTTTAGACTTTTTCGTTGTTATCATGTTAGTCATGATATTATGGCGGAGGATGAGCAGCTATCACAAAAGATGTCATTCGAAAGCAAGATAAATCAGGTATTTTTCACTGAAAAGAGAACGTGTGCATAATTATTAATATTCCAGCGAAATTATCGTTGGAAGATAAGGGCTAATTGTGTCAACTTCACAATCATGATATTCATCTCCTTACCACGCCCTCAATAAGAGTTTTTTGTACACAGTGTAACGGGTTTTCCTCGCAATATAGTTTCACTAACAATTAACACCTCGGGCGCCAGCTATTCTTTCAAGGGAAAAATAGCACAACCTACCCAGATAGCTACTCTAGTCGAAGACAAGGTTCTATGTTGTCTGGGGTAGTAGCGACAACGCAGACCTATGAAAATGGAGTGTAATAATAAATGTTTATTCAAGTTTGGCAATTGAGAATGAACACAGTTTATAGAAAACATTCACTTATGAAACAATTCAAATAAATTGCCGCTTGAGTTCGAGCACGTTCACGATTTCCGTACACGGATTCACGAGTCAGTACCAGGACCGAAAATAAAACTCGCAAAAATTATTCGCAATAATAAAATAACGGACACATAAAATACTCGAAATCAGAAATATTCAAAATCATAAATTACTATCGGTAACACCTATCTAGACTTCTGGTTGTTCTGTATATTATTTTAATTTCGTTTATCTCGGTTCGAACGGAATCGGGGATGTTCGGTCGAAGTTTATAGCGAGAAAATTAAATCGTCAGCCGCTAGAGTTTGCACGCCTGTCCGGCAGACCATTCAACGAGAAATCCAGTCACCTACCCAAGGGTTCGCACTTCGCACGCCATGAATGATAAGCCACTGGACTCCTCGAATTCTCTATACAAGGAGGGTTTACACGTACGGATGTGATACGAAAGTAACTGACAATATACGACCACTGGCCTATAGAGAGTGTTCAAATCGCCAGCCGCTAGAGTTTGCTTGCCTGTCCGTCAGACGATTCAACGAAACCTCCAGTCCCCTACCCAGGGGTTTGCACGCCATGAATGATAGGTTACTGGACTTTCCGAACTCTCTGTACCAGAGTGTATATGAACAGAAACGGGACGGATAATAAACGGGATATCGAATTGACCACCTCTCACGACGGACAATTCGAAATCAGAACTCGCGAAAATTTATGCCCGATATATAAAAAAAACCGATTCACGCGGTTCGCACGCAACCAGAAATCAGACAAAAATGGTGTTTATATTTTACCAAGAACCTGATTCACTTCACTCACTGACTTTAAAACTGGATAGATCAACGTAAAAATAACTAAAAACTGATAACTGAAAATAACACGGACTAACCGGCGATAAAAGAAAAGAAATAAAAATTTAAATTCGTAATAATAAAAACTCAAAGCAAACTCAAATGGAAATAAGCAGCAGTTATAGTATCCGGAGGTGTCTCGAAAAATTCCGAACACTGTTCAACTTAACCGAAAACCAGAGCACTAATTGAATTTACAAACGGAAAACCAGAGCACTAATTTAATTTACAAACGGAAAACCAGAGCACTAATTATTTACGATCGGAAAACCAGAGCACTAACTAACTGATGACCGGGGGTACTCTTTTACTTATAACATCATGGGGGGGAACGGAAAAGGAAAATTTTCTGCGCCGACCCGAACTCCAAAATTCGCATTGCTGGCGGAGGAATTGGACAAAAACATGTCCTTATCTGTACTGCATATGCTTTTTATGCCGGTTGCAGCGATGAAAACGCGATTAAATCTCGGCCCGGCGTTTTTTCATTGTTTTGATCTTTTGCGGATTTCTATATTCGGTAAATGAAATGAACGGAAAAATGTGAAAACTAACGGAAAATACGTATTTTAATAAGCCGGAATTATCGATTGAATTGACTAAACTACAGAATTCAGAAAATTTTCAGTATTAAACGATTTTCGCATCAGAGATATACGAAAACCAATACAAAAATTACCAATTCCAATAATTCCGAATCATTAACTGAACGAAATATAGAAAATACTAAAAATGGAGTACGATTATTATCCCGAAAAATCGAACTTCATTACACCCCCCTCACGTGAGAAGAATTCGACTTCGGACTAAGTCGAATTCCCCAACAAAAAAAATGAATAAATGAACGATCCCCTATTCTCGTCGCGGTGCTCGAAGTCAAGTTAACAAAATTAACGCGAAAATACTTATAAGTCTCCTCCTAGTTTTCTTGCACGCCGCTGGTCATCTGGTTCCATAGTTCCGGGTCCTCGTAGAGTGGGTCCATGTGAAGTCGTCGCTTACGTGGACATCGCCTGCGTTCCGAGGTGGATTGACGTAGATTGGCAGGGTATTTCAGTAGGAAGCTCCCCACTTGGATTCTGGAAGTTCACGTCGATACAGTTGGTCGTCCTTCCCTCAAACCATGTAGTATGTACCAGATTGAATAGATCTTATGGCGTCGAGGTATGGACGGGCAGAAAATAATTGGTATAAGACGGGTCGATGGATATGTATATTTTCTTACTAAGGTACAGACATTAGAAAATGTATTCGAACGGTACGGACGGTTTCCTATGTCACCGGTTCGGTGGTTTATGATCTGTGGGATTCTGTGTTTTCGGAATTTTGACGGCATTTCGGGCGAGCTCGCAGAGCCAATTCTCTGCTGGATAATCTTCTTGGGGTGATACTGGTTACATACGCCAAAGAAATGGATGTTGTTGAACAATCTGACGGCTACTTATTGATTTCTTGTAACGGTAACGGAAGAAATAATAAATACAGGAAAATATTGTATCGGTGACGTTACGAGTGAAACGGTTTCAGATCTTCGACGTGTATATTACGAATTTGTTTACCTCCTTCGTCTCGGAGATCATAAACAACAGGTGAATTTACTTTCACAACGGTATACGGTCCAGCGAATTTTGGGGCCAACTTGGCCGCAAAACTGTCAATGGCATACGATAAGGGGTTTTTACGGCGTAATACTCTGTGACCAACCCGGTAACGGACTTCTCTTCGACGAAGATTATAACTGTGAGCTTGTTGTTTGAATGACCGGTACAAGTTGGTACGGACGAACTCGTAAGCTTCCTGTAGGTGACGTATTTGTTCGGTTCGGTATGCCAACTTTGCCTTTTCCTCTCCTGGGTCACTATTCGTCTCTTCCATTTCTTCACTTTGGGGGTTTGGTGCACATGCAGCCCTGGGACGTTCAATTCCCTTCCATAGTTCAGAAATGCTGGGGTGAAACCAGTAGATTCTTGTTTGGCGGTGTTGATGGCGAACGTCAGTTCTCCTATTTTCTCGTCCCAATTTCGCTGATCGGTTTCACAGAATTGGGCGATCATCGTCTTCAAAGTCCGGTTCGCCCTTTCCACGGGGATACACTGCGGGGTATACGGAGGGGTAAATCGGTGGACGATGTTCAACTCACGGTGACTTTCTCTGAACAGCTTACTATCATATTGTACACCGTTGTCAGAAATAACCAACTTCGGACATCCATATCTCAAAATTACCTGTTCATATAGGGCAGAATAAACAGTTTTAGCGGTGGCTTTCTGTAACGGACGGCATTCTACCCATTTTGTGAACCTATCTTGCATTACTACTAGATAGGAATGTCCTTTTTTGGATCGTGGTAATGGCCCTACCACGTCTGTGGACTCTTCCTGGAACGGCGCATTCGCCATTCTATGCGGTTGCATTTTTCCGGGGGTCTTCTGTTGCGAAACTTTGAAACGCTGGCACGAAATGCAATTTCTTACATATTTCGCAACATCCCGGAACATTCCTGGCCAATAGTATTTTCGGGCCGTTCGAGCAATCGTCTTGGCAATTCCCATGTGGCCTGCCAGTTCCGAATCATGGTTCTCCTGTAGGATCGCTGACCTCTGTTCGGTGGGTACGCAAAGTTTCCAAGGTTGGCCAGTTTTCATTTCAGTGAAATCGGTAGAGTCCCAGAAATGTCGATATAATTTTCCATTTATTATGGAGAAATCGGAAAACTTCTCTGGACATTTCTGTACATCCTGTAATTTCTGGTTGTACCATCGACAGTGTGTACTTTCCTCGGTCATGTGCACACTATCTACGGCCGGCAAGGGATTCCTTGAAAGGCTGTCTGCTAATTTATTCAGGGCTCCTTTTCGGTACTGCACTTCGAAGTCAAACTGTTGGTGAAAAACGGCCCATCTGGCGATTCTTCCGGACGGCGATTTGATCGAATTCAACCATTTCAGACTCATGTGGTCGGAAATAACAGTGAAATGGAATCCTTTCAGGTACGGTCGCAATTTTTCTATTGCGAACACTATCGCTAGGCATTTTTTTTTCCGTTACAGAATAATTCTTCTCAGCAGCATTCAGCGTACGGCTCATATAGGCTATTACCCTTTCTTCGCCATCTATCTCTTGAGTCAGGGTCCCTCCTAGACCTACGTCGCTGGCATCTGTCTGTAAAACGAAGGGTTTGGAGAAGTCTGGACAGGCCAAGATCGATGACTCGGTCAGTTTCTTTTTGAGGGCGTCGAAAGCGTTCTGTTGATTTTCGGTCCATTTCCATCGTTGTTTCTTTTTCAGCAACAGTGTTAACGGCGAAACGACGTCTGAAAAATTATCGATGAAACGGCGGTACCAGCTGACAACTCCTAAGAATCGGCGAAGTTCGCAAGCAGTTTTCGGCACAGTAAAAGCTACTATAGATGATACTCTGTCCGGGTCCTCGGGGGTATGAACTTCTATGGTTTCTTCTGTGGTAGTTGACGGCTTGGGAATTAGTGGGCCCTCGAGAAAACTTTCGGCTGTTTTCAGATTGATGGTGAAATTATAGGCAGACAGCACGTCCATTCCTAATATGATGTCCACAGGTAAATCAGGAACAAGTAGGAATTTCACGTCGTTTAAGGTATAGTTGCCTATCCTGATGTGAACAGTGTAACGTTTCGGTGTAGCGGTAGTTTCACCATTGGCGGTTACTGCAAAACAGTTTTGGATCTATTCTTCATTGACCTTATGTTTCATGAGGTGTTTGGCGGTTTCCTGACTGCAGAAGGTCTTGGTAGCTCCGGTATCCATTAGTGCTCTGAACGGTTTTCCGGCTATTTAGACTTCTATCAACGGGCGGTTATTGTGACAGGTACTGGGCGTCGATGGAGTCAAGGTTTCGGCAGATGTGGCTGACTCCACTTCCCTACCATCCTCTAGTCTCCTTACTCCTCGTCTGTCTATCTTCGGCGGCGGCCACCATTCCTGGACGGTCTCTCGGTCAAATGGTATGGACTTAACTGGACATGAAATGATCGAATCGGTAGAATGCGTTGGTGGTGTTGGTAACTGGTCGATATTCAAACTGCATGGAGACTGACAATAATATTGGTCGGGTGGGTTGTATGACAGTCCAGGTTCTTCCAAGAGTCCAGGGCTACAAGGTGGACTAGTATATTGATTCGTCTGCCACTGAACCAATTGGAACACTTTTCCTTTCTGCAATAATGCGTCGTAGGCGTTCGTCTCTTCTTTCTGATCAACGGCTCGTCTCCATTTTCGGCAGTGTGTGTCCATGAACTCGTGAAATTCAACCGTCGACGGACGGCCTCACAAGCTCTGTTGTGCTGGAGGAAACTCAAGGTCAATACCGTACTATCTTGGGGTTGCTGTGGCTGTCCCTCGGTATTGTTTACTCTCGCTTGGTTCCTCAGGTTGTTCGGTTCTTTGGTGACGTTCGTTGCTCTAGGTGGAACCGTATGTGTGTCTCCAGCGGCTTGTATTCCATAATCTGTGACATCATCGACAGAAATAAGCTCCACTTCCCTTTCTGGCTGAAGATTATGACTAGTATCAACCGGCATGCTACCTAATAGTTCCTGCAATGTACGTCTTGATTCAGCCAACAATTTGGCATCCCTCAACATGTCGGAAGCCTGCTCCAGCACTTCTCTCAATTGATCCAAACGACTTTGTTCTTCCAGTGATGATGGTTTAAGTTGGCCCAGGCGGTTTCCCAGATGTAGTAGCCGGCTTCTTATTCGGGGTTCATCGTTAGAAGCATTATTGTCGTCGAATTCCTGGATCTGTTCCACCAGGTTCCTCAGAAGTCTTTCTGCATGGTTCAATTCTTCTTCAATATTTCTCGGCATGTCACGGAAGTGAATGTTTCTTGCCAATGCTTTTCTTAATTCCATGCGGTTCTCTTGCACTGTTCTGGCTACTTGACAACCACGGGCTTGAAGTTCCCAAATCAATTCTTCGGCTCTAAGTCGATTCAGCTCCATTCCTAATACACTATGACCTGGAACCTGATTCACTTCGTCGAAATGTCAGTATACAAACAAACAAAAATTGTAAAATACTCAGAAATAAGTTCCGAACAACACTCGATTCAGTTCAGAAAGACACCAGTTCAAAGCAAAAACAAACAAAAAAAAATTCACCGGAAATTCAAAGTCTTTTATTCAGTTCGCAAACACACAGTTAAATCAGTTCATAAATGTCGGATATATAAACACTCCAATTACCAAACCTTGAATTCTGTCAGCCCGATGTTACCTGGTATTACCTTATTATAACCCAATATGAAATTCATTGCAAAAAAAAAACAATTTAAAAAAAATGTCAATATATCACAGCAGTAAATTTCGGAAATTCAGAAAACAAAACAAAAAAAATTCAGGTGTCTTCGTTAATTTACAAAAAAAGAAATATCAGTGTATCAAAAATAATTCAAAAACACAAGAAATACCAGAAATTCAAAAAAAACAGAACAACAATTTTGTTCCACAACGGCGATCCAAAGAAATCAGTAAATACCAACAATTCAGCAAATGCACAAAAAAATATATCACTCAGCATATCAAATCAGGATTCCAGAAAATGTCGAAAAAAACCAACAGATCAGTGGAAATAAAATAACAAAACAAAAAAAAAACAATATCAGTTTTATCTGTCAGTGTGCCACAAAAAAAAATTCACCCCTCAGGAAATAAAACACAGTTAAATTTATTTCAAATACAGTAAATTCGGATTTCCCAAGTGGTAAAGATAAAACAGGCGGCAACACTGATCAAATAAATAAAATAAAATCAGATCAAAAATATTCAAGTCGATATAATCGGTACCAGTAAAAATGAGAAATACACTAGGCTGAAAAAAAATTAACAGTTTTCAACAGTAAAAATGTCAGGAAAAATCAATAAAGAGGAAAATCAAATAAATTCACTCAAATTTTCAGGTCCCTGCTCGGGCGCCAATTTGTAACGGTTTTCCTCGCAATATAGTTTCACTAACAATTAACACCTCGGGCGCCAGCTATTCTTTCAAGGGAAAATTAGCACAACCTACCCAGATAGCTACTCTAGTCACAGACAAGGTTCTATGAGGATACATTAAGAAGTAACTGTACATCACCAATCAGAAACAACTTCAATCAAATCATTATCTTCGGTCGTTATCGTTCGAGTTCGTGAAATTTAAATATCGCGCCAAATTGTCGATGTGATTCAACTTTTTACACAATAGAGAAATCTGGATTAATTTCTAAAGTGTGCTTTATATCCCTTTAGTTTTTAATTTCAAAAATCTTTAAATAAGTTCAATGATAAAAATGATTACCCTAGAGACTGAATACTTTTGGGGTATGAATTTGAAAATGGCCAATATTTGTACCCCTCTTCAATATGAATTTCTAAATTATCTATTAGAGACCTAATTCAACTGAATGTATCTGGTAAATTTTAAAGTAATGAGTCAAAGAAGAATCTGAACATCTTGACTGAATCGTATACAGACATCAAAATGGATAATATCAATGTTTAGGTGACAGTTAAATACCTTCCTACCAATGAATGTAAGAGTAATATTTCAAAACTTATAAGAGAGAACCAGATATTTGTACATCTGTTATCTCACGCTAATCAATGTGGTGTAAAGCCTATGGGAGCTTCTCAAATATGTATTCGTCAATTAGCTCAGAGAAATATTTGTTTCATTTTTGCTTTATCAAAACAAGAACAAGGAGAATATATGTAGCCTGTATATCCCACAATCTTTATTCGATGTTTTAGATGTTATATAGGACTACATTTCTTTCTCCATATTCATAATGAATAACCCATATTTATCTTCCTTTCAATTTATTAAAACAAAATTTCTATCTCGAATGAAGAACAGCAAACATTATTTCAACGATATAACAATAATTCCTAGACGAAATCAAAATATTTTGTAGGATAAAAAGGGATTATATGATACTAAATAAGCATGTAATTTTTAATATAGAACTTTAATTCAATTGCCAAATACTAGTCTGTGTAATGAAAATGTGTAAGCAGAGGTTAGTGCAACGGGGTACCATACAATTCTGCGTATGATACAGTAGCTTAGGGAAAAACCTCAGTAAAAAAACCCTGTCTCCCCGTAAGTGTAGTGATTTGTTAGTATAGAGATTGTTTACAATGAAGCTGAAGTATGTAATATCTGGTGGTATCTTGCATTTTCCAACCAACATTCTTGATAGATTTCTCCAAACATCCAATAACTCCAATCTGAAACGAAACAACGCAAAAACAGAAAAGAAAATTAAAAAATCAATTGATACATAACTTTGACAAATCCAATTGAAGAAGCTCTGCAAGCCAGGTTGTTTTTTTATACCAGGTCCAGACATACAAGTGATAGTTCATGGTTCTTCCTAATCTGATCTTCGGAAACAGCTACAGGGACCTTAGGGGGTTGAATATGGAACATTGATTCATTCTAAAGCTGATTTTTATCATGAAGGAAGTGCTTTCAATTATTTATCATATAAACATACATTGATAGTAGGGATTGAGCTCTGATGTGCTTGTGATACCTCTTTTCCCTTGTTTTGTTGTATCTCTAGAGATCTCAGCTGGTCTTGTTTCATTTCTATGAACAAACATTTTTATTATAATAGTAAGTTATCAGATCATACAATATTTGGAATAAATCTAATGATTTACTGAATTGCATGAGACCTTATGTATAACGAATGTTGAGTATGTATGAGTAAAATAAACTTATTATTATAGGCAGACAGCACGTCCATTCCTAATATGATGTCCACAGGTAAATCAGGAACAAGTAGGAATTTCACGTCGTTTAAGGTATAGTTGCCTATCCTGATGTGAACAGTGTAACGTTTCGGTGTAGCGGTAGTTTCACCATTGGCGGTTACTGCAAAACAGTTTTGGATCTATTCTTCATTGACCTTATGTTTCATGAGGTGTTTGGCGGTTTCCTGACTGCAGAAGGTCTTGGTAGCTCCGGTATCCATTAGTGCTCTGAACGGTTTTCCGGCTATTTAGACTTCTATCAACGGGCGGTTATTGTGACAGGTACTGGGCGTCGATGGAGTCAAGGTTTCGGCAGATGTGGCTGACTCCACTTCCCTACCATCCTCTAGTCTCCTTACTCCTCGTCTGTCTATCTTCGGCGGCGGCCACCATTCCTGGACGGTCTCTCGGTCAAATGGTATGGACTTAACTGGACATGAAATGATCGAATCGGTAGAATGCGTTGGTGGTGTTGGTAACTGGTCGATATTCAAACTGCATGGAGACTGACAATAATATTGGTCGGGTGGGTTGTATGACAGTCCAGGTTCTTCCAAGAGTCCAGGGCTACAAGGTGGACTAGTATATTGATTCGTCTGCCACTGAACCAATTGGAACACTTTTCCTTTCTGCAATAATGCGTCGTAGGCGTTCGTCTCTTCTTTCTGATCAACGGCTCGTCTCCATTTTCGGCAGTGTGTGTCCATGAACTCGTGAAATTCAACCGTCGACGGACGGCCTCACAAGCTCTGTTGTGCTGGAGGAAACTCAAGGTCAATACCGTACTATCTTGGGGTTGCTGTGGCTGTCCCTCGGTATTGTTTACTCTCGCTTGGTTCCTCAATTTGTTCGGTTCTTTGGTGACGTTCGTTGCTCTAGGTGGAACCGTATGTGTGTCTCCAGCGGCTTGTATTCCATAATCTGTGACATCATCGACAGAAATAAGCTCCACTTCCCTTTCTGGCTGAAGATTATGACTAGTATCAACCGGCATGCTACCTAATAGTTCCTGCAATGTACGTCTTGATTCAGCCAACAATTTGGCATCCCTCAACATGTCGGAAGCCTGCTCCAGCACTTCTCTCAATTGATCCAAACGACTTTGTTCTTCCAGTGATGATGGTTTAAGTTGGCCCAGGCGGTTTCCCAGATGTAGTAGCCGGCTTCTTATTCGGGGTTCATCGTTAGAAGCATTATTGTCGTCGAATTCCTGGATCTGTTCCACCAGGTTCCTCAGAAGTCTTTCTGCATGGTTCAATTCTTCTTCAATATTTCTCGGCATGTCACGGAAGTGAATGTTTCTTGCCAATGCTTTTCTTAATTCCATGCGGTTCTCTTGCACTGTTCTGGCTACTTGACAACCACGGGCTTGAAGTTCCCAAATCAATTCTTCGGCTCTAAGTCGATTCAGCTCCATTCCTAATACACTATGACCTGGAACCTGATTCACTTCGTCGAAATGTCAGTATACAAACAAACAAAAATTGTAAAATACTCAGAAATAAGTTCCGAACAACACTCGATTCAGTTCAGAAAGACACCAGTTCAAAGCAAAAACAAAAACAAAAAAAAATTCACCGGAAATTCAAAGTCTTTTATTCAGTTCGCAAACACACAGTTAAATCAGTTCATAAATGTCGGATATATAAACACTCCAATTACCAAACCTTGAATTCTGTCAGCCCGATGTTACCTGGTATTACCTTATTATAACCCAATATGAAATTCATTGCAAAAAAAAAACAATTTAAAAAAAATGTCAATATATCACAGCAGTAAATTTCGGAAATTCAGAAAACAAAACAAAAAAAATTCAGGTGTCTTCGTTAATTTACAAAAAAAAGAAATATCAGTGTATCAAAAATAATTCAAAAACACAAGAAATACCAGAAATTCAAAAAAAACAGAACAACAATTTTGTTCCACAACGGCGATCCAAAGAAATCAGTAAATACCAACAATTCAGCAAATGCACAAAAAAAATATATCACTCAGCATATCAAATCAGGATTCCAGAAAATGTCGAAAAAAACCAACAGATCAGTGGAAATAAAATAACAAAACAAAAAAAAAACAATATCAGTTTTATCTGTCAGTGTGCCACAAAAAAAAATTCACCCCTCAGGAAATAAAACACAGTTAAATTTATTTCAAATACAGTAAATTCGGATTTCCCAAGTGGTAAAGATAAAACAGGCGGCAACACTGATCAAATAAATAAAATAAAATCAGATCAAAAATATTCAAGTCGATATAATCGGTACCAGTAAAAATGAGAAATACACTAGGCTGAAAAAAAATTAACAGTTTTCAACAGTAAAAATGTCAGGAAAAATCAATAAAGAGGAAAATCAAATAAATTCACTCAAATTTTCAGGTCCCTGCTCGGGCGCCAATTTTGTAACGGGTTTTCCTCGCAATATAGTTTCACTAACAATTAACACCACGGGCGCCAGCTATTCTTTCAAGGGAAAATTAGCACAACCTACCCAGATAGCTACTCTAGTCACAGACAAGGTTCTATGAGGATACATTAAGAAGTAACTGTACATCACCAATCAGAAACAACTTCAATCAAATCATTATCTTCGGTCGTTATCGTTCGAGTTCGTGAAATTTAAATATCGCGCCAAATTGTCGATGTGATTCAACTTTTTACACAATAGAGAAATCTGGATTAATTTCTAAAGTGTGCTTTATATCCCTTTAGTTTTTTAATTTCAAAAATCTTTAAATAAGTTCAATGATAAAAATGATTACCCTAGAGACTGAATACTTTTGGGGTATGAATTTGAAAATGGCCAATATTTGTACCCCTCTTCAATATGAATTTCTAAATTATCTATTAGAGACCTAATTCAACTGAATGTATCTGGTAAATTTTAAAGTAATGAGAAGAAGAATTGAACATCTTGACTGAATCGTATACAGACATCAAAATGGATAATATCAATGTTTAGGTGACAATTAAATACCTTCCTACCAATGAATGTAAGAGTAATATTTCAAAACTTATAAGAGAGAACCAGATATTTGTACATCTGTTATCTCACGCTAATCAATGTGGTGTAAAGCCTATGGGAGCTTCTCAAATATGTATTCGTCAATTAGCTCAGAGAAATATTTGTTTCATTTTTGCTTTATCAAAACAAGAACAAGGAGAATATATGTAGCCTGTATATCCCACAATCTTTATTCGATGTTTTAGATGTTATATAGGACTACATTTCTTTCTCCATATTCATAATGAATAACCCATATTTATCTTCCTTTCAATTTATTAAAACAAAATTTCTATCTCGAATGAAGAACAGCAAAACATTATTTCAACGATATAACAATAATTCCTAGACGAAATCAAAATATTTTGTAGGATAAAAAGGGATTATATGATACTAAGTAAGCATGTAATTTTTAATATAGAACTTTATTTCAATTGCCAAATACTAGTCTGTGTAATGAAAATGTGTAAGCAGAGGTTAGTGCAACGGGGTACCATACAATTCTGCGTATGATACAGTAGCTTAGGGAAAAACCTCAGTAAAAAAACCCTGTCTCCCCGTAAGTGTAGTGATTTGTTAGTATAGAGATTGTTTACAATGAAGCTGAAGTATGTAATATCTGGTGGTATCTTGCATTTTCCAACCAACATTCTTGAAGATTTTCTCCAAACATCCAATAACTCCAATCTGAAACGAAACAACGCAAAAACAGAAAAGAAAATTAAAAAATCAATTGATACATAACTTTGACAAATCCAATTGAAGAAGCTCTGCAAGCCAGGTTGTTTTTTTATACCAGGTCCAGACATACAAGTGATAGTTCATGGTTCTTCCTAATCTGATCTTCGGAAACAGCTACAGGGACCTTAGGGGGTTGAATATGGAACATTGATTCATTCTAAAGCTGATTTTTATCATGAAGGAAGTGCTTTCAATTATTTATCATATAAACATACATTGATAATAGGGATTGAGCTCTGATGTGCTTGTGATACCTCTTTTCCCTTGTTTTGTTGTATCTCTAGAGATCTCAGCTGGTCTTGTTTCATTTCTATGAACAAACATTTTTATTATAATAGTAAGTTATCAGATCATACAATATTTGGAATAAATCTAATGATTTACTGAATTGCATGAGACCTTATGTATAACGAATGTTGAGTATGTATGAGTAAAATAAACTTGCAAGAGACTTTAGATTGAGTTGTTACATAAATAGAATTTCATACATAACAAATGTTGAATTTGAGCATCAAATATTGAAAATATTTCTATATTATGTGATTACCGAGCGTTATTTTTTTAGTTGGATAATAAGTTTGTTTCTCAAGTTTTCTCTTTCTACATGTTTCCTCTTTACTACATGCCAGTGATTTTGCAATGGATTTCACATGCTCCAGTTGCTGTATATCTAGGAGTTAGAGTATAATGATTTAGTTCTGCCAGAATGATCTATAAATACGAGGTTTTTAAAACAATAGTCATAGTAATTTACAAATTGGAATACTTCTCGTCTACTTGAATTGGATGATGTAGAAGGATCTGTTGTACTAGTACTGGATGTCTCCTGGATGAAGTGTTCTACGTCAGTCTTGTAGTGTAGGCTGCTTGCTGACGGTTCACTGATTATTAAATGATTATCTGCTTCAATATTGGCCCCACCTAAAACAGAATCGCTCCTCTGCCTGAACATGGCTACTGCATGAATATGTTTACACAAAACAGTTTTAATACTGTTACTAGAACAGTTGCATATGAATCGATGTAAACATACCTTGCATAAATTACAATAACCTGTGCGACAATCTTCATCGCATATTTCGTTAGATAAAATAGTGTAGTACTCATCCTTCTCTGACGTAGATTTCACTCTGAAACTTCCATCTTCAACAAGTTCCACTCCTCCTTCCATAATCTCTGCCTTCTTATGAGCATCCATATTAATTTTGCATTGGTAAGTATTGGCAGTTGGCCTCTCATTTTGTATGATTTTCTTCCACATCTTCTCTTCAACAATCTCTTCAAGGATGTCTAGTAGCTTCTCAACTCTGGAACAAATAATTTTCATAAACAGGAGTATTCAAAAGAACATAAAAAATAGGTACTTACCTTATATTTTGTTTTCCGTTCATCTTGTTGTGTTTTAAATATTTATTGAGACTCTCTATTGCCATGTTGGTGTTAATTCCAGCATTTCTTCTATAGCAATGAGCCCACATCATTATCCGTTCATTGCTTTGGAAATAATAACTACAAAATATGACAATATTGATGTTAATTCATTAATATAACTTACAAGAAAGGATTAATAATATGGTATATTCTTTGATAGTGGAACAGTTCTTCATATCCAGGAAAAATAAACTTATAAGATATTTACTCACGTTGTCAAATACTTCAGGAAATCAATTTCACCTGTTCTTCCAAGTACTTAATATATTGATTTTTCAATTCTTCAAATTTCAAAGGGCAGGTTTCTTGCAGGATCTTTCTCATCTCTGTCTTCATTCCATTACGTACATTTTCATTCTTGATTTTCATGCGACCCTGTATGTTCCAATTCTTCACAACATGTACATAAAAGCCTTCTTGTTTTTTTGTGTGGATCCATAACTTTCACCCATGCGTTATAATATTTGGGATCGTCATCACTCATTAAATATTCAGCGTCTATTGATCCACCCACTCTTGACTGTAGTGCAGTTAAAAAAATTTCTTGAATTTTTTGGTCTCTTCTGTTACTCAGTAAAAATGCAATCGGAAATCCCTTATTCATTTCATCCTTGATCAATATGGTAGTAAGCTCCCAATTCCTTTGGTTTGTACCATGTGTACCATCTATACAAATAGTTCTCTTATTATCTTTGAGTTTTTTTTCCATAACACCATTCATAAACCCTACTGCAAAATCTTCATCATGCAAACCTGGGTAACTTTCACCTATGATAACAGATTTATTGAACTACTACCATCACCATCTACCTAATAGTTTCAACTCTAATGGTTAATATAGTGTTAAATTCACAGCTTGAAAAGCTAGTATAAAAGAGAATGCAAATTTTACAATAATAGGATATAGGAATGTAAAAACCAAAGCTGGTGATACATGATAACAACTGAGACATGCAAAACTATATTAATATTTAGTTACTCCTTACCAATCTTTTTGAACAGAAAACCATGATTTTGACCGTGTTGATTCCACTCTTCAACTTTTAGATATGTTGCAATAATATCATTTGCATGTCTCTGCTTGTCGATGTTAAACTTTCTTTTTAAGTAGCTCAAATCTGCATTGGTTAGTAAATTTTTTCTCTTAATTTCGTTCTCTTCAACTTTCCTAGCATCTTGTAAAATCCTGTTTGTGGATACACCTGCCATCAATTGATCGACCACATCTTTTTCTTCATCCTTTGAAAGTCTCTTACTACGAAGCTCATCGTCATGTCCTATATGTGTTTTTATGAAATGTACCATCACTTCGCCTGTCAAAATAATAGAAATATTTATGTGTGTTAATTTACAATTAACATAAGTACCACTTTCTTATACTCTAGCTTCAATTCTTGATGGGCACACTCCAATTATTTTGATACTTCCTCCTTTTTTAATATTACGTTTTGAGCAGGTAGAAACAAATCCTGAAATGGTATTATATATCCATACAGTAGATAATAGTATAATTAAATTATATAATACCTCTTGTATCACTCCTATTACAATTATAAACAAAGACTTGTGGGCTAGTTTTACTACATGCATAATCCACATCTCT
The DNA here is from genome assembly GCA_013421045.1 of Propylea japonica. Classification (NCBI taxonomy): domain Eukaryota; kingdom Metazoa; phylum Arthropoda; class Insecta; order Coleoptera; family Coccinellidae; genus Propylea; species Propylea japonica. The sequence goes on along the minus strand of CM024243.1, from coordinate 43,770,627 downwards.
GTTGTCTAGGGCTTTCCATGCTTTAAATTCTTCAATGTTTGCTAATTTCAAATTTAAAGATTCAATAACTACTTCGTGGTGATTTGTTAAATGTTTTACAAGATGTTCATGAAGTGTGAATACTTCAATTCTACATAAAGGGCAAATAATACGTTTCCTATGTTTATTTTGAAGATCAATTTCAGGATGAAGGGTTTTGATATGCCTGTTCCTAGTTCCTGAAGAAGTGAAATATTTTTCGCAGGTTTGACAAAATAGTTTGGCGTCCCTAAAAAAATACCATCATTAACATCAGATTTTACATTAAAATAATCTGAGAACTTCTTGTAAATAAAATACAAAATTAACTTACATTTGATTTGCCATAGCTTGAAAACAGTCAATTTTTTTATTAGCAATAATAATTGCTTTTCTTCTATAATTTTATTATCCACTCAAATGCGTATAAGTTAGCAATAATAATATCGCTTTTCTTCGATAACTTTATTATTCACTCGATATCGATGTTATAAGAGATTCGTCAAGATTCAATTCACAAACAACAGCATTAACGGATTCAAGAGTTATGACGATTTCGCGGCAAAATCAGAACGGTTGGTCAACGATCATTCGGACTATTTCGGATGTCTCCGGATACAGTTGTTTCTGATTGGTGATGCACAGTTACTTCTTAATGTATCCTGGTTCTATGTTGTCTAGGGTAGTAGCGACAAAGCAGAAGTATGAAAATAGAGTGTAATAATAAATGTTTATTCAAGTTTGGCAATTAAGAATGAACACAGTTAAAGAAAATATTCACTTATGAAACAATTCAAATAAATTGCCGCTTGAGTTCGAGCACGTTCACGATTTCCGTACACGGATTCACGAGTCAGTACCAGGACCGAAAATAAAACTCCCAAAAATTATTCGCAATAATAAAATAACGGACACATAAAATACTCGAAATTAGAAATATTCAAAATCAAAAATTACTATCGGTAACACCTATCTAGACTTCTGGTTGTTCTGTATATTATTTTAATTTCGTTTATCTCGGTTCGAAAGGAATCGGGGATGTTCGGTCGAAGTTTATAGCGAGAAAATTAAATCGTCAGCCGCTAGAGTTTGCACGCCTGTCCGGCAGACGATTCAACGAGAAATCCAGTCACCTACCCAAGGGTTTGCACGCCATGAATGATAGGTTACTGGACTTTCCGAACTCTCTGTACCAGGATGTATATAATAATAAAAATAATAATAATCAAGTTTATTCGCTCAAGTATAAATACATTACAGCAACTTCAAATGAAAAGAATAAACAATTAGATCTCGATAAGTGTAGAAACACTTGTTTCGAGATATATAAAGAAAGAACAACAGATAAATCAAGCAAACATTAAAAAAACAATAATGAACGATAGGATTCACAACCATCAACAGCAATTCACAGTCCACCAAAACCAGCACAATAGGTAATGACCAAATTTACCAATTCACACACCCAATCACACATCAGCTCCGCATCTCAACCATATCAGCAACCACTCCACGACGTAGGCTCATAATGAAACACCTCAAGTGCCTCTTGAACCGTGGCAACCCAGTTACAAGCTGAATCTCTGGAGGGACGGAATTGTACAGCCTCGGGGCAATGTAAGGGAATGAGCGCTGTCCAACACACTTTTGTACTTTTGGCAGGGTGAACAGTGATACTTCACGGTAATATTGAAGTAGTAAAGCTGCCGGATATCGAAAACATTCGCCTCCAAGTATAGATCATCAGACGGGTACAGCAAATCCCGGGAAATCATAATCCTTAAAAATCTCCTCTGCAGAACTTCAAGTGGACGAATATGTGTCTTCAAAGACCACTCCAGACAGAAACAGCATATTTAAAATGACTTTCAACCAGGGTATGGTACAGGATTTTCGCCTGACGAAATGAAAGTATGCTCTTCATATATTTGAACACAAAGAATTTTCCTCAATTTTTTACAAACAAATCTTATGTGTTCATTCCATTTCAGATTACAGTCTATCATTACACCCAAATATTTTACTTTTTTCTCGGGAGTATGGTGTGCCGTTCCCCCATCGTATGCACCTCAATGGAGTCGAATGTAGGAAATTTTGATTTGTAACAATAGAATGGCAGGTAGGATGTTTTTCCCAGGTTTACGCTTAATAGGCGATGTTCAATCCAATTTTTCAGCAGTGACATACCCAATTCCACAGCAGTCCTGAGCTCTTCCCAAGTGTTTGCCTCATAAAAAACTGCAGTATCATCAGCAAATCCCAAAATTTCACCTCCACAACGCACCGCAAACATTCCGTTGATATATATGCTGAATATTATTGGCCCAGGACCGTTCCTTGGGGAATCCCGAACTCGACTGTCGTCCCAGCACTCATCTCGCCACCCACTCTCACAGACTGGGTTCTACCAGCCAGGTAGCTTCTAAACAACTCCAAGGGACCGCCCCTAACACCGATATCCTCTAACGTCTGCAACAGCAATTCATGATTAACGGTATCGAATGCTTTGGACAGATCAATGAGCATGCACAGACTGGGCTTGCCCTTATCCAAAGCCGTGGACACCATCGAAGTTAGAGCCAGAAGAGCATCCTCCGTGGACACCCCCTCTCTGAAACCAAACTGTTTGTCTGACAAAATTTTGTAGTGATCTATATGAGCTGATAATCTTTTTTGTAGAACCTTCTCCATTATTTTCGCTAGATGTGTTATCAAAGTGATAGGTCTATAGTTCGTCACCAATTTATCATTACCGCTCTTGAATATAGGCACAACGATAGCCTCCTTGAGTGCTTCAGGCCATATACCTTTTTCCAAACACAAATTAATTACATGAGTGAAAGGTTTCTGAATAAATGGTGACAGAATCTTTAGAGTGTCCTGAGTGTCCACTTGGATTCCATCCACACCTGATGGGGCTTTACCAGATGTCAGTCCTCTAATCAGACCACATAATTCATTTTCATCAGTTGGGAGCAAAACAAACGAGCCACATGTACTTGGCCTTTGTGGTGCATAATTTGGGTCCCTCTTTATTGCGTCAGCTATCGTTTTGCCCATCTGCGAGTACACCGAGTTAAACTCATCAGCTATCTGCCTCTTATCGGTCAGGTCTTCACCACTCTCACTGGTCACCACAGTTATGTCACGTCTTCTTTTTTTTGTTTTAGTGACTTCTTGCACTATCTTCCATAACTCCTTTGTATTCGATGAATTGTCATTAATTCGATTTTGATAGTACTCATATTTAGTCTTCTTTATTAAGTTTGTCAGTTTATTTCTGTAACTCTTATACTTTCTCTTCTCTTATTCTTTCAACTCAGAATTAGCAGGTTGACTTTTTAATTCCCTGAACAGGCAGTTTTTGGTATGTATGGATTTCACCAGACCTCGAGTCATCCACGGTGCTATCTTGGTTTCCTTCCTCTTAACCCGGAGAGTGACGGAACTGTTCTTCACAGCGCACGTGAGAATATTAACGAATTCATTAGTTGCATCATCCGGATTGGACAGCGAAGTAAGTGCGTTCCAAGAAATATTTTATTTCATTATCAATTTATCATGGTCGAGGTGCATTCTTGCTCGATTCCTGTGTGACCTAATCTCTTCTTTATCGAAAACAATCTGAAGCGGTATAGTATAGTTGTCAGTAATATTAGTTTGAACTATATAGTATTACGGTCCATGATTATGTCACACCTCGATCTGACAAAATATGGTCCAGACATGTTCCTACATTCCTCGTGCTCTAGTGACTCGGTTTATCACGGACATATAACCAAACTCATTTAGGATATTCACTGCTGCAATCAGAAGCGCCTAATATATCTATGTTAACCCTTAACCACAGTCGGGAGTCAAATTGACTCCGTGTGGAATTTATAATCAAAATATTTTTCGTTGGCGCAAGTATCTGTGCATAAGCTTCGAGTTACCCTCGAATCTAATATCCTTCAGTTATCAGTACGCCCAAAGGCTTGAAGTGATCAACATCGTTGTTTTGTTTACGCTATTTGGTTTCAAAGTTTTGCGCGCATCTTTGGAGTCTAATTGACTCCTGTCTGTTATTACGTGCTAAATAATTAATATTATAAAACCGGTGAGTTTACAAGAAATATAATAAAATATTTTAAATATTTATGAAAAATTATTGTATAGGGATTCTATATTTTATCATTTTTTATAGAAATATGGATTCTAGTCCGGGACCATCCAGAAAAATCTTGGAAAGCAACTTATCACTGAAGAATTAGAAAGGATACAAAATAATTTACGTGTAAGTCTGGAAATGAAGTAGCAATTAGAAACATTTTAGGAAGAAAAGAAGAGCAACAATAGAACAGTAGGTAAACTCGCCATAGAAAATACTGTTCAATTTGCCCCAAGAAACTAAAACGAAAAGCTTCTACATTATGCTCTAAATGCAGGAGTCCAGTATGCCTACAATGTTCTTCTTCTGTATGTTCAACATGCATTTAAAACATTTTTCTATTCTTTTTCTTAGAATAAATGTGTTTTGTATTTGTTACTTGCATTAAAGACTTTTGTTTTAAACGTTATTAAATTTGAAAATTATTATTTACTCGTTTTCTAAGGATGTGTTGTTTATTTGTTTTTTTATAATTCTGATTTTTATAATAAACGGTTTTAAACTTGAAAATGAATTTTAATTGAATAAACATACAGTCTTTTCACATTAATCACAAAAAAACCGTTAATCAGATCATTTAAAACACAAAGAGTCAATTTGACTCCTGTCTGTTACAATGTTAATCAAATTCATGTCTGTGGTTAAGGGTTAAGGTCCCCAAAGAGAATCGAGTAGTCATCACCATTACAAATCTTCTGTAAAAACACCTGTAGTCCCTTGTTGAACTCATGCACATCCGTTGAAGGAGGTCTATACACCGCAGTCAACTGCATGTTATTACCCACATTCAGTTCTATTGTGAGTTGGATAGTCCTTAAGCTTTCGATGGGTATTATTTGGTAGGTATAATTGTACTGAGACTTAATGTAAACAAAAAACACCATCGTTCTGATTGATATTACCATCATTGTAAATTAAATCATAGCCAGCAATGTTAAAGAGTTCAGGGTATCTACTATCCATGCCTCCGTCAGCACCACGCAATCAACGTCAACCAAACACTGTCCAAAAACATCCTAATTCATCAAAGTTCTTCTTAATACTCCGTATATTATTATGGAGTATTTAAAATTATTGAATCCATTATTCACCTTCAAGATCTTACTTAATTCCTCATGATCGTGTAATATGAATGATCCCACAGCATCAACTGTGAAATCTCGGATGTACTGGTCCACGGTGAAACTGGACAGAAATAAATATGAAAGTCAAAGACACGAACATAAAGCGCATCCACCATATCATTCGACAATCAACCAGTAGTTACTGTCTAAAAGATCGCGTCACCGGCTTGTTCCTTGATGTATCCTGCACTCGCCTACCAATCTGATTAGCCTTCTTAATTAATGGAACCCTCGGAATGCCCACAGGAGTTATCTCTGCAACAGGAAGCACCTCTGCAACAGAGGACACCTCTACAACGGAGGACAGCTCCGCGACGGGAGCACTCATGGGAGTATCTGGTGCATTGGCAGGCTTTTTAGAAAGATTCTTCTCCAGATTTTCTTTTTCCTCCAAATCTTCTACCTCAAAAGTTGTTCCGTCCACGATCAGTTTATTTCCTCTTATGAAACAATTCGTGTATCTTCCCTCCTCTCTAGCAAGAATAAGATGCTTCCTCAAAATTTTTTGCTGTCGTCGCTGAAGTGGGGTGAGGTCCTGCGAAATCGAGATATTTTTTCCCTTCAGTTCATTACAATTGCGAAGAACAGTTCTCTTTTTTGAGTTTGATACAAACTATACTTTAATGGGGCAATTTTCTGTTTTACCAAGAGGATAAACGTCACCGTCTGCCGGACTTAAATTCACACCTATAAGAGTGTTTATGTTCTCGGATACGTTTTCAGCCGTTATTTCATCACGTCTTCCGTTCAGGACGTGAATAATAATATTATTCTTATTTAATGATCTTTTGATGTACTCCACCTCTTACTCTACGTCACCTATTATAACAAATATTGCAAGCTCGTGTACATACAAAATATACAATTCCGCGGGATGAAGTCTCTCAGTAGATGTTCACTATACCAGAAAAAAGTCCTCTATCTATAACAAGGAATCTAATTATTCACTTTTATCGGAGGAACGATGTGGTGCACACACGATACACTCCACGACTGTTCAACTTAACCGAAAACCAGAGCACTGATCATTTACGATCGGAAAACCAGAGCACTAACTAACTGATGACCGGGGGTACTCTTTTACTTATAACATCATGGGGGAGAACGGAAAAGGAAATTTTTCTGCGCCGACCCGAACTCCAAAATTCGCATTGCTGGCAGAGGAATTGGACAAAAACATGTCCTCATCTGTACTGCATATGCTTTTTATGCCGGTTGCAGCGATGAAAAACGAGATTAAATCTCGGCCCGGCGTTTTTTCATTGTTTTGATCTTTTACGGATTTCTATATTCGGCAAATTAAATGAACGGAAAAATATGAAAACTAACGGAAAATACGTATTTTAATAAGCCGGAATTATCGATTAAATTGAGTAAACTACAGAATTCAGAAAATCTTCAGTATTAAACGATTTTCGCATCAGAAATATACGAAAACCAATACAAAAATTACCAATTCCAATAATTCCGAATTATTAACTGAACGGAATATAGAAAAATACTAACCCTTCAGGTTTGTCCACTTTGAAAGTAGACACCCTGTAAAATAATATAATATGTATATGACAGCAATAGTCTTCTTTATATTTTCGTGACAAGATATCCGATTCTAGTGTATTTTTTTGTGAATGAAGACCGATTGTAATGAATTTTCAAGGCAAGTTTCAATAGGATCGCGTCATCAGAACCATAGAATTAAATTTTTTCAATTATTTATTTTTCATATAATGTCCTTAATATTATTCCGATTGTGCTGAAACTCTGCATTTATATATTTGATAATTTCGAAGTTTGGTCTTATTGCTCCACCAAAGATAGAGCGCTCAAAAGCTCCTGCTCAGGGCTTTTATCCAATTTTTTTTCTGTCTTGTAGCCACGGATTTATTTTGTTGGTTAGATTCTTTCACGTTGAATCTTTCGAAAAAATTGTCGTCATGTAGGTTGTAACGCTAAGATGAATATTGTGTGG
>CM024243.1:43694446-43763266 GCA_013421045.1 Propylea japonica | reverse complement strand
TCTGATGGACGATTTTGTCGACGATGAAAGGGACCTAGTGCAAGTTACGTATTCCGCACAGAACCATTATTTTCGAAATAAAATTGCACTATTTGCAAGCTTTGTTCAGGCGTGAGTATATTCATGATGAATTGCCAAACCAAACTGAGAATAAATCACTAGACAGCTGTTTAATCGGTCGCCATCTTGAACAGTAATGGCAACTTAAGTTCTAAACCTCGAAAAAACACCTTTATATAAACGAAGAATCTCAGCACGATCGGAATTATACCGTGGAAATTATTCAGAAATGGAATATGTAAAAAATGTGTAGGCGATACGGAAGGATGTGGAAATGATCACAGTTATTCGTTCGTTATTAAGAAAAAATGAATGCAGAGGAAAAGTACGGGTTGATCAATTCAATGGTTTCGACTCGTGATCATAAAAAGATACCTATTCGACTTTTTTCCAAACAGTGTGTCTATCAATCTTTCATATATAGGTCTGCAAATTGTGACTTTTCGACTCTGATTTATTATTTATCCCGTATACTTTTCAATTATTTCGGACCTTAAGCCCGTTGTCGTATAGAACAGAAACAGGGACATAATTCAGTATATACATTTGCATTCGCCCCCGGAATTTTTCAGATTTACAGGATTAGAACATTTTCCTTCAAAAATATTCATTTGTTGGACCCTTCTCTCCCAATTTTTTTTCTGGCTACGGTCTTGACATTTGCGACAGAAACAATTTCTGCATAGAGAAAGTTTGTTTGTTGGTTTCTCTGAATTCTGTCGCAAATGTACTGAATTCTGTTCCTGTTCTGTTCTATGCGACAACCGGGCTCTTAGACCTTTGTGTTGGTTTTATTATGCATTTTTAATAACAAATAATAACATCAGCCAAAATGAAATATGGTTATTTTACGTTGGATGTATGCATTTCTAGGAACTCAATAGACTAATGCAACAAGAGGCTATCTTTGGAGCATACGGAAAAGGACGGAAACACCTGGATCTTTGAGAAACGGAACCAAAATAACCTAAATGGTTGAACATTAGCAACGAAGAAAACTAACAATGAGAATACTAATAGAATCCAATCATTTTGTACAGTCGAATTTAGAAATATATAATGCAACTTTTTATAATTTTGTTTTTTTTCTTGTTATTAAATGTATCAGTTAGGTACTCGATTCCAGAAAGAAGTAATAATAAACAGGTCTGCTATTCGAAATATCGAAGATAAATAGTAGGTATTCTTTTTTCTCTGTTCTATATGAAAAATATCATTTCATCAAGTGATAGCCGATAGAAAGACCTACTAAAAACAGGGTCTGCCATAGATGTAATCGTTTCGCGATTGTCCCTAGGTGAACATCGTTTGTTCTATAAAAATATTGTTTTCGTTTCGTTGATCATTAATGACCCATTTTCATTCTCAATTTATGCCGTTTTAATGTGCAATCCTCATGGCAACCGTTCACAAATATTCAGAAGCACTACGAGAAATGTCAAAAATCTACTGGAACATAGATACATAAAAATTTATTATATCAAGTCAAATGTAAGTCTTGTACAAAATGAGAATGTATTCTCATCAAGAATTCATACTGAGATCGTCGGAAAAATCTTGTAATCAACTCGGTTATTAATCGAGCGACTAATGGTCTCGAAGTATTAACGCGTTCGCTAAAAATTCGTTAAAATTTCTTGACCATTAGTCGCTGTCTTTATAACCTAGTTGATTAAATAATTTTTTCATCGAGTGTATACGAAAAAGTGGTAATATCCCGTTTTCAACATAATAATATATTCTTGAAAATCATACAAAATTTTATCCATTCAAACAAAATAGATTTTATATAGTTTTTTCCACCCTTTTCAAATGCCGTTTTCCTTCCTTCTCATACACGAGGTATATTTGTCTTCTCGAACAAAAATGAATTAATATGGGCTTGGGACTTTTTTAATATTTTTTTTTGAGTTGATGGAAAATGCATTCAGTACCAAGCCGAAAATACGGGTGATTGCAATTCAATCATTCTTTCCATATTTATTCATTACCATATATCTCTGAAATCAATCGAGGGAATATATTCTTGGCTTCAGGACTGTGAGGTGAATTAAACACATTTTATTAAATTGCCGAGGTTTCGACCCTTTATTGGATCTTCTTCAGGGCTGCGAGAGTATTTATTCTTAGTCTTGGAGGAGTGTACAAATTTGTGTAAATACAACTTAAACTTCACGTTGTACAAACTCAACCAAAGGAGACACAATTACAAACAAACTACATGGACACAGATTAGAGGGAGACCGATATTCAGGTGTAATTTGCAATTGTATTATTTTTTTATTATTGTTTTATTATTATTTTTTTTATACCATATAAATATATTTTCCGTTATTGATTTTCCATTTACAGTTTAATTCTTACCAATTGTTTCTGGTGTAATTGGATACGGTGGATGTTTAGTTTCGTTAGTTCGACTTTGTTTACGTGTTGGTGGTATGTTTCCGTGGCCAGTCACTACTCACTATGATACTGATCGATGAAGTTCTCGCGTCTCCGGTTATCGATTCCTGAATTAGGGGCTTTTTTCGTTTGTCATTAGGACACTTTTTCAACTAATTCCTCTCAACAGGCCGTTAAAATATTGTTCGAATCTTGTAGTCTGATCTGACATTTACTGTTTTATTAACGGATATGTATAGTCCGTTCACGAAAGGTTGAGCGCATAGTAGGCGTTTCTTTATTTATCTGAAGTTGACAGTGTTTGCTGTCATAACGTAAAATAAGGTGAACGTTGTCGAATGTACACTGCTTCGTCCGATGAGCTTGCGAGTTATTAGAGAACTCTATACATTATTAACAGCATTGCGTATCAATCAAGAAAATGAACACCATAACCTAAAATTTTAATATACACAGTAGAATATGCCAAATTGTCATGGCCAACCGACGGCTCAAGCTTTCGAGAACGGAGTAGGTATACTCCGTTCACGAATGGTTGAGCACATAGTAGGCGTTTCTTTATTTATTGAAGTTGGCAGTATTTACTGTCATAACGTAAAATAAATTCAATGTTGCCGAATGTACCCGGCCTCTTCCAACGAGCTTGCAAGTTATCAGACAACTCTATGCAATATTGACAACATTGCGTATCAATCTGACAAGAAAATAAACATCATAACCTAAATTTTAATATACACAGTGGAATATGTCAAATTATCATGGCCAACCGACGGCTCAACCTTTCGTGAACGGACCAGATATATCATTTCAATGATGCATCTTTTCTGTTAATTTTTTTCTATGTCTATTATTTTACTGCCTCAAAATCAAAATGGTGTTTTCGTTAAAATGGTGCATACCAAGACCAGTTTTCTCATTTATTTTGTATTAATGACAAACTAACGAAAAAAGCCTGGCAACGAATATTAATATCCTTAGAACAGTCTCGTTTTCTTATTCAATGCCTACTACGTCGGTTCAAGTCCCAACTAAGTTTCTCTGAATTTTTTTAAATTTATTCATGTAGAATGTTTGGACATACCAATAACTCAATTATATTGACTCTAGAACAAAAATATATTTTCATTTTCATAATTTATTCACACCAAACGCAACGCCCTTGATCCTGAAAATATGGGGCATGCATAAACGCATGCAGTGGAGTAACTACAGGGTAGCAGGGGTGGCAAAATGCCACGGGTCCCCGACTTAAGGGGGGCCCCGGCCCAAGGGCCGCGAGCTCAAAAATATTTGTTTACACTGTAACTAAGTATTTTATTTTAGTTGAAAAGTCGATTTTTATAAGTTCTGTCCAAATCCAGAGTGAAACAACTAAAGAGCATAATACAATTTTTAGAGATGTACACGTTACCCGTGACGAATAATTTTACGTACTTATGACCGTAAAAAAACCGTCAATCAAAATACCCGTAATTGGACATCCTTATTCATTTTAGAACGTATCCCTTGGTTTCTACATATTTTGTCGCGATACGTTGGCAGCGCGGGTTAGCATTGACGATCGGTGAATTCCCATTCTGTTTTCACTTTTTTCGTGACGCTGCTGCCAAAAGTGGAAAATTGGAACTTACTAAAACTATAATACCAGAATTGTCAGATGCAGCACCCAACACTAGTGACTATCTCGATGTATTAGAGACCTTGCTGATTTTTTAATAAAAAATCATTTTATGTCCTGAAGTACCTATGCATTGCATTTATGTTATTATAACAATTCTTGTGACTACAGCTAGTGCTGAAAGATCATATTCAAACTAAAATTGATAAAAACCTATTTATTATTTATGTAGTACTAGACTCTCTGATTCTTTATTCTCTCATTACCTATACTAGAGCACTAGAAGATAGGTATGCCAGACAGGCTGACTGGGTCCACCATAGACTCGAAAATTACAGATGGTAATGTCAATTTCTCAGTTATTGTGCTCTATTGTTAGTTGCGTGCTTTTTTTGAAGAATAGTTAATAGAAAGTATTGATTTTTTATTCAAAACAATAAAGTTGGGACTAGACAGGTAAGCATAAGCATTTATTCGATTACAGATTTCATTTCATTCGAATTGTTCTGTAATGCTTCAGTGATGCATACACAGGCAAGCCTCTGTACTTTATCGAGCCTTTTCTTTTACTTTGTTATATGTGACCTTTTCCTCGTACTTACCTGACTTGCCTTGGTAAACCAGGCTACTGCCTGTGATTATGGTTCTCACAATCATGACGTACATCCATCGCAGTATATTTGGGTTAAAACCCCAATTTTCGTCGCTTAGACGTCTGCACGCCATTAAAGCCCTTTTAGATCTGGCAGAAGCAGTATCGACATGCTTATTCCACAGAAGTTTACTGTCCAGTGTTATTCCTAGGTATTTAACTTCTGACTTTGTCTGAAGGAGGTGTCTAATATAGACACCGATAAGTTACATTACCTATCCTTTTCATTCATTTCCTTTTTTAGTTTTACTGTTAGGCAAAAATTTTTTCAAACCAATTTGCTCCTGACAAATAAGTGCAAAGATTTTCGCAGGAGTATTTCAACTTTATTAAAAAAATTAAATTTTTTCTGACGGGAAAAAATGTTACATTTTATATCTCCTGACAGGTCACAAAGTATGACTTTTTACGAAATTATTCTTTCCCTGTCAAAAAAATGATTCTCCATGTAGCCGGGAAAAAAGTACTCACTTTTTTCCCGGGAAAAAAAGTAATTTCGTGAACAGTTATATTTCTTTCACTATTAAATAGTGTATTATATACGGGAAAAATATTAGATTTTAGCTCTCGGCTTTTTGTCTCCCTCCGCTTCGCATCCGGAGACAACATAACCTCGAGCTAAAATCTAATACTTTTTTCCCTTGTATAATAAATAACTATTTTTCTGTGACGGGAAAAAAACTTGAAATTTCATCTCTGTTGACAGGTAATAAAATATGACTTTTCACGAAATAACTTTTTTCCCCGGAAAAAAGTGAGTACTTTTTTCCCGGATATTTATACATAGATATAGATAAAGGAAGATGTTTGATTTTAGAATATTTTATTGAACATAAGTTACATTTCCTTATATCAAAAGAACAATTATTGAATGTACATTGCGTGAATGACATGTGCCTTGAATTATTCGGCACAACAGAAGAATTTTCTTGTGTTGAAATGATTTTTTCCCTGACATAGACACAACTGCTGTTGATGTACCTGGTTGCAAATCTGATGTTATTTCAGAACTGCCACACGTTCTGAACCGAGGGGGTGATCACTAGTGGAAATATTTGTACACCTCATGGATATGTGTGGATATTTTGGATATGTTGGATATAAGTGGATATATTGGATATTGGAATTCATAACTAACGAGGATAACCCGGAAAATTTTATGGATTTTATAAAGATAATCCAAAGAATTTCAAAATTGCTCCTGGCCACAAGAAATTATTATTAGCCGCAGCTCAAAAATTAAAATATTTCAATAATAATAGGCCTATGACGAATAACGATCAAAATTTCCAATCATCACGAAATGAAATGAGCGGAAATAACGAATGCGACAATTTTGGGGGAATGATTCCCCAGTCTCTTACTCAACACTCGAAAAAACAAACAAAGTGACATAGAATTGGTAAATAAAATTGCAAAATCCCAAAAAAATTATATTACAAATCTGATTTCTAATTTACCAAGCTTCGAAACACTTATGACAAAAGTAAACGAAGTTAAAGTGGAAGTAATCCATGAACATGGAAAAATTAAGGGACTTATTTCGTGTCCTTTTTGCAACAAGAATATCAAGTTGAGCTGGGCAGCACAAAAATCTCATTATAATTCGAGACCAATTTATGGAAATTGTCATAATCATATCAAAAAACATATCGATACATATGACACTGAGAATTCGAGTTCTGGCAATATCAGAAAAATAACAAGTTTTTTCAAAGCCTCCAATTCGATATCAACTGCCAACGAAAAAAAATCGCATTCACCAAAAAAAACAGACAAAACGAAGTTTTGAGTACCGAGGTTGAGAAAGTTGTAATTCACGAAATGTATTGTTGAAGAGCCCGGAGAGTGACCTTAAAGAAAATGAATCCTCAGAAAGAAGCTCATTGTTTCCAAATTCTTCGAATAACAGTGGAAATAATGAAATATCTTCTGTTTCTGCAACTAGACATGATGAAACACAGAAAATAAAAGGTGGATTGGTCAAAATACTCAAGAAGTTCTCGCACAAAAAGAAAATTATAATAGAAAATGCAGCAGTCGATAATAATGTCATCACTGAATATTTTCCAGTGTTAAATGAAATAAATAATTATTTGCAGAATAATCAAGATTTGGAAAAACTATTGTCTGATCATAAAATCCATCGATAGAGCGGGCTAAATTTCAGACTTGGATAGCAACAGTTTGTTGAAAATGCTATGTCAAGCAGCTTGAAAAATAGCTCACAGAAAAATAACAAGAGGAATAGGTATGATAGTCGTTTAAAACTCTTTTGTGCATACTTATTCATGATTGGTGGTCGTTTAACATATGAAACTTTGCAAAAAAATTTGAATTTTTCTATGCCGTCAGTCGTCACAGTAAAACGAATGTTGAGGGCCAACAACTCAATTCTGGAAGGAGAGATCCGATTACCTCAACTGAAAATATTTTTAGAGAAAAGGGGATATCCATTGAGGGTATGGATATCTGAAGATGCAACGAGAGTTGTGGGATCCAGGGAATATGATGCAACCAATAACAGAATAGTTGGCTTCAGTATTCCTTACAAAAACAATGGTTGCCCAGAAATCAACAGCTTCATTGCTAGATCAGCTGTAGATATTCAAGAATATTTAAAAAAAAAGTATAGCAATTACTTGTATGCGATAGTCGCACACCATTAGTACCAAAAGCACCTTCTTTTACTTTATGCGTTTTGAATTCAGAATAATGAAACACAGAATTTACAAGAATAAAAAGTCCTGGTGAAGTGGCTATTCATTTTTCGATTTGCATTCTTTTTTTCTGGATTTTAGCTTTTCGGTTCCACGCTTTATAGCACAGATATTGTGGATAAAATTGTGGATATATTGGATATAAATGGATATATTGGATATGAATGGGTATATTGGATAAAAGTACAGGTATTTCCAATTTGGATAACAGTTGGATATTACTTGGATAATGTTTGGATAAATTTGTACAGAATTTTCGCCTGTGATCACCCCTCGTTCTGAACACTTTATTAGCAATTTCAGTTCTGTGTGCCACCCGATTCATCAACATACCCTTCAGCAACCGTTGATGACTTCCAACCGCCATGTTTCTTCAGTGTCATCAAGTCTCCCCCAGATTCAACTAACAGTGTGGCAGACGATCTACGAAATGAATGGCCTGTGTATGAGGTAGCATTTTCAAGTTGAAGATAATTAGCTACTGTTTCAGGTACCTTATAAAACTTATTTCTACCCACAACCTGATTATACATTTTCCTTTGCGATATGCATAAAACAGGCGGCGATCTTTTGCTGCTGCTGGACGGCTATGTACATTCGGTAATATTTAATATATTCTTCAGTAACAACAAATCTCCTGTTGACATCATTCTTTGTTTGCTTCAGTTTCACAATTAATAACTTTCCCGAATCTTCAATATCATCTAATGTTACCTGGCTGATTTCACAAATTCGACAAGCTCCTGCAATCCCAAATACAACAACAACCTTTGCCATCAAAAAATCTTCATCGGGTGCATTATTTAAAAAATCACTAATTGTGTACTCGTAAAAATCGCAGCTTTCTTGGGCGTGTAACCTTTTCCATTTTGTTTTAGAAATGTAATTAGTTTCAAATATTTTGAAATGTCTACATCATGATTGGATCGTAACATACTTTTAACCATTGAATAATTCGACCACACTGTTGATGGCTTTTGTTGTTGTGTCATTTCCGAAAAATAAGCCAATAACACTGTCTCCGAGAAAAGAACTGCATGTCTTTTTCATTCTCCAGTCCATAAATCTTGAATACGCGGTTTCGTAAATTTTCTTTGCGATTTTGCTGGCAAAAATTTTCGTGACGCTACTTGCGCTGCTTCTACCAACTCAGGTGGAGTCAGAGAAAACTCGGAATCATACATTTTTTATATCTATATTATTCTAAACAACTAATGAACAATAATACTGAGTTCGCAATCTCTGAATCAAATAACAGAATTAAATTGACAGATATGTATTTGATTACTTCGAAGGTTTCCTTAACAACGCGAGTCCAATTGTCGCTATAACTACAACAGCTTACTAGTTTAAAGTTTCAATTTCATATCGAAAATTATTCTTATATTGTAATAGTTCTTTTAATATTAAATCTTAATCTTTAATTAATATTAAATCTTTTAAAATGAATTGAAAATCTCAGACAAAACATTTAACTTCACAAGGGTATCGGTTTCTGCTCTCAAGACTATATACTTAGTCTAAGGTTCTGCTAAAATGCTCAGTATATTACAAGTTATTAAATATAATTATGATAATTATGAAAACTTCAAAGGTCTATGAATAAATAAGTATCGTAGGAGAGGGTAAGAACAAAGAACCCTTTTGACGATGCATTATTCATCTATCTATTTGTCCCTAAAAATCAAATTGAATTGTTTACCAATTATGTCGAAGTGAATAGTCATACAATAATTATGTTTATTCGAGAATATTGTATAATCCACCCATTTATTTCTGTCTGTCTGTTGCTCGGCAATAAGAATACAAGTGAATAATGAGTTATTATTCACTGCTGTCGGATGCTTCATAAATTCAGCTCTGATGGTAATCTTTAAATTGATATTTCTTCAGTATTTTAAAGTACTCCAGTTAACAAATATTGGTATAACTTGTCAATCGAGGACCTAATCTACTTTCATTACATCAATTGAAGCAATTTTCATTACAAAATATACCTACAAACAAGTTCTTCAAAAATGTCTCATATGTAAACTTGACTTTTTCCACGCTTATAATAGAAGGGTCTTGCACGGTCGCCAATCTTGAAATCTTCACAAATATATTCAGTAGTGGATAAAGTCATTGTTATTGTTATACAATGATTAAGTATAGTATGCTACTCTCGTATAATGGCGGTGATTTAGGCCACTCGCCTACGGCTCGTAGCCTTAATTTCACCTCGTGAATGATAGCTGTTATTATACGCTCGTTGCATAATATACTTTAATTCATTTGTTAGCTACTGCGTAGGGTAATTTATAATATGTATAGTATAAGTGTACAAAAAGGAAGGTACTGACTGCAAATCATTGTTTCTTTTGGATTTTTTAGGTTTTTTGAATATTATTATAGTATTACTGAAAATCCAAGACAAAACTCTCAACTTTATATGCCTTATATAACGTTCAGATGAAGTGAACAGATTTAAACTTTGAAATCAAGGTAAAGATTCAACATTTCTTGAGGGTGTACAGAAAAAGGGTGACCTCACCAAATCCGCTATCTTCGATTCCAAAAATTTTCTGTTTACTAATCCGACATTGTAAATTGAACTCTTACTCAAGGTAGGTAGGTGTAGGTACATTTTGTAAATCCGACGAGAAGGCTTTACGAACCTGAAGAATGAGATATTTATTGAAGTCAGGTAAAAGATAAGGTTGTTCATGCCTACCAGACATCTCTTAAATGTAGAGAATAATCATAGAAGGTCTTAGACTATTGAAAAGTCTAAGTGGAAGGTAGTTCAAAATGTATGAGTCAAGATTGCCTTTCACAAACTTACCCAATAACTATAAGCCGGGTCATAAATCAACAGCAATTCAGGGGTTTCACAATAAAGCTTCATCGTACGACTGAATTATTTATTTGAAGTTGACTTTACGTATAAATAAAGTGAATTTCTCATGGAAAAAATAACACTCCATTAGTCATCAGCCACAAAAATTGGCTGTTGATTTTGATAATTTCGCAAATATTGGATAATCACTAGTTGAGAACATTTCGTCAATATCTCTTGGATTTATTCAATTTATTTCTATATAAAGCAGAAAATAAATCGAACTTCGTTCTACTTAAAAGAGTGCTATATCGTTTTGCACAAATGTCTGTTATTTTCGAATTTTGAGCAGAAAATGGTCTCAAACAATAGGTTCGACTCCCTGATGATCAATTCTCTCCGTGGACCGTCCGTCTGTGAGCACGATAACTTTCGAAGGGAATGTCCAAGAGATTTAAATTTTTCGGGGTGAGTTCGGTTCCCATATGCTGCGGTTAAGTTCCTTAACCAGCCAAATCGTACAGGTTGTTCCATAAAATATGGCCATTCAACATTTTTGTTCCTCGATATCTTACACAAACCGAAATGAATCGAAATGAAATAGTGCGGACACATGCAAAATGCTCATAATAAGCCTCATGTAAAATTTTTGTTGTCAGAGTGTCAATAGAACTATAGGAAATTCAATTGGAATATTGAAAAGAAGACCTTCATATTTCCATGACAAACTATCCTTTCAAGTAAAATTTATTTGTTGGATAAAAATTGATATACTGAATGTTCATGCAGAATTTCAGGAAGATCGCTCATCACCAAACCTTAGAATTAATTTTTTTATTATTGTTTTTTTACATATAGTGGAACTTCCCTATAACGAAAGCGCTAAATCCGCAAAAAAAATCGTTATATTTTTTTCTATAGTCGACAATGTCGCGGTGGACTTCACTGATAATTTAAGTTTATCATTCAAACTTAAGCACTTCCTTTTAGACATTTTCGCACAACTTTCTCACTAGCGTAATGGTTAGATTGAAATCAAACAGCCAGGGGTGTATTCAAAACTGTTTCAGAAGGATCTCTCTGCCACTCTGCCCGCCGTAATGATTAAGTTTAAACTCGGGATTTATTAAGCACGTCCGGAAAAATTTCGGAAAAACCCACCCTTACACCTTCTTACCAATAACCATTCAAAGAGTGATGTACTTTGAATATTTCGTTATAGAGAGATTTATATTTTACTTCGTTTAGAGGTGTTTTCAACATGGAATTTGTATTCAAGGTGCAATGTCCTGTACGAAAGTTGTTAAACAGAGAAATTCGTTATACAGACGTTTGTTATAGGGAAGTTCCACTGCATTTCATTTTTTGAATAATTTCCAGAATATAATTCCGATCGTGCTGAGACTTTGCATTCATATATGTACTATATTTTCAAATTTTTTTGATTTAATTTATTTCATTTAATGGACACCCGAGAACCACCTGGCTTTCACAGATATAAAAATACATTATGTGTAAAAGGGAGGAGTACTCACACTTCAACATTTCAAGTGAATTCGTAGGATGGAATTTCGAACAAAATCGTAGAATCTTAGGCTACGTTCAGATGATGAGCGCTCAACGCGCGTTTTGCTAACGCGAACGCGCGTTTTGCTAACGCGCGTTTACAACTACATATATCTTGTTTAGGGACGTTCAGATGATGGGCGTTCAAAATACATGTAGTTGTAAACGCGCGTTAGCAAAACGCGCGTTGAGCGCTCATCATCTGAACGTAGCCTAACGCGTAACATCGCCATTGTTTTTATAGCTTCTCTTTCTGTCGTGTACCTACAATTCAAAACTACATAGTTCGAAAATGTAGTAGGTACCTACTACCAAACTGTGGTCACGGTGCATATCGTGAACAAAGTAATATCGTTTATCGTATTTACGAAAAACATAGTTCATCCTAGAGGGAAATTTATAGACTTAATTAACTCACTTCCATCTTTGATATTTGAACTTAACGTTCAATCTATTTGTCAAACTTGACTTTTTAGAATGCATAGTTCACTTCAATCACTTCTGATGGTAGGGTTGCCAGGTCGCTAAACCAAAAGCAGGAGAGACCATCCAGTTTCGCCGGACATTTGGATGAAAAAGCCTGACACCCTATTATTCAGAATTTTGTGTCTCAGAATTAATGCGTCAAATGCAAAATTTATAAAAATCAAGTTTTTTCGATTATCGCGAAAAATTTCGTCAAATTCTTTCCTATCTAAAAAGAAGATAACCTATCGTCGTTATGCTAGCGCATTGCATTCAAACGTTTTAACCACTATCGATAAGTTTTTCGTTGCTATTTTTTGTCCGTACGAGGTCTATAGAGCGGGGAAAGTTTTACTTTTTTTTAGACTGAAAGAGTATTTATAGAGTATATTTCATTTTTTGATAACTTTGACGATTGCGAAAATAAAAAATTATCGAATACATATTTTTAATGGTTTTTCGAAATTGAATGATAAAGAAATAGGATATTCCGATGAGAAGAAATCGAATATGAGTGGTCACCTTTTTTTATTAATTATATCACAATACTTACAAATAGTCAAGAATTCTGAGAAGCAATCTCGAAATGTAAAAATTCGTACACGCAATCAAAAAGCCTAACTATGTCCTGCTTAATCCTAACGTATGGCAACCCTGATGGTAATCGAATGACGACCCTCGCTTTAGGTCTTTTAGAATAAACGAAATGACGAAAATATTTTTTGGGTAAATACACTACAGAGACAAGTTCATAGATAAGATATATTAGATATACTGACAACAGACAAGTTGTCTGTTGTCTCTGGCCCTCTGCCTGGGCCTGGGTAGTGGGTACAAACACTACAAACTTCACCCCATGAAGTCCACAAATCCTGCGATCTGATTGGACACTACTCAGCACTCAGTCATACACATGCGCCAAACTTTGATTCAAGCGACCATAATGGTATTATGGTACTGACCATTCGACATCAGCTATAAATATTTTGAGTCGTGAGAGAAACCATCATTCGATTTGTGTTGAAGTTGAAGTGCGTTGTCTGAACTAAGAGTTTAAAAAAAAACTGAAGATGTATTCTTTTGGCAAGGTGAGTTTATTATTGTTCTAGAATAAGACAGTTTTTAGTCTTAAGAAACATTACATTTAAAATTTATTCAAACAGCGAAGTTTAGAGAAATATTCTGTTAGTATTCAGGCTCGAACGAAAACAATTTTATTAACAATATACATTTAAATTGTAATAATACAAAACCAGTAGAGCGACAAAATAATGAAAAATACAAAATCAGTGAGATCACAGAGACAACCAACAATGATAAGAAACGATTCGAACGTAATATCATTTATCATTGTTGGTTGTCTCTGTAATTCCAATGATTTATTCGTAATCTTGTATTTTCATTGTTTGGTCACTCTGATGGTCCTTGAGTCTGAAGAAAAAAAGTTTTTTCTCGAATTGTCGCTGTTTGAATAAATTGTAAATATACAGGGTCTCTATAAATGATTATAAAAACGCAGTTGGCGTTGGACTATTATAAATTTTATATTCTGGTGTGAACTTTAATTTAAACAAACTATATTGTGAGTTTAGCTTGGTCATTCAGATAGAAATTGAATAATGTGACTGAAATTATAAATTTGTTGACTTTGCATGAGAAACGACAAGATGTTACAATCATTTATAAAGACCTCGTAGTATTACCTAAGACTAAAAACTTTGTTCTTCAATAATTTTTGGAACGAAATATCTTACAAACATTATATTTCTATTTCTTTCAACAATGTGATAGAATCGGCGAACATTGGTTAGTTATTCTTCGGATTTAGAAATAGGTATTCTATTATTCAAAAAGCTGTCCATAACTTTCACCCATATGCTTATAATTTTTCTCATTTCTACCGGTTCTTCAGTAACAACCTCATTATTGCACAAAAATACCATTTGTAATGACTATTAATCAATCAAACTTCATCCCAAATCAAAAAATTAAGTGTGTAAATTTTTTTATTCTAGTATAATCCACCCATTATAAGTCTGTTTGCTCGACCATAATGATACCCATTAAACACAACTGAATAATGAGTTATTATTCAGTGCTGTCAGATGATTCATAGATTTACCTCTAAAATTATATTCTTTAAATTGATATTTCTTTAGTTTTCTAGAGAACTCCAACTAACAAATCGTGGATAAAGTATAGTATGCTACTCGCGTATGATGGCATTTGGATTGAACGAAATTCGTTATACAGAGAAATTCTCCATACATACGTTCGCTATAGGGAAGTTCCACTGTATATTCATTAGCTCATTTCAACACCTCATAGCTTTTTATCCACAACTCTTGTATAATCTAACCATTATACGTCTGCTTGCTCGCCCACAATAGTAACCATTAATCACTAGTGAATAATGAGTCACTATTCATTGCTTTTCAATATTATATTTCAATAAAACTGATATTTCTTCAGAATTCTAAAGTTCCTAACTAACAAATATGGGTATACCTTTTCAATCGAGGGCGAAATCTACTTTTATCCACGACTACTATTAAATTTAGCCATTTTAGGTACCTACGTATGTGGGCTCAGCCTAAATAATATCCATTAATCACAAGTAATAAAATGAGATATAATTCTTTGCTATCAGATGCTTCATAGATTTAGGTTTGATATAATTAATATTCTTTAAATTGGTATTTCTTCAGTATCTATGTACTGCAACTAACAAATATGGGTATACCTTGTCAATCGAGGGCCAAATCATTTTTATTATATCGATTAATAGTTATTTATATACAAGGGAAAAAAGAATTAGATTTAAGTTCGAGGTTATGTTAACCACGAGCTAAAATCTATTATTTTTCAATTTTTCGGTGTATAATACTTTATTTCCTGCTTTTTGCAGCCTTGAAAAAGAGGAGAAAGTTCCTCGAAACGTTGGCAATCTTTCTGTAATTTGGCAGTAAATAAAGGCCACATTCCCGACAACCTTTTCATTTGTTAATAATATGGATGAAAATCTTGAACCAAATACTTTATTTCTTTCTCTGACAGGAATAACGACCAATTTAATGGTGAAAGAAATAAAAATTTTCAAGAAATTACTTTTTTCCCAGGGAATAAAGTGAGTACTTTTTCCCGGGTACATAGACACTTTTTTTGACAGGGAAAAAGGTAGTTTCGTAAAAAGTTATATTTTGTGACCCGTCAAGAGATAAAATGTTAATTTTTTTCCCGTCACAGAAAAAACCATTTTTTATTACTGAATGTACAATGAACAGTTTTCCAAAAATTTCTCATGTGTCAACTTGACTTTTTTCATAGAAGGGTCTATGCAGTAGTCGTGGATAGAGAAGTATAGTATGTTACATGCGTATAATGGCTATTATTCGCTCGTTGCATAATATTCTGTTATCACATCAATTGAATCAACTTTTATTACAAAATATACAATGACAAGTTATCCACTAGTGAATAATGATGACCTCAGATCAATAAAATACTTGATCTGTGAGTTTTCCACTCAGTTCGAAATTTCGTATATTGAAGGAGAATGATGACTTGCGTATTTCGTGAAGAACGGTCAACCACGAAAATCACGAAATATTCGAAAAAATATCGGTGAACCGACAAAATTCTGTTCGCCATAACTCTCGAACGGAACCAGATTCGGATTTGAAATTATCGAGCTAGATCTGGGACAATTACATGTATGTATGCTTACAGTCGGCCGTGCGCAGGGCGTAAACACGTTAACTTCCGGAAGGAATGACTTCACAACTCGAAATTTTCAGGGCAGATTCAATATGTGAAAAGGAATGATGAATTCACGAATGAATAGAATAACACCAATAGCCTTCTGGATATTTAAATTGTATTCATTGTTTTCCTAATATGACCTAGCGCGCAAAAGCTTCTGACTTCACGTCAATGCTTTTTGAAGTTTTTCATTCATTCAATCGATAATAAGGTTTTGCTCTAAATAGATATGTGAAATAAATTGAGTAAGGTGACCAGAATAATTGCTGGAGAAAGTAGTTTGTTTTTTCTAGGTGAATGTTTTCGTGATACATTTCGTCAAACTACAAAAATATATTTCTTGATAATTTATTGATCCTATGCGTTTTTCAGGCATTTGAGGCACATATTCAACAATCTAATGATAGAAAAGAATATATAGCGAGAAAAAAGAATGAACGCAAAATGGCTAAAAAAAATGTAAGTATATTAGGTATCTTTATAATATTTCGGTTGAAATGGGCAGCATCGTTTCTCAAAATGAAGAAAAAATTTGAATAAATAGTTATAATGATGAAGTCGAGATATTTTTTTTCTTTCTTATGATTTTGGCAGAATATCTTGTAAGTGCATCTGAAAAAAC
This sequence comes from Propylea japonica, assembly GCA_013421045.1. Taxonomy (NCBI): domain Eukaryota; kingdom Metazoa; phylum Arthropoda; class Insecta; order Coleoptera; family Coccinellidae; genus Propylea; species Propylea japonica. The sequence goes on along the minus strand of CM024243.1, from coordinate 43,746,580 downwards.
TAAAAAAAAGAGGAATAAACTAATCACTCCTGTAACACAGACTAAAGGGTCTTCCAACAAAAGGTGTTATTTTGAATAGCCCGCTATTTCGGCAGATATCACGTTGGAAGCTGTAATTTTTTGACATTTTACAAGTAGAAACTACGCCAATAAAAATTGGAACGATACACGCATCAAGAACGCATTGAAATTATTAAAATTCATTATAAAAATGGTGAAAATTTGGCAGAGACGACCACAATAAAGAAATCGGTGGAAAAATTCGAGCTGTTGGGACAGTTAGTTATGTGATGAATAAAACCCGTGTAAGTCGCTCAAGAACAGCCGAAAATATTGCTGCTGTATCCGAAAGTATTGAAGAAACCCAGGTTGTCCATTCTTCGTCGTTCTTTGGAATTACACAAACGTCATTACATTACTGGACAACGTTTTTTTTCAACAAGACGGCGCTCCGTGCCACACAAGCAACGAAACCATTGGTCTTTTGCGGGAAAAGTTTCCGGACCGTGTTATCTTTTGAAGAGGTGATCAAAATTGGCCACCGATATCTTGTGATTCAACAACAACATTCTTCCTTTGGAGCCCGTGATAGAGAAGGTCTACGCCAATAGCCCAGCGTCGATTTCTCAAAGATGGAATTCGTGAGGCTATCGAGGACATAAAGCAGCCACTTTGCGATTTGGTTATGGAAAATTTCAATTAAAGGATATGGTCCTGTAAGCGTGTTCGTAGTAGTCATTTGCATGATAGCTTCTTCTTTATAATGAAATAAACATCCGATTATTTATATTGAAAAATGGAATTTTTTTAATATCAAAACACCTCTTATTGGAAAACCCTTTAGATTCAAATTCGATATATTGTGCTTGAAATCCCTTCGATGAACGAGTGAAGCTGCTTATTTTTCAAATAGTTTAATTATCCAAATTTCAGAAACCAAAAAAAGTGTTCAACTTCTGGACACAGATTCGGAAGTGAAAGCGATCACCGAAAAACTAGCTGAAGGATTGGAGCCATTCGAAAGAAACCCCATTGAAGAAAAAAGAATGAAATATATAAACTTGATGAAAGTATGAAATCAATCAGCAATTACTTGTGGAAGTATACAATACCGAAGAAAACAGAGTAAGTTATCATTTTTTATTTTCTTTGGGGAATATTCCATCAATGGATATTCCCATGCATTCATCATTAGTTATAATCGGAAGTAGAATTAAACGTTCAGAGAAATGAGTTATCTATTGAAGAGTACACAGCAATAACAATACAGGGATGTGTGTGAAGTTGGCCCAGCACTTTTTTATTTTCGAAAAAAATTTTGTTGTGCTGAATTGTGCTAGGTTTGTGCTGCTTTGTGCTGATAATTTTTTTTCTTAATTCCAAGTGGTTTTCGAGATACTTCCAAAACCGAAAAAATGAGCCAGCCCAGCACTTTTCGAAAAATGGGATTTAGATGATTGATAAAGATTGTGCTACACATGTACTGAGTTGTGCCGTTCGAATTTTCTCGAAAGTTCTTCTAATTTCCGGAAAAATCGATATTTAAGAAAAAAGATAGCCCAGCACTTTCGTTTTTTTCTCAAAAACGAATGAAAAAATTTGCGCAACATTTGTGCTGCTTCGTGCCGTAAATATTTTCACGAAAATCTTTCGTGTTTTTCTACAAACTACGAAAATAAAAAAAAATTCATCACAGCACTTTTGTTTTTTTCGAAGGAAACATGCTCAAAACGTTGTGCTACTCTAGGCAAAGTTGTGCCGTAGTTATTTTCACAAATATCCCGTTAATTCACCAAAAAAAAAGGAAATTATAAAAAAGTTAGCCCAGCACTTTCTTTATTTTCCGAAGAAAATTTTTTTGTATGATTGTACTCTATTTTTGCCAACTTGTGCTGGTCAAATTTCCAGAAAAAACATCAGTTTTATTCTTATATGGGGGAATTTTTTAAAATTAAAAACTGCTGGGCCAACTTCACACACACTGTTGCCACGTATACTGGTTTTTCCTCCACCCTACAGATTTTTCTTATTTTCTCCCATATAAGGAGAAAACTGATGATTTTTTTAAAACTATGACCAGCACAAGTTGGCACAAATAGAGTACAATGACATAAAACAATTTTCGTCGAAAAAAATGAAAGTGCTGGGCTAACTTTTTTCTATTTTCTTTATTTTTTGGATGAATTAACGGGATATTTGTGAAAATAACTACGGCACAACTTTGCCTAACAGTAGCACAATGTTTTGAGCATGTTTCCTTCGAAAAAAAACAAAAATGCTGGGATGACTTTTTTTTTTTCGTAGTTTGTAGAAAAACACGAATGATTTTCGTGAAAATATTTACGGCACAAAGCAGCACAAACTTTTTCATTCGTTTTTGAGAAAAAAAATGAAAGTGCTGGGCTATCTTTTCTCTTAAATATCGATTTTTCCGGAAATTAGAGGGACTTTCGAGAAAATTCGAACGGCACAACTCAGTACATGTGTAGCACAATTTTTATCAATTATTTAAATCCCATTTTCGAAAAGTGCTGGGCTGGCTCATTTTTTCGGTTCTGGAAATATCTCGAAAACCACTTGGAATTAAGAAAAAAATTTATCAGCACAAAGCAGCACAAACCTAGCACAATTCAGCACAACAAATTTTTTTCGAAAATCAAAAAGTGCTGGGCCAACTACACACATAATACAGGGTCTATTCAAGTCGTTACTTGTTAGTAAACTGTTTGTGCCTTTCGGTAAAGCGTAAACAATTAATGCTAGAACACCTAGAGTCTTGAATAAGAAGCGAGTTGTACTCCACTAGTTCACACAAAAATCATTTTACTCCACAAGAATGTTCAAATCCCGATCTAACACTTTGGAGTGAACATGCATTTTGCGAATTTCTGCGTCCAAAATTTTACTTAACTAATGCTTTAATATTGTCAGTGAAGTTTCAGTTAAAGAAATAATAATAGTAAATAAATGTTAGTATCAAGTTAACAAACAAAAAATTAAGAAAGCCCTGAGCGGGATTTTTCGACCGCTCGTTCTTTGGTGGAGTATTAAGAATATTATCTCGAAATATTGAATGGGATTTGAAATTGATAGTAAAGGGTGTTTTTTTTAGAGGTATAGAACTTTAAATTGCAATTAAACAACGATAGATTATTCAATTGACATGAATATTATTTACCCGAAAGATAATCTTGTGGCATTACATTTTAAATATGATTTCTAGCATATGACCGCCACGGCTGGTTCGTATGTAGTCCAATCTGGACGTCCAATTTTCGATGACTTTTTCCAACATTTGTGGCCGTATATCGGCAATAACACGGAGACCAATGACTTTACATAGCCTCGCAGAAAGTAGTCTAGCGATGTAAAATCATCTTGGAGGCCAATTCACAGGTTCAAAACATGAAATTAGGCGGTCAACAATCGTGTCTTTATACAAATCGATTGTGGCACGAGCTGTGTGGCATGTTGCGCCGTCTTGTTGGAATCACAGCTCCTGGACATCATGGTTGTTCAATTCAGGAATGAAAAGTTAGTAATCATGGCTCTATACCTATCACCACTGACTGTAACGTTATGGCCATCATCGTTTCTGAAGAAGTACGGACCAATGATCCCACCAGCCCATAAAACCCACCAATCAGTCAGTTTTTCTGGATATAACGGTGTTTCGACATACACTTGAGGATTAGCTTCACTCCAAATCCGGCAGTTTTTTTGTAGCCATTCCACCAGAAGTGCGCTTCATCGCTGAACAAAATTAGCTTATGAAAATCCGGAACAACGGCAATCTCGTTTTGAGCCCATTCCACGCAACCAAGATCCTTCCGCAAAATCTTGTGTGTGTGGATGAACACAGATCCAATTCCTGTGCTCGATGGCGGATGGACCCATTCTGGGCATTCTGGTCTTCTTCAATGCTACGCTCTACAGTAGCAATTCTGTACGGCGTCTCTGGGGATGCAGTTATCAATAAGAGTAAACGTGTTGCGAAAACGTTGGACGGTTAATAGAATGAACTGCTCTGATGGACGATTTTGTCGACGATGAAAAAGACCTAGTGCGAGTTACGTATTCCGCACCGAACCATTATTTTCGAAATAAAATTGCAATATTTGCAAGCTTTGTTCAGGCGTGAGTATATTCATGATGAATTGCCAAACCAAACTGAGAATAAATCACTAGACAGCTGTTTAATCGGTCGCCATCTTGAACAGTGATGGCAACTTAAGTTCTATACCTCGAAAAAAACACCTTATATAAACGAAGAATATCAGCACGATCGGAATTATACCGTGGAAATTATTCACAAAATGGAATATGTAAAAAATGTGTAGGCGATACGGAAGGATGTGGAAATGATCACAGTTATTCGTTCGTTATTAAGAAAAAATGAATGCAGAGGAAAAGTACGAGTTGATCAATTCAATGGGTTCGACTCGTGATCATAAAAAGATACCTATTCGACTTTTTCCAAACAGTGTGTCTATCAATCTTTCATATATAGTTCTGCAAATTGTGACTTTTCGACTCTGATTTTTTATCCCGTATACTTTTCAATTATTTCGGACCTTAAGCCCGGTTGTGGTATAGAACAGAAACAGGGACATAATTCAGTATATACATTTGCATTCCCCCCGGAATCTTTCAGATTTACAGGATTAAAACATTTTCCTTCAAAAATATTTATTTGTTGGACCCTCCCCCAATTTTTTTTCTGGCTACGGTCTTGACATTTGCGACAGAAACAATTTCTGCATAGAGAAAGTTTGTTTGTTGGTTTTCTGAATTTCTGTCGCAAATGTACTGAAATCTGTTCCTGTTTCTGTTCTATGCGACAACCGGGCTTCAGAGTCGGTTTCTCTTAGACCTTTGTGTGGTTTTATTATGCATTTTCAATAACAAATAATAACATCAGTCAAAATGAAATATGGTTATTTTACGTTGGATATGTGCATTTCTAGGAAAAAAATGGACTAATGCAACAAGAGGCTATCTTTGAAGCATACGGAAAAGAACGGAAACACCTGGATCTTTGAGAAACGGAACCAAAATAACCTAAATTGGTTGAACATTAGCAACGAAGAAAATTAACAAGGAGAATACTAATAGAATCCAATCATTTTGTACAGTCGAATTTAAGAAATATATAATGCAACTATTTATAATTTTGTTTTTTTCTTGTTATTAAATGTATCAATTAGGTACTCGATTCCAGAAAGAAGTAATAATAAACAGGGTCTGCTATTCGAAATATCGAAGATAATATAGTAGGTATTCTTTTTGCACTTGTTCTATATGAAAAATATTATTTCATCAAGTGATAGCCGATTGAAATACCTACTAAAAAACAAGGTCTGCCATAGATGTAATCGTTTCGCGATTGTCCGTAGGTGAACATCGTTTGTTCTATAAAAATATTATTTTCGTCGATCTCAAAATAAAAGGTGATTTTAATATGTATAAAATTGATCATTAATGACCCATTTTCATGCTCAACTTATGCCATTTTAATGTGCAATCCTCAAGGCAACCGTTCACAAAGTATTCAGAAGCATAGACTAACTATGATTCAGAGAAATGTCAAAAATCTACTGGAACATAGATACATAGAAATTTTATTATGTCAAGTCAAATGTAAGTCTTGTACAAAATGAGAATGTATTTTCATCAAGAATTCATACACAATTCATATTGAGATCGTCGGAAAAATCTTGTAATCAACTCGGTTATTAATCGAGCGACTAATGGTCTCGAAGTATTAACGCGTTCGTTAAAAATTCATTAAAATTTCTTGACCATTAGTCTTTAAGTCTTTAATAACCTAGTTGATTAAATAATTTTTTCATCGAGTGTAGATGAAAAAGTGGTAATATCCCGTTTTCAACATAATAATATATTCTTGAAAACCATACAAAATTTTATCCATTCAAACAAAAATAGATCTTATTTAGTTTTTTCCACCCTTTTCAAATTCCGTTTTCTTTCATCTCATACACGAGGTATATTTGTCTTCTCGAACAAAAATTGAATTAATATGGGCTTGGGACTTTTTTAATTATTTTTTTTGAGTTGATGCAAAAAGCATTCAGTACCAAGCCGAAAATACGGGAGATGCAATTCAATCATTCTTTCAATATTTATTCATTACCATATATCTCTGAAATAAATCGAGGGAATATGTATATTCTTGGCTTCAGGACTGTGGGGTGAATTAAACACATTTTATTGAATTGCCGACGTTTCAACCCTTTATTGGATCTTCTTCAGGGCTGCAAGAGTATTTATTCTTAGTCTTGGAGGAGTGTACAAATTTGTGTAAAATACAACTCAAACTTCACGTTGTACAAACTCAATCAAAGGAGACACAATAACAAACAAACTACATGGACACAGATTAGAGGGAGACCGACATTCAGGAGTAATTTGCAATTATATTATTTTGTTATCAATATATTGTTTTATTATTATTTTTATTATACCATATAAATATATTTTCCGTTATTAATTATCCATTTACAGTTTAATTCTCACCAATTTGGTCTGGTGTATTTGGATACGGTGGATGTTTAGTTTCGTTAGTTCGACTTTGTTTACGTGTTGGTGGTATGTTTCCGTGGATAGTCACTATGATACTGATCACTTCTCCGGTTATCGATTCTTGAAATAGTGGCTTTTTTCGTTTGTCATTAGGACACTTTTTCAATTAATTCCTCTCAACAGGCCGTTATAAATATTGTTCGAATCTTGTATGTCTGATCTGACATTTACTGTTTTATTAACGGATATGTATAGTCCGTGCACGAAAGGTTGAGCGCATAGTAGGCGTTTCTTTATTTATCTGAAGTTGGCAGTATTTGCTGTCATAACGTAAAATAAGGTCAACGTTGTCGAATGTACCGGGTTTTTCACTATAATTTGACCCCCCCTTCAACTTTGTTACTGAAGGAGATACAAAAAAAATGTTTCGTATAAAAGTTTCACGAAATCAACTGGGGTTTTTCGATATGAGTCCAGAAACTGAAATATATACAGGGTGACCAACATATTGATGGCAACTTCATTTTTTCAAATGGAACACCCTGTATATTTTTCCATATTTGGTTAGCTCTTTTTCCCCTGATTTCGAATATGTAACATATGTTGGTCTATCTCTCTTATTCTGAGCACCACAGAGTTCCAAATTTCAATAACCATCTGGCATAGCGTTTTGGAAGTTCGTGAATATTTTAGTGGCCAATTTAATCTTTGGATTGGTAATGGCGCACCCATTTTATGGACACCAAATAGTCCAGATTTAACACCGTTGGACACGTTTTTATAGCCGTTCCTGAAGGAAAAAATTTACTTCAGCAATAATGACAATCAATGAAAGCGGAGAATAATATTAATAATATAAAATCAACCAATATTAAAACCATAATTCGGAACTAATCCCGTCAACGCACAAAGAATAATGATAATATTGTAATGATTAGAAACAAATTTTGAAGCTTTAATTTCTGACTTGAATCAGAGCCATAATAATGCTATCAAAAATAGTCTAAACAACTTGAGACAACGATATGAACTATGTGTTTGGAATGAAGGTGGCCATTTCGAACAATTTCTTTAGTTGATATTATTCTTACCATACTACCATAGTTTATTATTTTCCATTGGTTAAGTAATTGTTAAGTATTCATTCTAGAATAATACTTTTAAGTAGATTGTTTGGATATAAAGAATTTCGTAGGTATTTCACATATATTTTTATTCGGTGTCATCATTTCAAAACTTTGAAACTCTGAAAATTGACATCCACATACGCATTTATATTCGAGATCAGGAGGAAATAGCCTATCAAAAAAGGAAGAATATACAGGACAGGGTGTCCCATTTGAAAAAATATAGTTGCATTCAATGTTGTTCAACCTGTATATCTTCCCATTGACGTTATTATAACTCCAAAAATGAGCATTTTCAGTAAACGCACTCCGTCACTTGAAAAATGATTACAGATCTTGGCAGGTGGTTCTTAAAATTTGAAACTCTGTGGTTCTCAGAATAAAAGAGATAGACCAACATATGTTACATATTCGAAATCAGGGGAGAAATATCTAACCAAATATGGAAAAGTATACAGGGTGTTACATTTGAAAAAATGAATTTGCCATCAATATGTTGGTCACCCTGTATATATTTCAGTTTCTAGACTCATATCAAAAAACCTCAGTTGATTTCGTGAAACTTTTATTCGAAACATTTTTTTGTATCTCCTTTAGTAACAAAGTTAAAGGGGGGGTCAAATTATAGTGAAAAACCCGGTACACTGCTTCGTCCGACGAGCTTGCGAATTATTAGAGAACTCTATACATTATTGACAACATTGCGTATCAATCAAGAAAATGAACACCATAACCTAAAATTTTAATATACACAGTAGAATATGCCAAATTGTCATGGCCAACCGACGGCTCAAGCTCTCGAGAACGGAGTAGCATCATTTCAATGATGCATCTTTTCTGATAATTTTTTTCTATGTCTATTATTTTTACTGCCTCAAAATCAAAATGGTGTTTTCGTTCAAATGGTGCATACCAAGACCAGTTTTCTCATTTTTGTATTAATGACAAACTAACGAAAAAAGCCTGGCAACGAATATTAATATCCTTAGAACAGTCTCGTTTTCTTATTCAATGCCTACGTCGGTTCAAGTCCCAACTAAGTTTATCTGAATTTTTCTTATTTATTCATGTAGAATGTTTGGACATACCAATAACTCAATTATATTGACTCTAGAACCAAAACTATATTTTCTGTTTCATAATGTATTCACACCAAACGCAACGCCCTTGATCCTGAAAAATATGGGGCATGCCCGCATGCATAAAAGCATGCAGTGGAGTAACTACAGGGTGGCAGGGGTGGCAAAATGCCACGGGTCCCCGACTCAAGGGGGCCCCGGCCCAAGGGGCCGCGAGCTCAATAATAATTTTTTACACTGTAACTAAGTATTTTATTTTAGTTGAAAAGTCTATTTTTATAAGTTCTGCCCAAATCCAAAGTGAAACAACTAAAGAGCATAATGCAATTTTTAGAGATGTACACGTTACCCGTGACGAATAATTTTACGTACTTATGACCGTCAAAAAACCGTCAATCAAAATACCCGTAATTGGACATCCCTATTCATTTTAGAACTCATCCCTTGGTTTCTACATATTTTGTCGCGATACGTTGGCAGCGCGGGTTAGCATTTACGATCGGTGAATTCCCCATTCTGTTTTCACTTTTTTCGTGACGCTGCTGCCAAAAGTGGAAAATTTGACCTTACTAAACTAAAACTATAATATCAGAATTGTCAGATGCAGCACCCAACACTAGTGACTATCCCGATGTATTAGAGACCTTCCTGATTTATTAATAATAAAAAATCATTTTATGTCCTGAAGTATGCATTGCATTTATGTTATTATAACAATTCTTGTGACTACAGCTAGTGCTGAAAGATCATATTCAAACTAAAATTGATAAAAACCTATTTAAGAAATGCTATGGGACAAGACAGGTTATATTATGTAACTTGGCTATTCCTATTGAAAATTCTATGGCCCGATATTTAAACTTTGAAGATGTTATAGACACTTTTGCGGAACAGAAAGCTCGAAGAAAAGATTTTCTTGGTAAATATCCTATTGAAATTGAATTGTTATTTTCATTTCATTGTAAATGTATGCAGGTTTCTTCACGATGTTGTTCCTTTACGGAAAATAGATGATGAATGCTTCGAGATATTATGTTCTATGGATGAATGTGAACTCTCCAATATAACATAATACAACGTGTAATTGAGTACGCTGAAAATCTCTGAGTTCATTAAAAAATTACTGAGTACAACGTGACGATTTTTACTAATAGGGCCCCATCAAAGAATTTGCCACGGGCCCCAGATGGTATAGTTACGCCACTGAACGCATGTGCGTTGGCTTCAAAGTCAGCGCATCCTTATTGACCGAGGTCATTCACATTTAATTTTCCGATCAGCTCATTTATTGCCATTTAATCAACTGGCTTATTAATGACAGCGATTATTGGTCAAGATATTTTAGAGCGTGAGCGCAGCGAGCGACCATCAGTCGGATGATTAATAAACGAGTGGATTACGAGATTTTTCCGACGATCTCATTATGAACAAATTCTTGATTGGAGTACATTCTTATTTTGCTGAAGATATACATATAATTCTAGGTTCCGGTAGAGTTTTGACATTACTCGCATTGTTTCATAACGCTTTGTGTTCTGTTGCCCAAGACAATTGCACATTGAAAAAGCCAATGTTAAACATTAAAATGAGACATTGATGTTCAATTTCATACACATTAAACTAACCTTTCATTTCGAGGTCGACGGAATAGTTATTCAATCAACTAGATTATTAAAGACGGCGACCAATGGTGAAAACATGCGAACGCGTTAGTTCGAGGCCGTTAGTCGCTCGATTAATATCCGAGTTGATTACAAGATTTTTCCGACGATCTCAATATGAATTGTGTATGAATTTTTGATTCTCATTTTGCACGAGACTTTCATTTGACACAATGAAATTTCTATGTATTTATGTTCCAATATAGAGTTTTGACATTTCTCGTAGTGCTTCTGAACGGTTGCCATGAGGATTTCACGTTAAAATAGCAGAAATTGAGTATTGAAATAGTTATTTAATCAACTAGGTTATTAAAGACAGCGACTAGTGGTCAAGATATCTTAATGCGTGAGCGGAGCGAACGCGTTAATAGTTCGAGATCATTAGTCGCTCGATTAATAACCGAGTTGATTACAAGATTTTTCCGACGATCTCAATACGAATTGTGTATGAATTCTTGATTGAAATACATTCCCATTTTGTACAAGTCTTACATTTGACATAATAAAATTTCTTCAATTTTAAGATCGACGGAAAAAAATATAACTTTCAAATGAAATGAACGGACAGCTGTAAAATTTAAGGTAAAAACAACATTTATTGAGGATCTACACTACAATGAAAGGCTTGCCTCCCCAAAGTCCGAATTCCTAGATTCAAAATATTTTCTGTTTACTGATCCGACATTGTGAATTGAACCCTTACTTAAGGTAGGTAAGTATAGGTACAATTTGGGGATCTGACGGAAAGGCTAGACGTACCTTCGAAGAAGGAGATATTTATTGAAAGTAGGTAAGGATGAGGTCATTCATGAATACTGGACATCTCTTAAATTAAATTTGGAAAATAATTATAGAAGGTAGTTCAAAATATAGGTAGGTATGCGTAAATATTCACAGGAAGATGGCCTTTCACAAACTTACCTGATAACTAAGACCGAATTGTTGATTTGAAGTTTAGTTTACTTTATAAATGAACTGAAAGTCACATTAAACAATAACACTCCATGAATCATCAGCCCCAAAAAATTACTCCATGAAATTTCAGGTAGGTTTAAGATTTGAGAAGGGAAGATTAATATTAATGAATAAATACAGGGTGATTTTTTTAAGTGTTTCATGAGACGTTTTCGAGGAAAGAATTGTATACAGATTCAAGATTTTGTATTTTCGTACATGAACTTTAATTGTAAAATATCTTCAAGGGGAATCTACTTCCGGTTTCACCGGAAACGAATGTAACTTCGTTATTTCAAATGCAACACCCTGTATATTTATACATATTCGAATTCTTCGTTCAATTCTACACTGATTTGATGTATCATTTGTGCAACCACTCAAGCGGTTCTTGAATTATAGCCTGATTATCAATTTTTTTGAAAAAAAGGTTGTCACAAATTAGTGTCCATATCTTCAAAATCCCTCATTACAAGAATTTTTTCTGCGAAAGTGGAACAAAAAAAAGTACGCTGATACTGTTTCTTGTATAACTTATGAGGAAATATTATACAGGATGTCTGAAAAAGGGCCCCAAAGTGAGCCTCGATAAAACTATAAAATCTCACTTTTTTCAAATGGCAACCCTATAATTTTGTAATTCCAATCGATGGCTCGTCAAAAACCAGTTAGGGTGTCCCGTACATTTCATGCCTCTAAAATCAGTAGTTTTGCCGTTATTGAATAAAATTCGAATTTCAGGATTGATCAAGGTTTCTTAGTCTAACCATAGATTTATTAAGATAGAAGTTTTCAAGAAGGCTATGTCTGTTGATTTATAATGCATTTTAGAGAACTGTCATTTAAACTTTTTTGATTAATCGGGCACTATGCAAAATATGAATTACAGTAACAGTGATGTATTGAATATGTTCTTCATTTATGGTGAATGTAACAAAATATTAGAAAGGGCAGTCAGAACTTTTAACGAAAGAAATCCACATTTACCACCTTTAACAAAAAAAGTCAGTAAATGTGAATTTCGTTCGTTGAATTTCTAATTACATTTGCCGCAAATAAAGAACATACCCTTGATATATCATTCCAGTGAAATTATTATTGCATGTTTTGCTTAGTGCTTGATCTGTAAGAAAAAGTAAGAATGACAGTTCCTAACATAGCCTACTTCAAAAATGCAAGCTTACAAACTGTGCGAAACCTGTCTTTAATCGTGAAATTCGAATTTTATTGAATAACGGCAAAAATACTGATTTTAGAGGGATGAAATGTTCGGGACACCATAACTGGTTTTTGACGAGCAATCGATTGGAATTACAAATTATTGCCATTTGAAAAAAGTGAGATTTCATAGTTTTATGGAGGCTCACTTTGGGGCCCTTTTTCAGACACCCTGTATAATATTTCCTCATAAATTATACAAGAAACAGTATCAGCGTACTTTCTTTTGTTCCACTTTCGCAAAAATGAATTCTTGTAATGAGGGATTTTGAAGATATGGACACTAATTTGTGACAACCTTTTTTTTCAAAAAATTTGATAATCAGGCTATAATTCAGGAACCGCTTGAGTGGTTGCACATATCATACATCAAATCAGTGTAGAATTGAACGAAGAATTCGAATATGTATAAATATACAGGGTGTTGCAATTGAAATAACGAAGTTACATTCGTTTCCGGTGAGACCGGAAGTAGATTCTTCTCGAGAATATTTTACAATTAAAGTTCATGTACTTTAAAACAAAAATCCAAAATCTTGAATCTGTATTACAATTCCTTCCTCGAAAACGTCTAAAGAAACGCTTAAAAAAACACCCTGTATAATAAAACCAATGAAGCCCTCACGATATTCAAATTTGATTTATCATTTTTCCAATATAAACCAGAGCCGATGCAGAAGTTTTTAACTTCAAGCCAGTGCTCTTTTGAATTTAATTTTGTATGCTTGGTTGTCGGAGATACTTGATGATTAATGATAATTCACATACATTTCTCATGCAGATAATTTGGGAACCATCGATCCAATTTCGATCAAATTCGGTGGAAATGTTCACTTTCGACAACTCTTTTCAAATGTCTGTTTAGTTTCCTATCTTCAGTGTCGTATACTCGATATCGAGATTCAAATTACAAACTTCGATATCTCTATGATTTCACTTCAGCTTCAAAATCTCCAATATTGCCATGAAAAAATACATAATCCAGTCTAATAATTTCAGTTTTCATTTGCACTTTTGTTTCGAGAGAAAGAAAAACAACAAATAATCTTTTGTAGTTTTTCAGAAATGCGGTCCTGTTTTTTAATTTGTGTATATATTTAATTTAATCTACTGAGATTAGGAAATTTAGTGAACCCTTTTAAAAAAATGCAATACGACACTGTGCTTATAAAGTATTTCTACCTATAGCTACTAGGAATATCATCATTGTTTAAGGAAAACAATGATATCATACATCATTTTGAAGGGAAAAAAGTATGAATTCAACGAACCAACAAAATACAGGGTCTAAAATAATATAGGTTTGTGTCGTATCTTCAAAAATTTCAGTAGGTACCGGGTTTTTCACCATAATTTGACCCCCCCTTTAACTTTGTTACTAAAAGAGATACAAAAAATATTTCGTATAAAAGTTTCACGAAATCAACTGAGGTTTTTTGATATGATTCCAGAAACTGGAATAAATACAGGGTGGCCAATATATTGATGGAAACTTCATTTTTTCAAATGGAACACCCTGTATATTTTTACATGTTTGGCTAGCTCTTTTTCCCCTGATTTCGAATATGTAACATATGTTGGTCTATCCCTTTTATTCTGACAACCACAGAGTTTCAAATTTCAAGAACCACCTGCGAAGATCTGTAATCATTTCACAAGAGGCAGAGTGCGTTTACTGAAAATGCTCATTTTTGGAGTTATAATAACGTCAATGGGAAGATATACAGGGTGAACAACAGAAGAAAATGAAGAAATTGCTCAAAATGACCACCTTCATCCAATACACATAGTTCATATATACTTAGTTGTCTCAAGTTGTCTAGACTATTTTCGATAGCATTATTATGGCTCTGATTCAAGTCAGTAATTAAAGCTTCAAAATTTGTTTTCAATCATTACAATATTATCATTATTCTTTGAGCGTTAAAGGGATTAGTTCCGAATTGTGGGTTTAATATTGGTTGATTTTATATCATTAATATTATTCTCTGCTTTCATTGTTTGTCATTATTGCTGATGTAATTTTTTTTCCTTCAGGGACGGCTATAAAAACGTGTCCAACGGTGTTAAATCGGTTGAATCGGTGGCATAAAGTGGGTGCGCCATTACCAATCCAAAGATCAAATTGGCCACGAACTTCCAAAACGCTATGCCAGATGGTTATTGAAATTTGAAACTCTGTGGTGCTCAGAATAAAAAAGATAGACCAACAAATGTTACATATTCAAAATCAGGGGAGAAAAAGCTAACCAACATGTAAAAATATACAGGGTGTTCCGTTTGAAAAAATGAAGTTGCCAACAATATGTTGGCCACCCTGTATATATATTTCAGTTTCTGGACTCATATCAAAAAACCTCAGTTGATTTCGTGAAACTTTTATACGGAACATTTTTTTGTATCTCCTTCAGTAACAAAGTTAAAGGGGGGGTCAAATTATAGTGAAAAACCCGGTACATCCCAAACTCTAAGCAGAATTCAGCCGTTTTTCTTGCTGGCTACCGGTATCTGTATCAAACGTCGTTCAGCATTATTTCTGGTAACTTCAGAGATTAAGGAGGTGTGCGAAAAGTGTCAATTCTCAAAATAGCTTAATTTCATATCAATGGGTTTCGTTTTGTTTCAGATATATTTTATGGAACACCTTGTACGATTTGGCTGGTTAACGAACCGCGGCATTTGAGAACCGAAATCACCCTGAAAACCTCAACTCTCTAGGACAATCTCTTCGAAAGTTATCGTGCTAACGGACGGCCTCACTGACAGAATTGAATTTGACCACAGATTCATATCAGGGAGGGGAACCGTATCGTTTGAGATCATTTTCGGCTCAAAATTCGAAAATTACATACATTTGGCAAAACGATAAAGCACTCGTTTAAGTAGAACGAGATTACCAGGGTGTACGTTTCCCAAATGCCGCGGTTAAGTTCGTTCACCAGCCAAATCGTATAGGGTGTTTCATAAAATATGGAAATTCAAACTTTTTGTTCCTCAATATCTCAAACAGAACGGAACCAATCGAAATTCAATTTTCCGGCCGCATGCCAGATTTTAAGTTCAATATGGCCGCTTTCCCGCTTTTTTTTGACGGCAAAATAACATTCGGTTTGGTAGTTTGGTGCATTTCGTTTTGTCCTCCGAGTCAAGTAGCGTGAAGGCCTCTACTATGTAGACTTCAAACTTTTTATCACATTCACAGTATACAGGTTTGGAATTCACATCTGAAATATACGATATACAATGCATCAGACAGAGAATTTTTCCCTCCAGTTGCACAGATGAATAGTCTAGACAATCACTTGCTGTAACACACTGAATTCAGTTGTCTTGCTTCATTATACATCTTGTCTCTCTCTTATCGTTTAGAGGAGCGTAATTCTTTAATATGGTAGGCAACAGTAAATACTGAATCGTGTATTACGGGCAGCCTGACAAATTAAAAATTCTATACGTGCAGTGCGGGTTCCCTACCATACTGCGATAAGAGAGAGACAAGACTTGATTTTTGCAGTAAGACAGTTGCATTCATTCAGTTATCGCACTTGATTATCTCGCCTATTCATCTGTGCAACTGGAGGGAAAAATTCTCTCTCTGATGCATTGTATATCGTATGTGTTCGATGTGAATTTCCAAATCGGTATATCTCATGAGTATATGACTATTTCATTCAATACAATGAATCTTTTGAATTTATTGAGTGAAATCGACGATATAGGACGATGATTTCGATATCTTAGAAATCATAGATATTTTGTCTTATCAATACGTTTAATTCATAACAAAGCTGACTATCAAGTATCACGATTTGGACGACAAATTTTCATTTTTTCTTCGAGTTTAAGTCGAACTTATATTAAAGCTTGTCTAAGGTAGGTGCAAGTGGCCATTAGAAACTTGGCACTCCTGGCAGTCTCACGGTGAGACCCATCCAAAATGGGAATAATGGGATGCTCTGTACAGATACAGACCTATAGATACAGACTTCATCAGCCCACTTCATGATATGATGTCCAAGAATCCGTCGATCTGATTGGACGCTTTTAAGCAGTCAAAACTTGTTCACCCCTACACATGCGCCGACAACGCTGACCATGGGATGGGTGGGACCATGACAATATGACATTATCGTCTTGAGTGTTGACTGTTAAACATTGACAATCTACCATCAGTTCATTCTTGAGTGAGAACATCATTCGATTTTTGTTGAAGTGCGAACATTGAATCTGAATGAAAATAAAAATGACTACATTAGGGGTAAGTTTATTATTTTTATATTCATCTCGAAATTGGAAAATATAAAATTTCAGGTCGGGGGCGAAGAATTTAAAAGTATCAATTCATTTTTCAATAAAGTACGTAAATTCGTCAATTGTATTTTTCAATGTTTAAATGGTTATTTCTTGAAAACAGTAAGAGATTCGAGCTTGACATAAAATTTTCAGAACACTTGATAGGATTTTCATTCGTACTATTTATTATTTTGTACAAAATAGCTACACCGTTAAGTAAAGGATGCAAGTTGACTAATTGTCATTTCACAATGTTAATGGTAATGTTAATGTTGAGCTACGATGTTAACGCTTAAAATAGAAGATACTACGACCCTGTTCACATCAATGTCAAAGTTAAGCCTATTGTATGTATTCAAGAGTTAACTGGCAGTATGAAACTTTCAGGTTCTAAGCCACGACATGAAATTTTTAATCTTAGTCCAATTCTCACATAGCATTCTGATAGGTTTTTGCGTTTACCAAGTTTCGATTCAATATCAATTTTATAAAAGAAAATTTTCAAGAACTTTGACAATCCATATCTTGGTAACGAAGTTTATTTTTTTGGCTTTCAAAGACGTATTCTGTATACCCGTATAGGAATTAATTTTATAAAAAAGTGATAGTTTTAGTTTGGTTTCTTCGACGAAGTTGTCTTAGTTAACCTTGTTTTCAGAAGTTTATTTCAAAGAAAATTACAAAATGTGTATCATTTGTTGAAATTATTTCATGATTAATATTTCGAATAAACCACAGCTCGAAGCTTTGTGTGTAAGTGCTGTAAACCAAACATTGGATGTTGTTTTATAATGGAGCTATTAAAAATGGTATTCAATAAATTATTAATTGGTATTTCGAATGATCATTCGCTATTTCTGAGAAGGTTACCCTCTCTCTAATTCTCAGAAGGTACGAGAAGAGACGATTTCGAACATTCAAGGGTCAGGGTACATATTACTTAAAACATTTCACAGAAGGCAAGTTCAGAAGTCTCAATTTATAATGAGGTTTGCTCACCTATTTCAAATGAATCATTCGCTTTCACAAATTGACAGCAATAATAGTATATTGTCAACCAGAAAGTAACAGCGTAACATTTAGGCGACTTGAAAATTGCTGCTTAGCACTAACTTTAAGTGCTATAAAACCAAACATTGAATGTTGTTTATGATAGAGCTATTGAAAATGATATTCAATAATTTATGTATTATTGGTATTTCGAATGATCATTCGGTATTTCTGATAAGGTTACCCTCTTCTCTAATTCTCAGAAGGTACGATAAGGGATGCTTTCGAACATCTCAAAGGTAAATACTTACCTTAAACATTTCTCAGAAGTCTCAATTTATAATGAAGTATGCTTACCTAATTTAAAATGAATCATTCGCTTTCACGAATTGTCAGCAATAATAGTAAATTGTATACCAGGTAGGAAAGGCCTAACATTTTCAGGCGACTTGAAAAATTGCTACTTAGCACTATCTTTAAGTGCTATAAAACCAACATTGAATGTTGTTTATGATAGAGCTATTGAAAATGGCATTCAATAAGTTATGTATTTGGTATTTCGAATGAATATTTCGGTATTTCTCAGAAGGATACCTTCTTCTCCTATTCTCGGGAGGTACGATAAGAGATGCTTTCGAACATTGAACAGGTAAATACTAACTTGAAACAGTTGAAACATTTCGCAGAAGAAGAAAAGTTCAGAAATCTTAATTTATGATGAGGTATGCTTACCTCATTTCGAATGAATCATTCGCTTTTAGAAATTAACAGCAATAGTTGTATCTCGTATTGTATACCGGGTAGGAAAAGCCTCGAAAGATTGCTATACTCCGTTCACGAAAGGTTGGCACATAGTAGGCGTTTCTTTATTTATCTGAAGTTGGCAGTATTTGCTGTCATAAAGTAAAATAAAGTCAACGTTGCCGAATGTACCCGGCATCGTCCGACGAGCTTGCGAGTTATCAGAGAACTCTATGAATTATTGACAACATTGCTTATCAATCTGACAAGAAAATAAAGAACATAACCTAGAATTTTAATATACACAGTGGAATATGTCAAATTATCATGGCCAACCGACAGCTCAACCTTTCGTGAACGGACTATACTTAGCAAGTGATTTGAAATTCGGAATAAAACTTGGGTGAAATGAAACGTAAGTTGAATCTTCAAACTGCACGGAAAAAATGTTTCTCCAATTAAGTATATAATAATTGATTGAAGTAAATGATAGATTTTTATATGAGCCAGAATATAGTATACTTGAATCAAGGATGCCTTATTCTCAAAGTTCAAATATACCATATACTCCCACTAAGTGAATAATATACTACAATGTAATAAAATCACTATAATTGACTCAAGAAAATTTTTATATTTCTTCTAAATTAATCTCTTTTATCAAAATGAGTATTCAAAATATTTCGTTCGAATATAAATATGTTCAAGACAAGTTTTCAGATTTCTTCATTTCAGCAGCACTTTCATTTGAAGAAAATAAATCTTATACTTGAATGAAAGTAATATTTCTACTCAAACCAAATTTAATTAGTTTTAAAACAAGTACATCGTCTTCTCAGTTCAAAATTCTCAAACTACTTGATCTGAATATATCGAAATTTTGATAGAGTATAGATTATATTAATGGTAAATGTATTACTTATTTGATGAAAATCAATCATATACTTGAAAGAATAATAAGATAAATGTTAAAGTGAGCATTGTATATTCTCGACTGAAGAACGATGATATACTTCCCTTGAGTGTAGGTATATGCTTCGATAAATATGTTGGTATGTATTCTCATTCGGAATCCAACTGACTTTATTATTGATAAGATATTTATTAAGCATTCCTTACAGGGTACTATCACGGTCTAATGAGAAACTAAAGTATCTGATTAAATGAGCAATTATTACTTTGATCTGATTCGAGATTATATCATTTATTGGGGTATATTTTCTTCGATGATTGATCAATCTTAAACCTCAATTGATTCTTGTTTTCCTAAAGTGAAAAATTTGCAATGTATTTTATGTAAGTTCTTATCTAATTTTTATCTGAATGAGACAGACATGTTATATATATTGCAAATTAAGAATATCTCTGATCAATATCAGAAACAATAACCATTTGATATTCAAGATTTACACAGTCATGTAAGTCTGAAGAAAATATACCAATAAATAATTTCGAATCAGATCAAAGTAAGAATTTCCCATTTAATCAGATACCATAGTTTCTGATAGAAGGTGAAGGTACCCTATGAGGAATGCATAATAAAAAATGTCTCAATAATAAAGTCAATTGAATTCAGGATGAGAAAACATACACATACATCGAAGCATATACTTACACCTTACTGAATGATGAAATTTCAATTTCCTGGTAAGCTATTATATCATCTATCCAACACAAGGTATAGAACCCCTTACATATTCAATAAGGCTATAAGAGTAAAATACGGAATCAGTGGAAATAAATTTATTAAGTACTGTCAAGAAAATGGAATATAACATATAAAACATAGTATTTACATAAAAAAGGTATAACATTTCAACATTACATTCGTCAGAAATATAAGTGAACAATAATTTTCACTAAAGAGGAACATTACTATTACCTTAGAAATAAATGCGTAATGAATCTTGAAGAAAATTTGTATGGAAAATAATGAGTGTGGCATGCTTCATTATAATAAAAGTCACTAACATTAAAAAACTATTAATAGGAATACCAATAGTGTCATAAATACATATAATATATAGTACATATTATTAACCTGCTTTTTTATAATTGTTGTTTATATATGTAAAATTTCGTGAATAATAATTATTATTGTATAATATTTAATAGTCATGAGTTACTAAAAGTATTCCCTTGGCGTACATAACAGTCTCGTATCTCGTACTGCTTACATAAAAAAACAAGTTCTGAGTTGCTTTTATCTACAAATAGGTATTTTATAAATTTCACCAAAGTTGCAATGAGTAAGTTCAGATATGTCTAGCAAAAGTACAATATTCAATTCATACATTATTTCATTCCAATATGTGGAATCAAAATTATTAAACTCACCTAATAATATTTCTCCACTCTTCTGAATAAAGTGGTCCTTATTCTGTGAAAACATTCAAGGTATGAGATTCTTCAAGTCATCGTTGTACTGTGTTTTCTGTTGAGACATCTGAAAATTAGAATTTTCATGAGTGAGAGATGACTATTCAAAAATATCTGCTGTCATAAAAAGTGATACAAAATTAACTATGAAGGTGAAACTGATAATAGTAGAAAAGACCAAGAGCAGGAATAGGTTTAAGTTCTCAATTGATGAAATAATTTTCATAATAGGGGCTTACCTGAAATTTTCCAAACATAGTGATCCTACATCCCCAACCTCTCATCCAATTTCCATTTCTTGCTGTAGGTCACATCACAACACAAAAATTACTCGTTTTATGATATAGGAACCGGGCACTTATCACAATCATGACGCGCTTCAAATTGATCCGATTGGAAAGTAGAATTTTCTGTTGCAAACTGTACAGAGGGCGCAGTCTAGTATATTGTTGAATATATTCTTGAATTTAGTGGATGAAAGAATTTATTTATTTGAAATACGACAAACACTGTTAACAGGTGGATAGGAAGGATTTCATTGGCCAATTCTAATAACGCCTTCTAGTATATTGTTGAATTATATTCTTGAATTCAGAGGATAAAGGTATTTATTTACTTGAATGACAATAAACCCATTACAAGTGCATAGGAAGGATTTCATTGGCCAAGTCTAATCACTTGAATGAATTCGCGTTCGCATTTCATATCCTAAGATGAAGAATATGCAAAATGCAAATACATTTTGGGTTATGATTGGTTTTCTATTAATTGGATGGTTTCAATTTTTCTCAAATCACAAAGATTTCGTTACTTCAAAAATAAATCTACATATTCACAAAAAAGATTTAAAATACATATGACATTTTTTGAACCCTGAGTTTAAGCTGATAATGCTCTCAAACGACTATTTCTGATACATGATTAAAAGTAATGAAATGTGTACGAGAGTGATCGAGATGTGCACGGGTCATCTTTCATCAACTGAGTCGGAATGCACTCAAAAATAAAAAAAATAGTTATTTTCCTAACAAGTGCGGAAAGTGATATTTTCCGCACGAACTGCCGTTACCCAAACGACGCGAAGCGGAGTTTGGGTAAGCAGTTGAGTGCGGGAAAACACTTCCGCACGAGTTGGGAACAATATTTTTCTACAAGCGCTTATACGATATCGATTTCAACACACGGATCAAATGTGAATTGATCATTCTAAATACACATGAATGACAAAAGTCTCTGACAAGTCGTTACCATTGTACTCTCATCGTTTCCATAGTAACGTCGTCGGTGGCATAGAGATATATCATTATTCAGTTTATTCTTTAGAAAAGCGTGCGAGAAAAACCCTTGCTAATCCATTACCACACGCATTTGCGTGCGGTAATGGAATAGCAGGGTTTTTCCACACTGTTTGGCAATGTGACTCTTTACGAATTGAAATACGTGCGGGAAAGGAGAATGAAAGTGCACGCTAGTAGAAAAAATATTTGCATGTTATTTTTCAGGTGAGGTCTGAAAATTAAGAAAAAACATTGAGTTTTAAGTTTACATTCCTCATTTTTAAGTTTGTCATCCATCATTTATTTTAAGGTTTATAGGGTTTCAGTGTTTCACGAAATACATAATCATTAATATCTTAGTTTTTTTCAACATATATACGATATTACTAGATATTATACAAAACATTTCACAAGAAAAAATAATCGTACGATCAAACGATCAAATCTTTACTGTTGGAGCTGCTCAAGAAGCACAAAGTTTTTACTTGTTTTTTCATTGTTGTATCATTATTTGAGGTAGAGTAAAGTAGCGGAAGCAAGACTTCGCCTCCATATTTTAGTGTATTGTATATTACAGTACACTGTACAACTAATAAAGACACTTATTATTTATATGATGATTTCCGAAGAGTTATTATCGTTAGGTTGGAAAGAATCTGTATAACAAACTCCTTAACACATACATTCTTCATTCGTATTAAATGAATAATTTTTGGGTGTAGCATATTGTACCCATCTATTAAGAAGTAAAAATACTTTTAGTCATTTAAAATATAACAACTTTTTCACTCAACTCGTTCGGATTCAAGATATGCTGGAATCAAATTTAACATTTCAAGACTATCTAGTCACTCTACCCTAGAATTAATTTTTTTCGAAATTATTACATTGAGAATATCAATTATTCCGAAATTATATGGAATGTTTTCTCTTAATGAGTAGATGATATTTTCAAACCGTAATTACCGTTTAGTTCAATGGAGTGTAGCAATATTCTTAATTGATAACATTATCTCTTCATATGCAGAATATTATTTACTTGGATGAAGCATTATATCTTCTTTGGAGTTTATGAATTTGAAACATTATTTACTCATTCCAAATATACCAATTTCTCAATTTACTTGTTTCGATTCCATATATACTTGAATCAACCTTAACATTTCAGATATCTTGTTACTTGTTTCGAGAATAGATTTTTTTCCGTGTGGACTCTTATAAATTTGATTGCTGGCGTTCTCGAAATTAAAAGAATAAGAGATGAAGAAATTTCCATTTCTGGTATTCCTCCATAGAATAGAATGAAATAAATATCCCCCAGGATATTCAAATTGGATTTTTTTATTTGAATAATTGAAGGTAGTGCTCCAACAGATCGTAACCAGAAAAAATTCCCAAAGAAAGTAATTTGTTTTTTATAAACGAATTTTTTAGTGATACACTTTCTCTAACACCAAAATATGTTTTTCGATGACTTATTGATCTTATTTGCGTTTTTCAGGATTTTCTGTCATCTTTTGAACAATCAATTGAGCGAAAAGCAATAATGGAAAAGAAAAAGGAGGAACGTAAAATGGCTAGAAAAAATGTAAGTATCTTGATAATATTTCTGTTTATATGGAGAGCAGCGCTGCTCAATATGAAATTATCGAATGAGTTTTTATGTGATGATGATGAAATCGAGATAATTATTTCTTGTCTCCTTTCTTCTGGTTTCGGCCATAGACATATAAACGGATGGACAGGGCGTCACGTGATTTTCACACAACATAAGAGAGAGAGATACGGTGAAGGTGGAGTAATATTAGTGTAGAGCGTAGACTAAACTAACTAATATCACTCCGACTCCATCCTTTACAGTATCTCTTTCTCTTAATGTTGGAAAAATCACAGAACATTAAAATATCTAATGCGTAGATATCTCTGATCCAATGTTTTTATTATATGTTCTGTGCTTCGCACTAATATATTCTTTCCTTGTCTGAAGTCAATATTCTCTCTCACACGTCCTGTCCATCCTTTTATAAGTCTATGGTTTCGGCAGAATATCTTGTAAGAGCATCTGAAAAAGCAAAACGAAGAGGAAACACCAATCATCCGTGGGGAAACCCCGGATAGATGCCCCACCTTTGAAATTGCCTCATATTTTTGAAAATATTGATTTTATATGAATAATTTCTATGAATGTAGGTAGCCCCCTTATTTGATTTGAAATACTGAAACTTTTCTCTGACATAGCAATCCCAAATTTCCCAAAAATTTGATTTTTGCAGAACCCTTTTTTGTGGATAGATGCCTACAAGTATGGATAGTTACCCCACCAGAAAAATACTGGGAGGGATAGATGCCCTTCATACTGTGTGAACCAAAAATCCAACTAAATACAATGAGATTTTCTATGCTTAAAATAGCAACTTTATCTACGCAACATGGATCGAATTAACAACAATTGTGCTTTTTATTTGAATTTCAAAATCATATATTAAACGAAAAGTTGCATTCTTCATATTAACATCAAGCATTATTCCACACACTCATGATAAATTAATGAAATAATAAGTCTCAACAAAAATGATCAGGAATCAAATTTAAATCAAAATTACACAATGAAGCGAAAATCTGCTAAGGAGATTGTAATGAAGCTCATTTTTATAACTGAGTTACTGAGTAATTGATCTTCATTTTAAAATAATTTATTCAAGTTTTCGTTTTAAATTCGTGAATTTTTATTCCGTTCAGAATTAATTCAAAACAATCGAAAAAACCGAACTTTAGCGATTGATTTTGTTTTTCATACAGAAAACATCGTAGAACCGTCCGCAAGAACAATGCCGATCGCCGATAACGCCGTTTTGTGCACATACGTACGATAAGCCAGTTTTAAGATGTTTTTACTGAGGTACTCTCCTGAAAATTTTAACGTTTCTGCGCCTACCTTTTCCACCCCCTCCGAAGATTATAGAAGGCAGGGTTTCCCTACATCGGTACTTAGTTCGAATTATTTTTGCTGTAGAAGTACGTTTTCAAAGTTCCATAATTAGTGTGCCGAATTATTTTCTGCTTGAGAGTTCCGAGATATTTTCTGTTTAGACGTTTACCTTTCTAATTAGTTCCGAATTATTCGCTGCTACAAACGTCTTATCATATTTCTTTTTGAGCTTCTAAAGTTTCTGAATTCTCTTTACATTTTTGCTTCAGTGAGTGCTAGTGTAATTGAATTGTAAGTACCGAGCCGATTTATTGCGGTCCTATTTTTATACCTCGTTGAGTCTACCTACATGGCTGTTCCGTCAGATCCTTAACAATACCTTTCCTAGTTTGTCCAGGTATCCGTAGTTAGCCTACTATAGTACGTTTGTCCGTATAACCGGTGCCCGTAGTTAGTCTGTCCTTTATGGCGTGTAACTCATAGTCAGACCGGAGGGCTGATGCAAACCTATGCTATAGTACGTTCAATCGAATACCTTTCCTGCTTTGTCCTGCTCCTTAGTGCCCGTAGTTAGTCTGTCCTTTATGGCGTGTAACTCATAGTCAGACCGGAGGGCATAACCGAACCAATGCTGTAGCAAGTTCGACATATCCTTTTCAACCCTCTAATTTCACCTGGCCAAACCCCAACCTGTTTATACGAGAAACAAGCAAAGTGGTAGACTACGTGGTGAATTCTAGGACTGAAAGAATATCGGACAAGTATAACCGTTGTGCACTCTTATACTGACCCCTTTTATTCCTGTTTTCCTGATTTTATCATATATATTTGAATTAACCGTTTAAATTAACTTACTTTCTATTCTGGCTGACTCGTACCGGGAAAATCTTTGTTTCTTGAAAGTGCTCGCAGTCAGACAAAACTGACCAATTTATATTTTGTATTGATTTCATATAGCGTCTTATTTCACTGTATTTTTTTGTATAACTATTTTTCGCTATCTGAATAAACTGTGTAAATTTGCTCTATTTCTGATTTTCTCTGTTATCGCTACTATCTAGATAACGACGAACTCTGTCTCTGACTAGCAGCTGCCCTGGTAGGTTTGCTATTCTCCCTTATTAGAAAAAAATAGCTGGCGCTCGAGGTAAGTTTCGCCGAGAAAACCACGTTACAAAAATGGCGCCCGAGCAGGGACCGTCAGAAATAGAGTTTCAGTGAAATATTTTGCGCCCCGATTTAATACTGTACAGTTTATACCATCCGAAAGTGATTCGACTTATTCATTGGTGAAGTAAAGAGAATATTCTGAGTTTTATTTTTGACCGCTGAAAACTTTTAAACCCGTTATTTTTGACCTTTCCCTCCTTGAAACCTGTGTGAAATAAATAAATTGTTCTGAGTTTTAATTATTGCAATTTATGAAACTGAATGAAATCTTGAATTCTTTTTCTGATAGTGTTTTATTTCTGAACAGTGTTGAACTTGTTTTTGATATTGTTGGATTTTTTTTTTCTTTTTTCTTGCTTTGATTTCAATACAGGTGCAGTTACAGTGCAATTGAATTGTACAACCGAATTGTGCAGTTACAGGATTATTCCGAGGTAGGTGGATTTGTAGTTTGTGCTTGAGACTGAACATTTTCCATTGACCTGAACATTTATTGGTGAATGAAATAAAAGACTTGGTGTTTTATTCCTGCTGGTTAATCTGTTAACTGTTACGATATTTATATTTTGACTATTATCTGTGCGATTGAATTGAACTGCTGGGACAGTGTTTTTCGGTCAACGGTTTTGAACTATTGCTATTTTAGTGATACCTGATTATTACACAAGTGAGTCGTTTTAAACCGGACATTCGTAAACTGTGTGACTTTTGGTGCATTTTTAGCAGTGGACTAGTTAGACTATTGCTATTGCGCTTCTGGTATACCTTAGCTCTGCTATATTTTCTGGTTACTACTTGAACATTGTTGAATTTTCGTTGTTGTTGGATTTTAAATTTATATGGACTTGACCTTTACTTTAAACTATTCTGATTATTGATTTGCGGTTTATCTGATTGAATTATAAGCTTTACTATTGCTGGTATAATTGTACTTCTACAACCAATTGTGAACTTTAGCCTGGTTGTGACTGGCATTGCTGTTTACTTGTATACTTGCTATCGATAATTCCTTTACAGCTTTGAACTCTGTGCGAGTGAACAAATAGTTGATAGTTCGTGAGTGTTGACCGGGAACTGAATATACTTTTGATCGAGCACAACTGAACTTTACGTGGAAAGACTTAACCGCCAATAGTGAACATGGATGTGAATCGGCTATTGAGTGACGAGTTAACCTACGAACTCCAACTCCGAGGACAAACAGTGCCAGGCACAGTGATGCCTAAGCGATGCTTACTACGACAGGTCATTCAATCAAATACCCCGTTACAATCTGTGACATGGATGGATCCTACCTTGGATATAGAGATATGCCAGAATAAACTCACGATTTAGTTGGAATCAATTCAACACTTCAACCACGACAATGCAGATAACGAATATTCGCGCATTTTCACAAGGCTAAAACACGTTCAAGGAAGATTGAACTTTATTGACACCACTGATGAATCACAATCACAATTGGTCAGTCAGCTAAAAGGAGCTACAGCCAGAGCCTTGGATGCGTTGCAGGAAGTTCATAAGGGCAGCCTTCAACAACCTCTCTTAGACCTGGAGGTCCCGTCTTCCCCTGGGGTGTCCCCTATTCAGCCCCAGCGAGCAGCAGCAGCCGAACCATCACTTGTTGACCTCGGAGAAGACATCCGTCCACCGTCCACTGGTGCAGTCTCACGAGCTCACACACCTGAAAGAAATTCTATATTAGATCGAGTTATAAATGACACCAGAAGGACATGCAGAGAAATACTACAGGAGATATCTTTCCGGCAAATATACCGCCAAGAAACCCCCTCAGACCGTTGGCACAAGGCAATTACCGACCTGAGCCTGAAGCCCGATTTACATCAACACCGTCTGTTCCCCTGTACAAATGGACAATTTCATTTGATGGGACCAAAAGTGTCACCGATTTCATCGATGAGTGGAAAGACTGGCTGAGTCACGCAAAGTACCACTAGGACAGGTGTTCGACTCTGTATACGAACTCCTGAGGAAAGACGCCCGGGATTGGTTCATCCCCCGTAGAGGAACGTTTCAAAACTGGGATGACTTCAAATTCCAATTGAAAGAAGCTTTCCTACCGGTGAATTACGAAGAAAACCTGTTGGAGGAAATAAAAAGGCGAACGCAGGGCCCGGATGAAAAACTTCTGCTCTATGTTACGAGAATGCAGAATCTGTTCCAGAAATTATCCTGCAACCGACCGTCCGAAGAGGAACAGATCCGTCTGATTAGACAGAGGTTACTACCGTCTCTGCAACAAGCCCTGGCCTTCCAAGAAACTAGGACTTATGATGAGCTCCTACGGAAGGGAAAAGTGGTTGAACTGGTTCAATGGCAGATGAACCAATACACCAGGCCACCCTCCAAACCGGGCCTCATTGATGAACCGCACCTGACCTACAACACACAGCAGCGAAACCGCTATCAGGCCAATTGCTCGCTGGACACCGACAACCGGACTGAGACCTCTGTAACTCCGGACCGGACCGACCGACAGAAAGAAAGAAATTTGAGGGTCTCTTACCAGACTCAATGTTTCCGCTGTGGTGGATACGGCCACATGCGCCGAGAGTGTCGCAGACCGCCGAAACTGTTCTGTTCCAGGTGCCAGAGGGAGAATATTCTCTCCCGAGACTGTCCGTGTTCGAGAAATGGAGGTGTGGAATTGGGGTCGACCATATCTCTGGGGACATTGACTCCACTGTCACCGTCCGTCTGTAATGAAAATCGTCCGTTAATAGACATTCATGTAGTTAGTAAATCTTTCCAGGCACTAATAGATACCGGAGCCACCAAGAGCTTCTGCAGCCAGAAAGTGGCCGGGCACTTGGAAGAGAGAGGAATAAAAGGAGAGCCTATGATCAATAACTTTGTAGTGATAGCCAATGGTAAGACCACCGTCACACCTAAACGCTACACCACTCTAGTCAGGATAGACGATTATACCCTGGCAGACTTAACATTCCTACTAATTCCTGACCTACCAGTGGACGTCATACTGGGAATGGACACACTGTCAAACTACAACTTCAGCATTAATCTGAAAACCGCAGAATGCTATCTAGAAGGCCGACTGATCTCCAAACCGACTCCTGTCAACGAACCAACCCCTGAAGTGCATCTCGCCAGTGAACATCTGCTAGAACTGACCTGTGAACAACAGAAGAAACTAGATGAATGTGCCCCTCCTGCCGACACAGTTCCACTGCCGTTGGGAACCGCCAAACAAGCTGGTTCACCGTCTACTTCTGGGCAACACCACCAGGGTGAACCGTCCGGCATGAGCAAAGATGGGGAAACCGCCACATCAAACCGTGGAGCAGTTCCTATGGAAGTGGACACCTGGGAAAAACCTAGAGGTAATAATCTAAAATCCCGTCCTCTCACTCCCAAAAAGCCCCGAATTAACTTACCTTCCAGAGTCCGTACTGTTGGTACCATGGGCCACAAGGTGTACCTGGAACTCCGTCCTGGCATGTGCTGGAAATGTGGCCAAGGAGAACACAGCAGAGCCAACTGCACAGGAACACCGTTACTGTTTTGTAGCCGTTGTGGTTTGCTAGGCACCCTCACCCGGAACTGTCCCTGTCACACCTACCAGAGGGAGGTGGCTGTTCAACGTAATCTTCCGTCCCAGTCCAGACCAAGAGGGACCGCTTCGAGAATCCAACAGGTGCAACCGGCTCACAGGGGTTCCAGAAGAGTGAGACTTCCCACCAGCAGGGAGTTGGCTCTCCGTGCCTGCCCAGATGCACAGAGCGCTCGCAAACCTGTAATCAGAAAACGTAAGAATTAATATTATTTCTCTACCGTTATACTGTCATTTCCAACCAACGTTTTATTTTCCGTCCAACTACTACCTGAAAACCGTTCAAAATAACCTACTACATGATATAACAGTTTCATAACAGTACCTGGTAATTTTGTCTGATCTTAATTCTTTCTCTACCTGAAAACGACAACAAATTGGGTAAACTGTCTGAAATATTGTATTAAAACTTTTAATGGATATTTGTTTTCGTTTTCTGCATGACTGAAACTAAATATAGTTGTCTGAACTGTTACCGTTGAATGAAACAAGGTTATTTCTAATTCAAAACTGTTAAATCCGTTTATGATTCCAATGGGTCCAACCCATTACACCCGTTTTCATTCCGAATCAGACATTATTGTTTTACCGTTCATTATTTAACCGTCTATGGAAATGGGAAACACAGTTTCTCGAAGAAAACTCGCCAGGAAAACAGAAGAATATGGGAGAAATTTCACTGGAATCAAATGGTTAGAACTACCTGGACTACCCACCTGTAAGTCATCTGCCTGGCCCGTCGACATCGACGCCGACGCTCCACCTATTAGCGACACCTATTGCACCAGTCCCGGACGCCGACACCACCATGGAAATTAGAACATCAACACCTGTACACCTGATGGTGCCGTTCACCTAGTCGTCAGGGCGAATCTGCGAAGCACTATTTTGAACCACATCGAGAAAGACTTATAATTACAAACTTACTGTACATAAGTGTAAGAACAATCCTCGGCTTATTATCCCCATCGCCAGTTCACTTTGCACATTTACTAATTAATTCACTGTTCACATCGACCAGCAACAACAGATAAACAACAATGGCGGCGACGCATGCGCTGAGCGATGACACCTGTCCTGCGCCGGCAGCAACCACAGAACACCAACTCCGACACATAATATGGAACTACGAATTGGACTTGGACCTGCTTGGTTACCCAAGAGGAACTAGCTGTATGATTATTGTAAGTCTGATTTCGAGCACAGGGGCGTATTAGTTCGTTGACTTGTTTGTTGTTGCGATAGTTGGGAGCCGCGAAAATTCAAATTGTTATTGATTGAATTTTTTCTTTCCGTAGCAGGGGGGATGTAATGAAGTTCAATTTTATAACTGAGTTAATGAGTAATTGATCTTCATTTTAAAATAATTTTTCAAGTTTTCGTTTTAAATTCGTGAATTTTTATTCCGTTCAGAATTAATTCAAAACAATCGAAAAAACCGAACATTTAGCGATTGATGTTGTTTTTTCATACATAAAACATCGTAGAACCGTCCGCAAGAACAACGCCGATCGCCGATAACGCCGTTTTTTGCATATACGTACGATAAGCCAGTTTTAAGATGTTTTTCCGAGGTACTCTCCTGCAAATTTTAACGTTTCTTTGCGCCTACCTTTTCCACCCCCCTCCGGAAGATTATAAAAGGCGGGTTTCCCTACATCGGTTAGTTAGTTCGAATCATTTTGCTTGAGTTAAATTAGTTCCGAGATATTTTCTGCTTGACGTTTACCTTTTTGATTAGTTCCGAAATATTTTCTGCTGTAGAAGTACCTTTTCAAAGTTAATTATTTTCCGAATTATTCGCTGCTACAAACGTCTTATCATATTTCTTTTTGAGCTTCTAAAGTTTTCTGAATTCTCTTTACATTTTTGCTTCAGTGAGTGCTAGTGTAATTGAATTGTAAGTACCGAGCCGATTTATTGCGGTCCTATTTTTATACCTCGTTGAGTCTACCTACATGGCTGTTCCGTCAGATCCTTAACAATACCTTTCCTAGTTTGTCCAGGTATCCGTAGTTAGCCTACTATAGTACGTTTGTCCGTATAACCGGTGCCCGTAGTTAGTCTGTCCTTTATGGCGTGTAACTCATAGTCAGACCGGAGGGCTGATGCAAACCTATGCTATAGTACGTTCAATCGAATACCTTTCCTGCTTTGTCCTGCTCCTTAGTGCCCGTAGTTAGTCTGTCCTTTATGGCGTGTAACTCATAGTCAGACCGGAGGGCATAACCGAACCAATGCTGTAGCAAGTTCGACATATCCTTTTCAACCCTCTAATTTCACCTGGCCAAACCCAACCTGTTTATACGAGAAACAAGCAAAGTGGTAGACTACGTGGTGAATTCTAGGACTGAAAGAATATCGGACAAGTATAACCGTTGTGCACTCTTATACTGACCCCTTTTATTCCTGTTTTCCTGATTTTATCATATATATTTGAATTAACCGTTTAAATTAACTTACTTTCTATTCTGGCTGACTCGTACCGGAAAATCTTTGTTTCTCTTGAAAGTGCTCGCAGTCAGACAAAACTGACCAATTTATATTTGTATTGATTTCATATAGCGTCTTATTTCACTGTATTTTTTGTATAACTATTTTTCGCTATCTGAATAAACTGTGTAAATTTGCTCTATTTCTGATTTTCTCTGTTATCGCTAATATCTTAGATAACGACGAACTCTGTCTCTGACTAGCAGCTGCCCTGGTAGGTTTGCTATTCTCCCTTATTAGAAAAAGAATAGCTGGCGCTCGAGGTAAGTTTCGCCGAGAGAAAACCACGTTACAGATCTATAAGGCATTTTTTTCTATGATAAATCGACTAAAATCATAAAAATTGAACAGAACATATGTGGAAAAAATAATATCAATAAACGTTTAATTTACGAACAATCACAGATCTCACCACTTCATGTCCTGTTAATTTCTGAAAACATCATCCTGCCCCATTATCCTCCTTCTCTTCAGTCAACACTTACAAAACCGTGTCAACTAGCAGTTCAAGAAACTGATACTTTATATCAGCTATCGACAACCAAAGTTCTAAATGACAATAGTTCTCGGGTTGCGAATTTTCTCCTCCCACTATTGCTTTTTTTGTAAATTTGTAACCATTTCTTTCATACAACTGAGAGGTTACATAAGATTCAATCATCATTCGCACAAACTCCATCATTTATTTAGTCACTCTACAAGTTAGAAATCAGTAGATCTTGCATTGTATTCAGAATACCTAGTAGGACAATTCCCACGAAATACATTTCTGAGGCTCTCTAGCGACATCTAGGGAAGTGTCTGTGAACTGCTGGCTGAATGCTGGTCTAAAATTTCTAACAAATCAAGTCTACGTCGAACGTAGCGCCATCTAGTTCAAAGGTGGTCCTATTAGGAATTCTATATACAATGACTAGTTTAAAATCTACAAATTCCATTATTGGAATATTTGCATCTCGCTGCCTTATCTCTTACCCTATACGCTGTATACACCGTGATCTGATCGCTATAACCATTAGCAAACGACATCTTTTTGGCATTCGCCTGATCTCTCTTGCCAAACGGCGTCAAAAATGGATTTTTGAAGCTCAAACAGGCGGCCATGGTAAGCGCAGCATCGACGCATGAAAAGATCGCACCATAGAGCAACAGCTTGCCTATTCTGACATCTACCGGTAGCACCGCCAAATGCTGCCCGAGAGCTGTCAATTCCACATCTTTGTCCAGAGCGCCTACACTCTGCAATCTTGAAATCGAGGAATCTACGCTTTCTGCCGAGGGTGGTTCAATGAATGACCCTGGGAAAGAAAAGATATTGATTTCGTTGAAGGGTACGCCATCTATAGGTCTAAATTTGCAGCGCAACTATTACAGTCACCTATCGCACTCTGATAACTTAATTTTTGAAATGGTGTAAATTAAGAAAAAAAGTTGGTTGATTTCGAATTTCGGTGACCAGCAGAATGATATCGACCAGATTTTGGTGCATTTTATTCATGAGTCTTCCTGAACAACATTAGTAAAACCAACAGGTGCTGTCTGATATTTTAGAAAATATGGACCTCAAAGTTCCAAAAATGTTCCATTTTCATTCGGTTTTTTTTTCACTAGGTAACTACAAATTCACTGCTCCAATTTAATCTATAAATCACCTTTGAACTCTCAAATAACTATTCTATTAGATTCATTTCAGGAATATTCAATATTAATGCAGAATCATCAAAATCTAAAGGCACCACATATCCACAAATTCTAAGGAAAGCCCGCCGTTTTAATGGTAGATTTGGCACTGCCGCAGATTCATTCTCGCGAATACGATACGAAGCTTCCCGTAAATCCCGCCATCATTTGATATGTCACTCGCCGAAGGATGAGCAGTGGTGCCAAACTACCATGAAGATATGTGGTACCTCTAGAATTTCGATGTTTCTGCATTAATTATTGGATATTCATGAAACAAATCTACTCGAATAGTTATTGTAAGTTCGAAGGTGATTTATAGATCAAAGTGGAGCAGTGAATTTGTGGTTTTATAGTGAAAAAACCGACGTGAAGATGGAATATTTTTGGAACTTTGGGGGTCCATATTTTCTAAACTAAAACAGACCGACACATGTTGGTTTTCACTGATGTTATTCAAGAAATCCCAATGAATACAATGACACCAACTCTGGTCGGTATCTGCTGGTCACCGAACAACCTCAAATATTTACCAGAAATTTATCCTGAAAAGAATGAGTTAAATATAACTATTTAAAGAAGACCCGAGTGTCGATAATACCGGCCCATAACCTGTCCTTAAACTCCTAATTGACTAATATCTGTCTAGTACAAACCACCCAAATCTTTTGACATCCTTATCCTCGAAAACCTGCAGCAACTTGATATTCAAAATCAGCTGCTCAAGCGGAATCCGGTGTATTTCTGGAACCGGCTGTCCAAGGAAGTGATGCCTAAACTATGTCCGGTGTACAAGTGGAAGCAAACCCCAGGCATCACTCTGCCCGCTCTTCCTTTTCGTTGTAAAGCGTTAGCCCTGGTTACCCAAGTCTCCAAACTCTCCATATTTCTGTTGGGGTCGAAATATTTCTCCTTCATTTTGCCTGAATCTATTACGAAGATGCAATCGTCTATTGTGATGGAAGTTTCTGCAAGATTCGTAGAGAGCACGATTTTACGGACACCTGGTTTTGGTTTCCTGAAATAATTTGAACATTAAGCCCGTTCGGCATTGACCTCCGCGAGCAGACGGATTTTTTAGTCACGTACCACAGATCGTACAGATTCATCTGTAATATCTGCGAATAAACGAACGGTACAGAGCATCTGCCCACAGAACATACTGCTCTGTTCTACTTTCATAGATTATGAGATTTTAAATTCACTATTTTGAGAAATAAGCTCATCTTTTAACGATACTTTCACCTTTTTCTTCGCTCTACCGTAAAATCTCAATTAAATAATTAGGTGCCAAAGGCACTGAATGCAAGGAAACGAGGAATACAATATCCC
The DNA here is from genome assembly GCA_013421045.1 of Propylea japonica. NCBI lineage: Eukaryota > Metazoa > Arthropoda > Insecta > Coleoptera > Coccinellidae > Propylea > Propylea japonica. Next base: position 43,711,122 of record CM024243.1, on the reverse strand, counting down.
TTCTGGTCGTTCACTACGGGCGATAGTGTGTACCGAAAAATCCTAACCTAATTAATTAATTTACACGAAAGAAACGAGAAATCAATATCTCCTCCTGCCCATCCTAACTACGATAGCTATATCGAAAAATTTTGATGAAATAAATTAGGTTTTAATGAATAAATGAAAACAGACGAATAAAAGTGTTAATAAGTATTAGAATTTTTCAATCTATCGGTTGTCGGATCAAGAACTCAACATAAAAACACAAAAAATATATAAAAACATAAAACTCTATGGATAAAATCGCTTTGATCCGTCGAAATAGACCGAGCGAAAAAATCGTCATCCGATTGCTCAGATTTCATGCCGAACGGTCCAGATGTGTACTCCCCTCAATCCAGATGTAATAAACGAACGGTTCTGATCGATCCGACCAGTCCGATGTAATTGCCGAATGCCCCTATTGGGTGTGGACTTTGAGGATTAAAAAATAATGCAAATGGAAAAATGTTCAAGAAACTACATATAACAGAAAATCAAACTATCAAATATTTCTGTATAGTTGAAAATACTAATAAAAAATCGAAAAATACATGAATGAAAGAGAAAAGTGGTGCCAAAAAAATTTATAGAGCAATAAACCAAAAAGTAGAAAATTTCCAGTTCTATGTAGGATCTTTGATTCGCTTAGCCTATTTCCTATAAGATTAACTTCGAGAGAATCTGATTACACTCACATGAATATCGCTGCCTGTTCTTCGCTGGTCAAAATGAATGTAGCGGTAACAACAAAAACTTCTTGTTTCTCGGACTAAACTGGATGATCTGCAAGTTGATCGTGAAGACTCGTAATTTCTGCATATACCTGGTAGAAAACCAGTATGGTCCCTTCTCTTGGATATTCATGATCCCCTGATACAATCCAGTCAAGTAAATACTCTATCAGGTCATTGTTTATTTTATCAGGATCCATGAGAAACAAATTTCTGCAAGCAAGCTTAGAGTATCCTGCAGGGAAATAGTTCAAAATAAACGTATTAAATACAAAGAAAATGATACATTATTTCTTTATTAATAACAATCTCACCTTCATATCTAGTACATATTTGTCTAAAATTCAGATGTTCATCTTTCAGCGCATTCCTAGGCTTTTCTCCGCATATCATAGCCTCCCCTGATTCTAACTGACTCTCTAAGTAGTCATCGTCCTTCGATATTTTCCTTGAATACTCAGAACCTTCTTCTAGGACATAATGACAAGTGTCGAATATGTCTTCTAAGAAGTACTGTTCTACAGGAAATGTTCGACCAGGAACTTCAATGATGGGAACTCGACTAAAGTAGGATGCAAAAAGATCTGCGTTGAGAGTTGCACTCATTAGGATAACCTTGAGGTCTGGTCGTAAAGCCAGCATGTCTCTCAGTATCATTAGGAAGAAATCACTAAAAAATTTTTTGTTAATATCCCAAGAACTACTAGTAGAAAGCTACATTTTAATATGCCTTCATTTTCGAAGGGGTTTCCCCAAGGGTCTCTTCTAGTCCCCTACCTTTCCTCGCTCCTCTCATGCACTCATCGACAACGATGTGAGTAACTTCGGGCATCAAAGGATCGCTTCTAACCTCCTTAACAAGATACCAGTGGTGCAAAACATCAATCTGGTACTAGCAGACATTTGCTCTCCAATCGGATCTGGTAGCCCACATGTTGCCAACCTTTTCTAACCTCTCCTGAGAAACCCTTTCTGCTACGCCTATAGCAGATATTCTCCTTGGTTGAGTACATATTATGTTGATTTTTTGGTTTGATTCTGGTTTGTTTTTGATTATCCAGTCGTCAAAAATGTATTGAGGTATTTGTGTGCTTTTTCCACAGCCTGTTTCGCCACTTATGAGGGTAACCTAAAGAAAATTCAATTTCTGACAATCTTCTTTGTTGATAAACAAGAAATCTTAAGTTTCAAACAATTATGATATTATTTCCTTAATATAATATCCAACAGGATTCTTATGAAATTCATTCTTCGCACTAACCTGAGAACTGTCTATATTCATTATAACCTACCTAACCTAAAACAATTTTTATGAAATATTATCTGATCCATCTCCTTTGTGAAAAATATCAAAGAATAAGTTACATAACAATATCTTATTTCCTCGAACACATAATGTTGAAAATGTTTCTTATGGAATTAATTTTTCACTCTAACCTGAGAACTTTCTATAGTATTCAATATAACCTAATCTAACCTTGAAGCGAATTTTATATGAAATATAAATGTATCGAATCTCTTTGTGAAAAACAACTAAAATAAGTTACATAATCATTATGTTATTCCATCAAACACTTAATATAATGTTGAAAAGGATTCTTATAAAGTGCATTCTTCACAATAACCTCAGAACTTTCTCTAGTATTCAATATAACCTAACCTAAAACGAATTAATATGAACTATACCCAAATCTGATAGATCTCATGGTGGACTTCATCAAGAAATAGTTAATAAAATCATTATGTTTGAATAATGGTTGTGCACACCAAATATACAGAGTTTCCTTTAAGTTGCCTATTAGACGTTTCTGGAGAACTAGTAAATATTCTAGTGTTGGGAATAATCGAGTACTTTCAATAACCGAGTACTCGATGATCGAGCGATCCAAATAACCGAGCGATAATCGAGCGATTTTTTCGCTTGATACCCACCGAGCGATTTTTCGCCTGATCCCCACCCTCGATTATGTTCGTAATCGGCCGAGTTGGCAAGCGAATAAGCGATCATGCATTGCTAACCGCTCACCGCTCATTCAGCGCTGTACGGCCTCTACATTCATTGCGTTGTGACTTGCGATTTTGTTTATATCTTCTGTCCTCGAAATTGAAGCTCGCATCACGCGTGTATCGTATTGATAATTATTAATTATCATGGGAGCAAACAGAAGTCCGCTGTATGGAATTATTTCCATAAAAATAATGATAAAAATTTGCGACTTGCAATATTTGTAGAAAATTTTGTCTTATTATGGCAGTACTACAAATTTGAAGCAGCATTTCCGTTATTAGATATGATGATTAGATGTTTTTTCAGTAAAAATTTTAATTTTGTTTGATTTTTTCAGTTTTATAAACGAATACCTTAAACATCTCTACATTTTATTGAGTTCAGACAAAACTCGACAACCTCACATTCCCCAGTCATCACCCATTCACCAACTAATTTCTGTCTAATAAGACTATCGGATGAGAATTCACTCAAAGATCGCGATTATATATGGTTAATGCGGGCGAAAACACCGAATATCGGGCTTGTACTCAACCATTCAAATAACCGAACAGTCCGATTATCAAGATATCACTCGTCGCTCGAGAAATCGGATTGAATAACACATGACTCATATCGATTTCGAGTGACGAGCGGTTTTTTTTGATAATCGAGTAGTGTCGATTATTTGAATAATCGAGTACTCGAGTGATTTTCTACTCGAGTGGTCCCAACACTAAATATTTCGTTCTGAATTTTAGGTGGAGCCTTGAGGGTGAAGAAACTCTTTGCCTAAAATATTTTCAAGTCGACAGTGTTACCACGTCTATCTCAAACACATATCTACTTTCTTATTTCAAATGGAACTACCTATATTTTCACTCATGCATCGATGCAATACAAAATCTCAGTATAACATGTCGAAGGAAATTTTCTCTACCATGCACTGTTGCCAAGTTATGCACAAATTCTTGAAAATTTTGACATCTGGATTGCCTGTTTAGAAATGCAATATCTCGATTATTTTCTATGCGAACGGAACCAAACTCAGCAGTCTCATTGTAGAGAAATCTTGCATTCATGTGGTACATTATGTGTTCGATACGTCGATACGTTTTTGAAGATATGCTTCGAAAATGTGGAACTTAAATTGAATATTTCGAGATTTTCAAATGGCAACCCCATATTTATTTTACAGCATTCGATTTCAAATAAAAATTGAATGGCAGTCTTTTTTCAAACTAATTATGTATTTTGGATAGTTTTGGGAATGAATGAAAATATGAAATTCTTCAGTATTTGTAGTCATGATCTATGGTCGTATTCACGATGAAATGGCTCTATGATTATAGGGTAATTATTGAATAGATTCTATGGTTGAAATCATAAAGAGTGTTCAATAGTCATGGATTCAAAAAAAAGTTTCCCCATGTAATTCAAATCACGAGTCAGGTTTGTTACAAATTCACGAGTAATGCCAAAAATCATTAAAGGGACCTTAGGACCTTCAACAATCGTTATCAGATTTAGCAAGAATTGTTAAAATTCTAGTATGTAGTGTGTCATTATGACAGTTGTAGTTGTTTTAAATATTTTCTGATTAAAAGACGAATTATAAATTCATCTTATTTTCTCAATTAATTCATATTGGAACATCTGTTTTATCAATGGTTATGGGCCCAGAAGTGGGATCTACACATATTCTGAAAAACAAGAAGAAGCTTGATATTTCAATTTAAATAAAAAATGTCAATGGCAAATAACCGTTCCAGTAGTAATACACCAAGTACGAGTACATCATCACAAAGTGTGAGTTATGTTATTAGTTCCGGCAATAATTTCAATATTGAGAAACTTGAAGGGACTTCGAATTACTCAACTTGGAAATTTCAAATGAAATTGTTATTAATTGAATGTGGTTTATGGGAGTATGTAACTGGAGCTACGAAGGAACAAGATATTACAAAGGATCAAAAAGCATATGCTAAAATTTGCTTATCTGTTAAACCTATATGTTATCCCCACATTCGCAATGCTAAGACAGCTGCAGAAACTTGGGAATATTTAAAAAATGCTTACGAAAATGTTGGAATCAGTAGAAGGTTACAACTGAAACGTAAACTCTCTCAAATTATTTATAAAAACTTTGATTCGATGGATCATTATTTGGGGGAAATTTTATCTACCACTCAAGAACTAGCAGATATTGGATGTAATGTGGATGATGAAGAATTAGCTGAATTAATGCTCATCGGTTTGCCAGTAGAATTTGATCCATTAATAATGGCAATTGAAGCTACAAATAGAAAGTTATCATCTGATTTTGTCAAGGCGCAACTTATTCAGAGTGAACTAAAACACGGAATTTTGATGAATGATACCAAAGAGAAAGCCTTAGCTATCAATAGAGCTAAATTTGTTCCTGTTTGTCATCACTGTAAGAAGGAAGGTCATATCAAACCAAAATGTCACCTACTGAAGAAGAAAAACCGAAACAGCAAGAATAAATCTGACCAGTCAGGAAGCAATGCATCGACAAGTGCACAAATGAATTGGGTTTCATTGGAAGAAACTTCTTTGTTTGGTGGTGTCTTCAACAGTGAAAAATGGATTCTAGATTCTGGTTGTACGACTCACATGACGAATCACAAGGACTGGTATACTTCTTTTCAAGATGATATTTCTTCTCAGGTCACTATTGCTAACAGTAGTACTATTCATAGTAAGGGTAAAGGTGATATAGATATAAAAATCCAAAATACAACAAAGAGTATTAAGGATGTTTTATATGTACCGAATATTGTTGCCAATTTACTTTCTGTGAGTAAGATTGCTCAAAAGGGTTACACTTTAATTTTTGATCATAAAAATTGTCGTATTTATAATGGTAATGTAAAAATAACTGGCACATGTGAATTTACTGCGAAACAGGTGAATGGTTTATATATGTTTGATCATGAGAAATCAATCAGTAAAAATAATGATTCAGTTTTGATCACCGCAAGCAGCTCTATGGCACTTTGGCATCGTCGCTTAGGTCATCTCAGTGCTCGAGGTATGTCTCTACTACGTGATTCTCTAGCAACAGGTATTAGCTATAAAAATGATGAAATCTCATCTTGCGTACCCTGTATAGAAGGTAAACTTAAAAATAAATCTTTTCCAAAGGGACAAGCACGTAGAGCTACTCAAGTTTTAGAGTTAATACATACGGATCTTTGTGGACCAATGTCTCCTTCTAGCTTTGGCGAATCGAATTATTTTATTTCTTTTACGGATGACTACACTCGGAAAAGTTTCGTTTATTTCTTGAAGAATAAAGATCAGAACACTTTATTGAAAGTATTTATTGAATTCAAGAATTTAGTTGAGAACCAAACTAATTGTAAAATCAAACGTTTGCGATGTGATAACGGTGGTGAATATTGTAATAGTTCATTAGACGGATTCATTAAAAATAATGGAATTATTAAAGAAACTACGATTCCATATACGCCACAACAAAATGGTGTGGCGGAACGATTTAATAGGACAATTATGGAAAAAGCTCGTAGTATGCTTCAGGATTCGGGTTTGAATAAAAAATTTTGGGCGGAAGCAGTTAAAACTGCAATTATTTGAAAAATCATTCACCCTCAAATTCTATAAAAGGAGCTACACCCGAAGAAATGTGGACAGGTCACAAAGTTGATTTAAGTCATCTTCGTGTATTTGGTTGTAGAGCCTATGCTTTGACCCCCAAACAGCTACGAAATAAACTAGATCCGAAAGCAAAATCTTTAATAATGGTAGGATACTGTGAAAATTCAAAAGGATATAGATTAGCTGATTCAAATGGTTTCATAACTAATTCTAGAACTGTAGCATTTTTAGAAAATGTGAAAGGTAGTTCAATTAATGATACTATTAATGATAAATGTTTTGATTCAGTTGATATTGTCAATTTTGAAAGTTTAGTTCTAAATGAATGCAGTATTCCCAATAACAATGAAACTAATAGTTCCTCTAATACACAAACCGAAAGTTCATCAAATGAAGATGAAAATGGAGCACAGAAACATCCTTCCATTGAACCAAATTTATCCGATGTTTGTTCACCGGATGATTCTGATTCTTCAACAGAATTGATTATAAATTCTTCTGAAAATAATCAGATTTCTCACGTGGAAGGAAATTCAGAAGATAACAACAAACGAGTAAAGCGTGTTCCTGCTTGGTTTAAGGATTATGAGATGAACTATTTCATGAATTCTGTCTTGATAAGTCATAATGAGCCAAATACTTATCAAGAAGCTATCAATTCTGATAATAGGGATTGTTGGTTGGAAGCCATGAGAGAAGAATACAACTCTCTTTTGTCTCATAATGTCTGGGAGCTTGTTGATAGGCCGAAGAATGCTAATGTTATCAAATGTAAATGGGTTTTCAAAGAAAAAACCGATGAAGATGGTAATTTTTCGAGATATAAAGCTCGTTTAGTGGCAAAAGGTTTTACTCAACGATATGGCGTTGATTATGAGGAAACTTTTGCACCAGTAGTGAGACACTCTACATTACGTATGTTATTTGCTATAGGGGTTGAGTATGACATGGACATAGAACATATTGATGTTAATACAGCATTCTTGAATGGTGATCTCAATGAAACAATTTTTATGGAACAACCAACTGGTTTTCAGATTGAGGGGCAGAATAAAGTTTGTTTGTTGAAGAAGAGTCTGTATGGCTTGAAACAAGCCAGTAGGGCATGGAATGAAAAATTACGAAGTTTACTGCAAAGTCATGAATTTCAACAACTAAAAAGTGAAAAATGCGTTTATTTCAAAGATTTTGATGGTTTAAAAATTATAATTGCAATTTATGTCGATGATATATTTATATTCAGTAATTGTAAGAAGGCCAAAGAACAACTTTCAGAAATTTTGAATAATAATTTCAAAATCAAATTTCTTGGTCCTGTAAAGCAAGTTTTAGGAATAAAAATTGAGAGAAATAGAGATAATGGCACGTTGAAATTATCACAGAGCTATTATATCGATCAATTATTGAAGAAGTTTGGCATGGAATATTGCCATCCAATTTCTACTCCAATGGAAGCTAATTTGAAATTGGAAAAAGCTTCAATTTGTGATAAAAATTATCCCTACCAAGAACTAATAGGAAGTTTAATGTTTCTATCGGTTTGTACTCGTCCAGATATTGCCTATTCTTGTAGCAAATTGAGTCAATACAATACTTGTTTCGATAAGCAACATTGGTTAGCGGCAAAACGGGTACTGAGATACTTATCAGCAACGAAAAATCACGGTTTATTTTTCAAAAAGGGAGACTGTAAAATCACAATTTCATGCGACGCTGATTGGGCCGGGGATATTGATCGCAGATCTTATTCAGGTTTTGTGACCAAATTTGGATTGTCGACTGTTAACTGGGAATCACATAAGCAACAGTCAATTGCATGCTCTAGCACTGAAGCAGAATATTATGCCTTGGGCGATGCTGTCAAAGAAGCAAAATTTATCAGAAATTTTTTCTTTGAATTGAAAATTATAGATTTCCTTGAACCTATTATAGTTTATAATGACAATCAGAGTACACATAGAATTATTAAAAATCAAAATTTCAGAAGAACTAAACACATTGATGTGCGACATCATTTTATTCAGGAAGCTATTGAAAGAAAGGAAATTGTTATCAAATATAAATCTTCTGACGAATTAGTTGCTGATCTTTTCACAAACCTCTTGGAGGAACAAAACATAAAATTTTCGTTAATGAGTTATTAATAAGTTAATTTAATTGTATTTTTCTTTTATTTGTGAATTTGCATTGTAGTCGAATATTTATATCTATTGTTAGAATTATTATCAACATATTCGACTAAGGGGCAGTGTTAAAATTATAATTTAGTCTAGTATGTATGTGTGTCATTATGACAGTTGTAGTTGTTTTAAATATTTTCTGATTAAAAGACGAATTATAAATTCATCTTATTTTCTCAATTAATTCATATTGGAACATCTGTTTTATCAAGAATGACGAAGAATTTCGAAAACTGTTTAGGCTTTTGTAATCCTGACCGCATGTACCTAATCTCAACCAAAATTCATTCCGACTAGTCACCTTATAGTCCAAGCATAATTTCCATAGATCATGACTATAATACTGAAGGATTTCAGTATTTTTAAATCTCATCAAAACTAAGCCAAAAAAATAATTAAGTGTGAAAGGAGACTGTCATTAATTTTTTATAGAATGGAATTCTGTAAAATCAATGTTGGGTTGCCATTTGAAAATTTCGAAATATTTCAATTTTGAGTTCCACATTTTCGGAGCAATAACTTCGAAAACCGTAAGTCGTATCGAATACAGAATTTACCACATGAATTGCACGATTTTCTCTACTATAGACTGCTAGGTTTGTTCCGTTCGCATAGAAAATAATCGAGATATTGCATTTCCAAACTGGGCAATGCAGATGTCAAAAATTTCAAGAATTTGCACATAACTTGGCAACAGTGCATGGTAGAAAAATTTTTTCAGTGTGTTATACTGAGAATTTGGTATTGAATCGATACATAAATGAAATATAGGTAGTTCCCTTTGAAATAAGAAAGTGGATATGTGTTTGAGATAGACCTGGCAACACTGTCGACTTGAAATATTTTAGGCAAAGAGTTCCTTCACCCTCAAGGCTCCACCTAAAATTTCAGAACGAAATATTCACTAATTCTCCAAAACGTCTAATAGGCCAACTTAAAAGGGAATCCCTGTATATTAATATATATTTGAAAATTACACACTGAAGTACTCCATTTTAATATTTAAATAATCATTAGTTTATTTCCTCACATGATGGTGAAAGGATTCTAATAAATTCATTCTTTACACTTACCTGAGAACTTTCTATAGTATTCATATGTCATTCATATAATTCCAAACTGGCAAATTTCTCCTTGAAGATAACATCTTTTTATAATCCTCTCTATCCACTTTACTTCGAAACCTCTCCACTATATTATTATTTTCTCGTGATATTTCTTCTTCGTAAGAACTCGTTTATTGTCCTTGCTTGTCATACCTCTTTTTATAATGTGTACTTTTATGTTTTGTAGATATTCCTACTCTTCTATCGTCGAACAATTTTGATTTTGGATTTAAAAAAATTATTTCCCTTTTGAGATATTCTAGAATTTCTTCTGAATTCTGAACAAGTTCTGTTATAGTGTATATGGAAGGTATGCCATCTTTAGCGTAACTTTCTGCTTCTTCAATAATCTTTTACATATCTGAAGCTTAGCTAGAGTTGGAACGACATCATTTTTCCTCAAAAATATCAAGGGTGGGTTCAAATGGGTATTTGCTATTAGGTGGAAATCTTACTTCTAGTTCAAATGTACTATCTACTTCATTAATATCTTTTTTTACCTCTTCCAATTCATGTGAAAACCTACATTTGTCACCATACTTGCATTGTGTCCCCTTATCAACAATTTACATTTTTCTTTTTCTTCACTTTATGCTGTGGAGTTTATTTCTACCTTAACACTTTTTTTCGAAACAGGTTTATCAATAGTCCAATTTCAATTCCAATATCCAAACAGAATTCTTCACCTTTTCTGTGAAGGATTTTCATAATAGATTCTAAAGAGCTCTTTTCATCTGCTCTTTGTTCCATTAGTTCCTCTTCTGTACAATCTACATTATGATGAGGAAATGGATATGGTAAATTGAAGTACTTGCAATATAATAAGTATAAACAGTCTTCTATATTTCCTGAGCAGTATTCCAAAGCCTCTGTGACATGGTTTTTATGAAATCCGTAGCTAAAATTTCAGATTCTATTATTTGATGGTACATGGCTTGAATAGACAAGCTTACCTCTCTAGTCGAAATAAGGCAAAATGTTTGAGTCTGTCCATCTCGTCAACAGCTTCATCTCTAGTTTTTGAAAAATCACAGGCACCCTTAACTACCAAGGTCCTTGCCCTACCCAAAACTTTTTCCCTAAATTTGAATTTTCATCTTTATACGATGAGGCATCTGGCGTGTGAAATCCTACAATAAAATATGTGTCATTATTGCACAATATTGAATTTGATGGGTACTCACATCACCGTGAATAAACTGTAAAGTATCCAAAATTTTTTCCTGAGAAACTTTCATCGATATTGAGGAACTGTAATTCTTCCTTAACGATAGGAAATTTTTGGCTGGCGCAGACGGCCTGAAATATTTTGGATTATCACAATTTTATATTTATGGTATTAATTTTTCTTACGCTATTTCGCGTCTGCAACTTGACGAAGGAGTAAGTCTGCTGCATTATGCTGATTCGGAATCCATAATATTTAGATAAATATCAGGAAGGAAATCTAATGAATTTGAAAACTGGGTTTTTAAGGATAAAAAGTAGGGTTAGGAATTAGCTGAGCTGTCAAATGCTTCAATCAAACAGCTGACAAGAGATTACAGTTCATAGAAGACAAGATTTATTGCATGCGTTTTTCTTAAAGAACAGCGCTTGAAATGGTTAAGATCCAAAGTTCTGCCACTTGTTCTATGAATTCATGATCATTCACTTACGTCAGCCATTTTGGTTTCAATCGCCTTAATTTTATTATTAATATTAATCTATTATTATTAACGTACTCATCAAATAACTGTGCAATATTATTGTATACATTAACATGTATCCAATGATAATAAATATATGATAATGAGTTCTGGTGTTTCGATAGCTAAAAAACTAGAAGATTTGTATAATGCAAGGTGGGTACCTACTTACAATTTATAACAACTCATCAATATTGTCTGAAATTAAATAGATTCAAAATTCGTTACAATATGATAAATAAACAATAACATGGAAATTGATGGAAAATGTTCATTTATGTATCGAAACGGTCATCCGAAACATCAACACATTAGGTTGATTAGATCGATTTGCTTCAGCAACTCAATATCATTCTCTAATAACTTGAACCTAATGTATAGACCATGGTTAAAATCGATTTTCTTGTAATCAATTCCGGACGTTAACACAGTTTTGAATCTAGTAATTCAAGCGTTAAACCCTAATGACAACGTGAAAAGCATTGTAGTCTTGAACTTACAAATACAGGTGGCCTTCCCTACAACCCGATACGACGTCAATGAAGAATTACCACCTTTAATGACTGATCTGAGACCAGACTTGTACATCTCGAATTTAGATCTTTTTGAATTGGAGAAAATTCTGAATAAGATCTCAACAAGTTATAGTTTCAATGAATACGCAACGTATTATTGGTTTCTCCTGATTGGACAACGAACTTTGAAACGAGAGATATTTCGCGGCATGTTTCAAAGGTTGTGTTTGTAAACGCCTCTGATTTGGCGAATCACAGGGGTTCTGCAGAAGACCAAAATGTTAATACCAGAAAAGCCAAAATGCAGACAACAAAGCAAAAACTCGACTATGGTAACCACCAAAAACCTCAATAAGGAACCAGTGAGCACCAGTCTCAAGTTATGTATAGGTTCTATTGGCTTCCACAGTATTGTATAAATGCACTGAAAATAAAGGTATTATTGTTGAAGTCTTGATATGTTTTGTGGCCATGTTGGAATATCTACAAAATACCTCACTTTGAACGATCGTACTCCCTTACAAAAATAAGTTACTCCTAAAAGAATGTGATGTTTGTTATCATGGAGTGGACTCCGAGAGAACAGCTTAGTAGACTTCATATTTGCAATCAGAGATGATTACGATTTTGGTACGTTCCAAGATCACCAGAAATACCACCTTGGACATATATGGTGTTAGCCCTTCCATTCAACATTTGGTTTACGTGGATTTCTATTTCCACAACAGTCTCCTTATTGAAATGGGTATTGGAGACTAGAATTGTTTACTGTTTGGTTCCTGTTAAAGAGCACCCTTTGAAATTATTGGAAATTGTGTTTAAATATTTTCTGGAGCAACAGGGAAGGACTGATATTATTCTTTATTCAGACATGTTCTTCTTTTATGGCATTATGATAACAGTTTTCGTCTTGAATGTGGCTTACAAGACTTCATTCACTTGGCTACTTCTGGGCCCAAATTTTTACCATCAAGATATTCATACAGTTCATGACGCAGCTGAAAAAGGTCTATTTGTGACTTACTCTAAGCATTTGAAAGGTAAAATGGAGACTCTCTATCCAGAACTGAAGGAATACTTCAATACACATTTTGTACATTCAACTGAGCAAAACTGGGTGGACCTAGTAGCGTTCAGAAAAGACACAATAGCTCTAAAAACTAGTTTTAACTGCAAATACTTAAAAAGGAGGTACTTGGATGAAAACGGAAGGAGTCTCATTGATATTTTGGAAAAACCAGCCCAACAATCTATATGTGGGTTCATTTCCTAAAAGGCGATCCATCCTGTCTAAGATGTCGAAATTATAAACGTTCTGAGGGATCATGGTTTTTTGAGTTTGATCTTGTCCAAGTACGACTGGAAAGATATGATTTCGTTTTCGATGTGATACATCGAAAATTGGGGTTTAGACAGGTTGTGGGCCCCTTTTTGGTGTGGTTAGTTGGAAGCACAATGGGTGTTTTGTACTTATTTTGGAATTGATCTTGGGTAGATATATGACTCGTAATGATTGAGGTTGTGATAAGATGTGTTTTGTTGAAAGATAATAAATAAATAAGCATACTTAATATTGTTTTAATGAGAATCAATCAGAGATGATAACGATTTGTGGTATATTCCAAGATCACCAGAAATACCACCTTGGACTTATGGTGTTAGCCCTTCCATTCAAACAGTTTGATTACGTGGATTTCAATTTCCATAGCCATCTCTTATTGAAATGGACGTTCGAGAGGAGAATTGTTTATTATTTGGTTCCTTTTAAAGAACACCCTTTGAAATGTTGGAAATGTGTTCAAGTATTTTTTGGAACAACAAGGAAAAACCAATAGGTATTACTCTTTATTCCAACATGTTCTTCTTTATGGCATTATAATAACAGTGTTCACCTTAATGGACATACAAAACTAATTCACTTGGCTAATTCTGGGCCCAAATTTTACCATCAAGATATCCATAAGTTTATGACGCAGCTGAGAAAGGTCTTTTTGTGACTTACTCCAAACACTTGAAAGGTAAAAATGGAGACTCTCTATCCAGAACTGAAGGAATACTTCACCACACACTCTGTACATTCAACTGAGCAAAACTGGGTGGACCTGGTGGCGTTCAGAAAAGACACCATAGCTCTTATAACTAGTTTAACTGGCAAATACCTAACAAGGAGGTACTTGGATGAAAACGGAAGGAGTCTCATTGATATTTTGGAAGAACCAGCCCAACAATCTATATGTGGATTCATGTTCCTGAAAGGCGATCCCATCCTGTCTAAGATGTCGAAATTTATAACGTTCTGAGGGATCATGGTTTTTTGAGTTTGATATGTCCAAGTACGACTGGAAAGATATTTATTTATTTATTTAAAATTTATGAGGGTTGAGGTTTAAACCTATAAAACCAAAAAAAATAATATAACCACATCGAAATGAACAATGATATATAAAAAAAAGAACACATTTAAGAAGAAATATTCGACAATCAATGAGGATAAACGTAATGATTTCGTTTTCGATGTGGAACATCGAAAATTGGGGTTTAGACAGGTATGGGCCCCTTTTTGGTGTGGTTAGTTGGAAGCACCATTGGGTGTATTGTAGTTATTTTGGAATTGATCTTGGGTAGGTATAAGACTCGTAACGTTAAGGTAGTTGCCAAAGTGTGTTTTATTGTAAGATAATAAATAAATATATGAAGGCATACACTTAATATTGTTTTAATTCGAAGTATTCCGACCAAATGGGTTTTGACACCGAAAATTATCACTAATGCGAGCTACGTTCAGGAGAGAAAAACTGTATATGCTGGCATTATCAGCCAATTCAAATTAGTAGTTTGCTGTCCAACTGAAAAGGTTAGTCACGCGATTTATAGCAAACCGAAAAGATGTATAGTTGTAACCATTTCAACAAAGAACAAAATCTTCAAATAGTGAACAAAAATCACAACCAAAAATACTTCAATAAACGTTCTTGGCTTCGAACATCATTCTTCGTACATTATAATAATACTTCAGGTCAAGCAGTGTGGAAGATTTGAAAGCCGAATACAAATGTTTGATTCTCTACTCAACTGTAAAATAAAGGGTTTTCCAATAAGAATTGTTATTTTTGAATAGCCCCTTACTTCGGTAGATGTTACGTTTGAAACTGTCATTTTTTGACATGGATAAGTAGAGACTACGCCATTAATAAAAATGGAACGATACACGCTTCAAGAACGCATTGAAATCATAAAATTCACTATAAAAATGGTGAAAATTTGGCAAAAGCGGTTCGTAAAACTCGAACATTTTTGGGTCGTCGTGGAGCACCTTGTCGGAACGCAATAAGAAATTAGTGGAAAAATTCGAGCTGTTGGGATGAGTTAGTGATGTAAAGAATAAAACACGTGCACGTCTCTCAAAAACAGCGTGAATATTGATGTTGTAGCCGAAACTGTTGAAGAAATCTAGGTTTGTCCATTACTCTTCGTTCCTTGAATAAGGCATTCCGCAAACGTTTTACACCGTATTTTGCATAAATTTGGGTCTTATCATATCAACAAGTCGTGTCTTTGCTAATTTGGTAGTTGCAATGCATGAAAATGATCCGGAATTCCATCGAAAATCATCTTGAGTGATGAGCTCATTTCCACCTCGGTGGCTTCGTCAAAAAGTAAAATTGTCGCATCGGAAAACCCAAGAGTTATTGTTGAAAAGCCTCTCTATCCTCAATTCTCACAACAAAACATCCGATCATTTATATTGAGAAATTGCATTTTTCTTTTAATATCAAATTGACACCTCTTATTGGAAAACCTTCACTAATAATAGCCTATGATTACTGCGATGAAAGGATATTACAATTTTCTTACATGATAACGTGAACCATTTCCTTCACAGAAAAAATCTGAATAGTTATTATATAGATACGATTGGTATGGAATTCGGAAGAAAGAATCAATTTATTTATAGAAGGACAATCCCAATTCATATTGAGAATTATAGTTCATCTGAGTCAAATACGCCATTCGCCAAACAGAGTTGAAGACGATATACACCTCATAAGAAGATGAATTTTGTCGAAACACATATCTAGAGTTATCCAAATGTCTTAATCTGCTTATTCGAATGATTCTTCTAAATGATAACATCACAAGCAATTCCTCATAGATACAAATTTAGAAATAGATATGCCAACAACTCGATATGGTTCTAATAGTACTTCGACAGCTATTTACATGGGACAAAAAGCCAGATGTGTACATATCAACTTAAACTTCGAAGATTTCGATTGGTTGATGAAAGAAAAAACTACAAGATCAATGTTAATCCAAATGCTACATAACATAATGATTTCAAGTGGAGAAACAGAACATCCTTCGCTGCATACGAACATCAGATAGTATCAGGTACTATTCAATGTTCTCAGAAGTCACAATTGGTGGAGGAAAGAATTTGTATCGAATGAACTTGAGTGATCATTTCCTAATCCAGAGGTTCACCAAGGTGAAATTGTTACGTATTCCAGAAAACCAAAAATGCCACTATATGTCTGTACCGTTTTGGCCTTCCATACGCTTATTTGCACAGACTGCCAGAAGAACAAAGGCATAAATATCGAAGTTATGGAGTTTTTTCTAAGATTCAACAACATAACACCTATAATATATCGATGTCCATTCCAATGATACTTGTAACACTCACTGTGAAAGAGTGCTCCGTACTGGTTTATGCGATGTTTGCTTCAATCCACCATTAGAGAAGATACTTAGGTGATTACATTCTTTACGTAACTGATGAGTACGATTACTGGTATATAC
>CM024243.1:43628047-43694346 GCA_013421045.1 Propylea japonica | reverse complement strand
ATGTAATATTTGACGAAAATAAAATTATTGATGTTTTGTATTCTTCTTGAAAAGGCCTAATAGGGCCGAAACATATGTCGGAGTCAATATAATTTTATTAAAAGTAAATGACTATTTATACGGTAAAACGAAGTGCTAAAAAAACCCAAGACCTAAATCAACAATTTATAGATTAAAGAGCACAAGAAAACTAAACAACGAAAAATAATATAGTCTATATATATTATATAGTTAAGAGACCGAATTCGCTCCAATTAAATACGGATTTTAATAGTAATTTTTTCTTCGGAAAAACCAGTGGCGTATCAATTTTTTCATCTGAAAATATTCATCCTCGCTGCAGTACGGACACCACTATTAGAATAGAAAAGAAATTATATAATCCAAAAAGTCTCATAGACGCTCAAAACCCAATGTCTCGAATTTTATGAAATAGTTCAAGCAGTGTGAAATTATTGAAAAAAAGTTTTTTTCTATAAGTTTTAATTAACAACCCGTATCTCGGAGAGGAAACATTTCTCGACATATGTTTATATGACAAACTAGGGCTTATTTTTTATGTAGAATACGTGGTTAAAATTGCTTAGTTACAATCTGAACCACCCTGTATTAACTATGCTTCATGAAAATTATCGAGAGATATTCGGGTTCCCCATGAACTGAAATTTCTTTTCATCTAATTCAGTGATTCCCACACGCAAAGCCAACATATGTCCGGAAATGATACCAAAGTTAGCGGGACTGAGCCGTCATTCGACATTCAGTGAAAATGTATTGTCGTCTACGACTAGGCAATATAGTTCTAGCTCCTAGCTTTAACAATTGGACAAGGCTTGAAACTTTCATGATATAGAGAAGTAACTTCTTGGAATTCGGAAATAATCACCTTCAATCAGTATTTGATCTTTTCATAATTGGGAAGAATTATTGATTTCACGGAAAGATAATCTTTGATATGATAAAACTCGCTGCTCCGCTGATTCGGGTTCACCATTTTTTTGGTTTCGGTTTTTTTTTTTGTGAAGCAGAAAAATCTTAAGGGTAAAATAAAACGGTTTATCCATCGCCAAATTATGGCTTTCCGGGTGCTTGCCAATGGTAGGAAAAATTGTAAGCGCTTTGAAACCACTCGTAAAAAATTCGCAACAAACTGGACTATTGAGAAATAATACGTTGGAAAAGGCAATATAAACTGATAACGATTATGATTTACCTGGTTGCAAAATAAAAGATTTTTTTTGCAAAAATTCATTGAACTAGCGTTCTCAGAGCAAATTTGCTCATATTTTGGATATTTTTACATTACTGAAAAAATGGAATATGCACCTGCAAGTTTCCGAACAATTAGAAAACTTCATTATTCGTTTTTGACGATAAACTTCGCATCTCAATTAACGAAATTCAGCCGAGTTCAAAAAAACCTGTAAAAAAATTATTCCATATTTGCGACAAGCTCTTTTGGGTTATGGAAGTATGGCACTAGCAAAATGAAGGCACAAGAAAACAGTAAGACTAAGTGACAGTTTTGATTGATCAATTCAATCGTTACTTTCCATCAAAACTCATCTCAATTCATAAGTATAGAAAAAATATATTATTGAAGGAATAGCAGTATTTGATTTTCAGGGTTTAATATTATTCAAAATATAATAGTGCTTGGCGACGTTTCGGGCAGTGCCCTTTTTCTAGCCTGTAAAAAAACAATATACACAATGTAAAAAAAAACAATAAGAACAAACAAACAATTTATAATTATTATAAAATTTTTAAACACTTTGTTAGATAGAGATCTAATTCTTTATTACCTTCGAAAGTTATCTTCCAACTTATTTGTTGGATGTCATTGGGGTTATGATTTTAAATGATTTTAGAGTTGTCACGTCAATAATGATTTCTTTTTCTTTTTTGTTTTCGTTGGTCGGCTTATTTGAGATTGTTCAAAATAGTGGAGTAGATGTTGTGAAGATTTGTTTGTTGTTCTTATTGCTTTTTACATTGTGTATATTGTTTTTTACAGGCTAGAAAAAGGGCACTGCCCGAAACGTCGCCAATCACTATTATATTTGAATAATATTTAAACTCCGAAATCAAATACTGCTATCCTTTCATAAATCACACAGGGTAAAACTTTTCATTCGATAAATATATTATTTATATCAATTTTTTATTAGACATAGTACATAGTGTTCTCTGTTGACATGAATAATTCAAAGTGGTCCATGAACTAGAGAAGATTGGGAACCTCTGATCTAATCGGTAAAATATGTTTCCATCAATATTTTTACCCTGTGCCTAGTATGAACTATAACTATGTATAACTACTAACTAGGGTACTGGATAATAATCGTTATATTTCCATTTAAAAGTGTACTGATGCGATTTATGATGGATATTTGGAAATTCCAAAAATTTCTTGCCTTTTAAAACATCTTAGAAGATCAAGGTTACTGAAGGTGATTAAAATATAATAAAGCAGATGAGATTTGAGTTAAAGCATACAATAAACTTGTAAAATTCCTAGTAGATACCGATAGGGTTTATGATGTATATTGAGTAGGTATTTTTGAAATATCCTGGTGCTCCCAACCACTGGCGCAGCCAGGGGGGGGGGCTTTGGGGCTGCAGCCCCCCCCCAAGATTAGTTCCTTCGTTATTTCTTTCTTCTTTATTTTTTTGCAACTTTCGTTATTCACTGTATCATCAAAAATTTTTCAGTTCAGCCCCCTCAAAATAAAATCCTGGCTGCGCCTCCCAACTGTTTTCATTTGTTTCATATTGTTCTGTGAGCGTGGTCGTTGTGGTCATTTGCATGATGTTATTTTCCACTATACATATATTAACGGCACGAAATAAGCATCCTATCATTTATTTCAAAAACTCATTTTTCTTTGAATATCAAAATGACACCTCTAACTGGAAAACCCTGTATATGCATAGCTAAGTAATTTGGAGCTTATACGCGCCTGTTCATACTGGGAAAATTCATACCTGAATATCATAGAAGAAGCTGTTGGTTTCATTCTATTTTTTTATAAATTATTCAACTTCCCCTTTCAAATCCTGAACTTTCTTTGAAACATTCAAGTTTTGAAATGTTCCCTTTGGAATTTATCGTGAATACGATGGCTTCAAAGACTTTTAAAAAACTTGTTATTTCCATTATGTGGCTTTAATTATTGATACCTTAATTATGTCATTCATTTATTTCAATTCAAGAGACTGCATAGGTACAGACAGGATGAAAAAATACACTACTGGAAAAAATTAAAGGATAAAAAAAAATTCCAAATTTTTCGGCAATTTTCAACATGCCGTAACTTTGAGAGGAATGCTCGTGAAAGGAATTTAAAAAAAGGAAATTGTAGCTCCTAGTGTCTAGTTTATGGATTAGAACTTAAATCTTAAGTTTCAGTGCTTTTCGAGTAATGATAGAAAAATCAGCAACAAAAAATTCTCAAAATTTTATCCCATTTTTTTCTTGTCTACGAGCGTGGAAATTTTATGTTTCCATAATCGTTATAATGATGGGATACTTTGTTAATTCAGCTTTAATTTATTTTTCATAGACCTCAATACGTCCACTTCTCGCCGAGATATCGGTCTTCAAATGGAAAAGGATCCATTTGTTTGAGAGCCGTTATTGAAAGCAGGGGTGGCAATACCCGTTATTAAATTAATAAAAATTTTATTGTTAGTTTATTTTATATTTTCTTTTTGAAATTCATGTACTATCTGCAATTAAAATGTGGAAAAAGCTCGAGAAAATTCTTTTTTGCCTTTTTTAAAGATTATGAGCTTCTCAGAGCAAAAACGTGATCCAAAAATTCAATCGAGTCAAACCAAAAAACGGCTCGCTGGATTGAGTTGGCTCTTCGTAAGGTTTTTATCAACATATTGAACTGTGAAAGTCATACTTAACATTATTGGTTTCCCCAACATTTTCGATCCAGCGGTAGATTTTCCAAGAAACCACCAAAAGCTTTTTTTTTGTTAAATTTTTATATTGATGCGACATAAAGAAAAAAATTTCTATGAATAAGCAATGGTTTTTCATTAATGGGAGTTCATTTAAGGTCTTGAAACCCTCCTTCAATTTTCTGTGCGATCATTGGTTGTTGAGAAATCGATAATTTAATCAAAGACAAATGGATCCTTTTCCATTTGAAGACCGATATATCGGCGAGAAGTGGACGTATTGAGGTCAATAAAAAAATAGATTAAAGCTGAATTAACAAAGTATCCCATCATTATAACGATTATGCAATAATAAAATTTCCACGCTCGTAGACAAGAAAAAAAAAGTGGTAAAATTTTGAGAATTTTTTTGTTGCTGATTTTTCTATCATTACTAGAAAACCACTGAAACTTAAAATTTTTGAAGTTCTAATCCAAAAACTAGACACTTGGAGCTACAATTTTTTTTTTTTAAATTCTTCGTACGACCATTCCTCTCAAAGTTACGGCATGTTGAAAATTGCCGAAAAATTTGGAATTTTTTTTTGATCCTTTAATTTTTTCCAGTAGTGTATCTTTAGCATAAACATACCAGAGTATATGGATATTTCTCAAATCATTCACTCCTTTGCTACCGAGTTAAAAATTTCTTTTCGCGATCTCACGACGAAATCGGAAATATTTCTTGACTCCTAACCTTTAGGGCCTCAGAGTAAAAAAAAATGTATTACAAAAACTTTCATTACTCTGGACCCTCGGATATTTCATACAGGCATACCAGAGAGAAGTTGTGGAGCAAGATGCAAGACACGTTGACGTGAAGAAAAATTGCTTTCTACTGGAGACATCTGTTGTTCGTTGTTCAATATACCCCAAAAAATACTCGTCCGAATATTCAACATTGTACCGGGTTTTTCACTATAATTTGACCCCCCCTTTAACTTTTTTACTGAAGGAGATACAAAAAAATGTTTCGTATAAAAGTTTCACGAAATTAACTGAGGTTTTTTGAAATGAGTCCAGAAACTGAAATATATACAGGGTGGCCAACATATTCATGACAACTTCATTTTTTCAAATGGAACACCCTGTATATTTTTGCATATTTGGCTAGCTCTTTTTCCTCTAATTTCGAATATGTAACATCAAGGGCGTAGCCAGGGGGGTGGTTTTGGGGGTTCAACCCCCCCCCGAAATGTTTCAGAGTTATTTTTTGTTGCAAAAATAATCTTTCATTTTGCACTTAAACCAACTTATCTTCGAAAATCTAGTTAAAATTATTCATATTACTATGAATTCTTGAAAACAACAAATACTTGCTACAAAAAGCGACCCTCACAATTCCAGGCACCTACAAAGTCAATTGCCAAAATGTCAAAAACCCCCCCCCGAAATTAATTCCTGGCTACGCCCTTGTGTAACATATGTTGGTCTATCTTTATTATTCTGAGCACCACAGAGTTTCAAATTTCAATAACCATCTGGCATAGCGTTTTGGAAGTTCGTGAATATTTAAGTGGCTAATTTGATCTTTGGATTGGTAATGGCGCACCCATTTTATGGCCACCAAATAGTCCCGATTTAACACCGTTGGACACGTTTTTATAGCACTTCCTGAAGGAAAAAATTTACTTCAGCAATAATGAGAATAATATTAATGATATAAAATCAACCAATATTAAACCCATAATTCGGAACAAATCCCGTCAACGCACAAAGAATTATGATAATATTGTAATGATTAGAAACAAATTTTGAAGCTTTAATTTCTGACTTGAATCAGAGCCATAAAAATGCTATCAAAAATAGTCTAAACAACTTGAGACAACTATATGAACTATGTGTATTGAATGAAGGGGTCATTTTGGGCAATTTCTTTAGTTGATACAGGGTTTCTATAAATTATTATAACAGCGCAGTTGGCATTGGACTATTATAAATATTAATGTTCTTATGCAAACTTCAATTAAAACAAACCATACTGTGAGATATTCTCGGAGATATTGCTGTTTTTTCCGAAAGGAATTGAATAATGTGACTCGAATTATAAGTTTTGTAGACTTTGCATAGAAACCATAAGATTCCAAAGCAACCTACGATGTTACAATCATTTATAAAGACCCCGTATTATTCTTACCATACTACCATAGTTTACCATTTTGCATTGGTTAAGTGATTGTTAAGTATTTATTTTAAAATAATACTTTTAAATAGATTGTTTGGATATAAAGGATTTCGTAGGTATTTCAAATATTTTTTATTCGGTGTCATCATTTCAAAATTTTGAAACTCTGAAAATTGAAGAGACACATCCACATACGCATTTATATTCGAGATCAGGAGGAAATAGCCTTTCAAAAAGGAAGAATATACAGGACAGGGTGTCCCATTTGAAAAAAATATAGTTGTATTCAATGTTGTTCACCCTGTATATCTTCCCATTGACGTTACTATAACTCCAAAAATGAGCATTTTCAGTAAACGCACTCTGCCACTTGTAAAATTATTACAGATCTTGGCAGGTGGTTCTTAAAATTTGAAACTCTGTGGTTCTCAGAATAAAAGAGATAGACCAACATATGTTACATATTCGAAATCAGGAGAAAAAGAGCTAGCCAAAGATGGAAAAATATACAGGATGTTCCATTTGAAAAAATGAAGTTGCCATCAATTTGTTGGCCACCCTATATATATTTCAGTTTCTGGACTCATATCAAAAAACCTCGGTTGATTCCGTGAAAATTTTATACGAAACATTTTTTGTATCTCCCTTAGTAACAAAGTTAAATGGGGGGTCAAATTATAGTGAAAAACCCGGTACATAGGCGACCCATCATGTTGGGCCTCTTCCGGGGTGGCGCCCTCTAACGACATTGCCCAATATCCTCCAATAATAATTGAACCGGAGTAACCAACTATCTTCTCCTTAAACAATGGTATAATATATCCTAGACAAAACTCATTCAAAGTAAAGAGTTTTACAACCATGTTTTTGAGTACCATTTTCGGCTCAAATTCAACAGAATACAATTTGGGCGGAACGAACTAAAAAAGAACTAAAAGATTTTATAGCACAGAAATACTTCCGTTATGCACAGAATATGACGCAATACAGCAGGAAATTGTATTTCAGAATAGCCAACTCAACTTGAACGCCAGTCAGTTGAACCACAGATGGAAAAACGCGTTTTTGGTTAACCATAGTTCACAACTGAATCAAAGTTCCCTTGAACTTTCGTTGAAGTGAAGAACATGGAAGAATGAGCTTGTATGGAATGGGAATTTATTCCATAGGGTAGTTTAATGATATCTTGTATATTCCTGAAGGTAAGATAATGGCAACCATAAAAAAATTTCGTGGAGATAATTCAGAGTATTTCGAGTAAGAACAAAATCATTATATTCAGCTAAATATGTATGGAAATCCCATTTCGAGAAAGAACGAAAATATTTCATTTACTTCACATTTACAACTTACATGAATACTGAAAAGGTTTCTCCTAAAATTCATAAAACTGTCTCATTGAAACCTTTCGAGGTGGTTATTTATTGCCCCCTAAATGAAGTACAGACTACCTGCATTATCGACAGTTGTGACGATAATCAAAACCTCATTAAATCAGCATACTTTTGCATGTTTTCTCCAACTACTCTCATCTGCTCTGCCTGCAATAAATTCCCTACAGGGTAGCAGTAAAATTGTCGGCATCCCTCTGAAATCTAGATACCTGCCGCCGCCGATATTGTAGAAATTGTCGGCATCCCTTTGAAGTTTAGATACCTGCCGCCGCCGCCGATATTGTATGAATGAAGTGCTCAACACTTATTTTGCATTTATCAGTTATGAACGAAGAATATTGATACTCTTTCTAAGCTTTGATATTGAACATTTGTCATATTTATCTTATGACCCAAGTAGCATAGGAGTAATGATGATGGTTTTCTTTTGAATTCAAAGTTCGGGTAATAACATATTTTTCAATCGTAAAATTATTGTATCATTGTTTCACTTTCATGTTTCAATCCCCGAAATTTGGGAAATAACTGTTCATTCTCCAATCAGGGAATTCTTTTTGACGATGAGCAGACGTTTTTCAATATTTTGACTCTTTTATAGTGTCCAGATTTCTTCGAACACTAATTTAAACTTTAATTCAATATTGAGAAAGAACTAATAGTTATTTAATCAATTAGTTTATTGAAGACTGCGACTAATGGTCGAGATATTTTAATGAGTGAGCCTATCGAACGCAATAATAGTTCGAGACCATTAGTCGCTCGATTAATAACCGAGTTGATTACAAAATTTTTCTGACGATCTCAATGTAAATTGTGTATGAATTATTGATTGAAATACATTCTCATTCTGCTTGAGACTTACGTTTGACATTATAAAATTTCTATGTATCTATGTTCCAGTAGAGTTTTGACATTTCTCGTAGTGCTTCTGCATACTTTGTGAACGGTTGCCATGAGGATTGCACATTAAAATAGCTAAAAATTGAGCATTAAAATGGGTCATCAATGCTCAATTTCGTACACATCAAAATCACCTTTTATTTCGAGGTCGGCGGAAAAATATTTCAATATATGGATCTTTTTGTATAATTGATAATGTCAACAATTCAATTTTTCCAAACTTTTAATAATCCCCCACAAGCTTCATTTTCGAATTATTAATATACAGTGTGTTTGGTCATGACTTAGCGATAATTTAAGGACATCAAATATACCTAATATTATCGACAAAAACACCCAAACTTGGAAGTTTACCCCCTCAGTTTTGGAGTAGCCCCCATTTAAAATTTACTTTTTTATTTCCGTTGACCCTTCCAAATAATATCGATTTCTTTGGACATAAAGGTTCTACAGATGTGAAAAAAATGTTTTTGAAAGATTATACTACCACCTTTCATTGAAGTATAACAATATAAAAACATTCAACTTGAAAACGCCATAAAAAATTCTTCGAAAAAGTTTTAGTAGAAATATGTACTGATTTTCTTAGTAAATCCGAAATAGTGCAAGAACTAGCACATTGAAGTATAATTTTTTTTCAATCTTTAACACGCGAGGATATTAGCTACAAAACAACATATACATAATTTCTTTAAGTTACATAATTTGATAGTTATTGCTGTTCGAACATGACCACTACGCGAACAAAAGACACAAGACAGGTCGTCTTGAAGGCCACTGCCTTCTACAGAGCAGAGGCGGCCATTTTGAGAAATGTTTATGATTTGTTTGTTTGTTCGATCATTGAAAATTATCGAAAGTACAGTAGTGAAGTTTTTTTTATTTTATCAATTTTCATGTGGGTCATGTTCGAACAGCAATTACTTCCCAAATATGTAACTCACAGAAATTATGTTAGTATCGTTTCGTAGCTAATATCCTTGCGTGTTAGCTCATTAAGAACTATTACGAATTTACTAAAAAAATCAGTACATTTTTTACTAACATTTTTCAAAGAATTTTTTCAAAACATTTTAAAATTATGTGTTTTCATATTGTAGGAGAACTACATTAAAGAGAGTTTGTTTAGTGGACTGTAGTTTATTTTACACTTTTTTACACTTTATTTACAGGTTTTTTATTTACACGAGATCGATACCAAGAAGGTAGAGCGTTTGTAGTGATACCAATAAGGTAGAGCACCTTTAATAATTTTAATTTATACAATAAGCACTTGATTATTGCGTATTACACACTGTGGTGAAGGACACCTAACATATCGCCTGAGGCTGAATGAGTACTGACTCTAACAGTTCGAGGCTGCCGAACAGCACAAGGGTTGCGGCAGTGTTGCCGCTTAGACAATAATGTCTGGTTTGTTGGATGTTGTTTCCAACATGCTGGGGGCCTTGAAGGCTTTAGAAAATCAAACAAATATTAAAGTTAAACAGGTTATAAACTATGATAATACTTATATAACTATAAAGTTGTGAGTTTGACAAACAGATTGTTATTTACATAGATATAATTTTTTTTACATTGAATTAATTGCTGCAAGGTAAAATAGCTAGTTTGGTAACAGATCGCAAATACGTTCCGTTTTGAGTCTTTACTTGGACTACTCTAACCTTGGAATCCTTGCCAGGTATTACCTTTACTATTCTGGCCATTGGCCATTTCATAGAGGGGACATTGTCCTCTTTTAGCAAAACTAACATGCCCTCCCTTAGATTTGGAACTTCATGTTTCCATTTTGGTCTGCTCTGAAGCTGTGCCAAATAATCTTTATACCATCGTTTCCAAAAACCTTGCTGCACTTGGGTACATCGTTCCCAGAATTTTAAGCGATTTTCTGGAATTTTTGTAAGATCTGATTCAGCGTAGCTCGTTAAAGGAGCACCTATTAAAAAATGCCCAGGAGTCAAGAAGGTAAGATCTGTCGGATCATTCGAAAACTGAGTTAGTGGGCGTGAATTCAGGATTCCTTCAACTTGAATAATAATAGTATTGAATTCTTCATAAGTAAATTGACCATTTCCCATTACTCTTTTTATGTGGTATTTTGCGCTTTTCACCCCAGCTTCCCATAATCCGCCAAATACAGGAGAATAGCTAGGAATGAAATTGAAGGTAATTTTTTCATCTAAGGAATATGAGATAATTTCATTTTGATTCACAATTTTTTGGAGCCTTAACAACTGATTGTTTGCACCTTTGAAGGTTGAACCATTGTCACAATAAACTTGAAATGGTTTCCCTCTTCTGGATATGAACCTTTTGAATGAAGCTAAAAAACACTCTGTGCTTAAATCTGAGAGTAATTCCATGTGAATAGCCTTCACTGAGAAACAGACAAATAAAGCTATGTATGCCTTAGTGATAAGTGATTTTCTTATACGGGATTGTTTTTTGTAAAAAAGGCCACAAAAGTCAATGCCAACATTTTGAAAGGGTCTGGCAGCGCAAACTCTATTTTCAGGAAGAGAGCCCATTAATTGTTGTGAACATTGTGCCTTATGGCGAAAGCATGTGACACATTTGTGAATGTTTCTTTTTATTTCCCTTATACCATTTATTATCCAAAATTCTGAAAGTAAACTGCTCAATACTTGTCGTTGACCAGCGTGTAAGAGGCGTAGGTGCTCTCTAATTATGATTAAATCAGTAAAATGATTATTTTTAGGTAATATTATGGGATGCTTTCTGCTGAAGCAAAGAGTTGAATTTTCTAATCTACCTCCAACGCGCAAAATATTTTCGTTGTCAAGGAAGGGTGCTAAGGAGTTCAAATGAGTTTTGATGTTTTTCTTGTTCTTTAAATCTTTTATTTCTTCTTTGAAATGATAGGCTTGTTCGTGCCTTATTAGAACTTTTGAGGCATTGTTTAGCTCTGATAGCGTTAGATTTCCTATTATTCTTTTATTGTTTTTGTTCGAATTGTTCACAAACCTAAGCATATACGCTAGTACTCTCTGAAGCTTCGAGAGACTGGAAAATCTTTCACAAAAAGGATATTTAACAATTGCAACATGAGTGACTGAATGAAGTTGATTTTTCTCTTCAGGCAATGGATTTAAGTATTCAATGCAGAAATTTTCGTTGTGAGTGAATTCCATGTTTTTAAGCTCACTTGGGCCATGAAACCAAAGTGAATTATTTTTCATATCTTGAGGTGAAAGACCTCTCGATAGGCAATCAGCAGGATTATTCTTTGTGTTCATGCTTCCATCAAAAACAACACGAAGCTTTGTCGTTCGCTTATCCTCTCTGATGACAGGATGATGAGCCATGAAATAGACAGCATCATTTTTCAGATCGTAACAATTAAGGTCTATAATCTTTGCATGACCAAGATTTATGTACTCATCAATAAATTTTTTATATTGTAAGAATAATTCGCGGTTGGATTTGAACCGTTTTTCAAGATTTTCAAATCGCTTATATGCTATGGAGAATGAATCACCGAGATCAAGATCGTTTAAATGTTGTTTCAAAGGAAGAGAAACTTGGAACCTATTTTCAATTACTTTCAAAGTGTTTTTAAATATCGTTTCGCAAGCTTCTTGCTCACTGGTATATTCGGGAAATATTTGTGGAACCTTTTCGGTATCCCAAAATTGAGAAATAAGATTTTCAATGTTATTGCCTTCGCCAGATGAAAACGATTCGGTCGAAAAATTGCAAAGCGTCTTGCCCTGTGTATTGACAGGTGCTAAACCGCTAATAACATATCCAAAAAGTGTATTCTGCAATATTAATCCCTCTCTCAGGTTAACCTTTTCCGGGAGCAGAATTTCAAAAAATACATTTGCGGCCAGCAAAATGTCTATATCCTTAGGAACAGCATAATCTTCATCAGCGAGTTTGATGCCCTTTGGAACATTTATCGAGGTTATATCGACCTTAACTGAAGGCATTGAAGTGATATTTTCTACAATTGCGCAGTTTATTGTCATTTCATGGTTACGTACACACGACCCTATTTTGACATGCGCACCTTTCTGAATTTTCATTTTTGTCTGGGAAATTCCTACAATATTTAATTCTTTTGGAAAGTTTTTAGGTTCAATTTTCTGACTAAATCCTTAGTGACGAAGGAAGTTTGAGAACCGCTGTCAATGAGCCCATAAGCGTACAAAAATTCACCATTGTTTCCTTTTATTTTTACTTTAATCGTAGGTAAAAAAACATGTTTTGGCCTGCTAGTTAAACGTCTACTTAATAGTTGCACTGAAGCCTGATCATTTCCTGAAGTTGACTGCTTGTCCAAGTGCAACAAGGTGTTATGTTCCTTTTGGCAATTTTGACACTTGAAAAAATACTTGCATTTTCCTGCATGACCATTCAAACAAATTCTACAATATTTTTGCTTATCTACAAATGAAATTCTTTCATTCGTTGCAGCTGTTCTGAATTTTTTGCAATTGTAACTTTATGACCGGGAAAAGAACAAAAAGGACATTTTAAAATCGCCTTTGTTTTTAGTTACTAAGTGAACTTGTGCTTTTTCCTTAAATTGTTTGCCTTCTGGCTGAGCTACCGCTTCAAGAGCAGTTGCTCTTGTATCTAAAAAATACAAAATTCTTTAAGCGTTGGGAGTTTAGAACTATCTCTTTCTATTTGATACGCCCTATTAGTATATTGATCGAGTTTTTTGGATAGAATACAAATCAATGTCATGTCCCAGCTGTCAACTGGCTGTTTCAAGTTTTTTAGCGCACCCAACTGCTGTTTTACCTTGCTTACAAATTCTCTTATAGAAGATGGACCACCCTTTTGTATGCTTGAAATATCCAAAAGTGAATAAATATGAGAGCAAATTATCATACCTTCATTTTCATATCTCTCCTTAAGTATCAAGAGAGCCTCTTGGTAAGAATCATTTGTTATAGATAAATTTGAAATTAATGCAAGAGCCTCTCCTTTTAAGTAGTTTCTCAAATAACAATTTTTCAATTTTTCAACATTTTTTAAACTTTGATTTTTGTCTATGACTGCATGAAACATGTCAATAAATGGTTTGAAATCATTCAAGTTTTTTTCCATCAAAATATGGTATGTCAATATGCGGTAATTTTGTGATAGATATATCACTTCGAGCGACAATAGGAGAAGCAGCTTGAGGCTTGCTTGTATTTATTTTGTTTTTTGATAGGATTTTATTCAAATTAGCAGAAATGTCAAAGAAGCTATTTTCAACCGCTTCGATATCTGTGACTTCTTCAGAGTCCAAACATGAAATCTCAGCATGAATTTCCTGAATTTTATCGAAAGATTCAGTCAAAGTTTTAATTCTAACATTGATTTGTTCAATTAATGTGTCTGAAATGTCATCATCTGCATGCTCTAAGGCGAATCTTTTGATTCTTTCTATTGTTGATAAATATCCTTTTTTGAAGACATGTCAGCTATATTAAAATGGCATATAAATTTTAATAACAAAACAAGCGTGAAATTTTATGCAAGATAATTTCTTAAGTTGAATATTGAGGTTAAAAATTATCAAAGGAACTGTCAAATTCACTATAAAAAACCACACATTGATCATCTGTCTTGTCGGTAATGTCGGTATTGCAGATCCTACAGCACTCGTCGGTGGTTCACTGGTTGCTCGAGTACTATTTTTGCAGATTTCTACTTTGGTTTGGCTTATGGTATTGCAGATTTCTGTTGGTTAGGGGATGTTGGGCCTGGGAAGTTGCCTACACTGCAAACTGTCGTACGACTCGTACGCAGCGAAAATTGTTTTGAGGACGTGGCGTGGCTTGGTCCGCCATGTTGGGAATCACATGAACAAAAACTTTTTATGTTGGTTAATGCCACTTTTATCACAAGAGACCACTATTTTCACTGATCTTATAGATTTTAGACAGAAGAAGTATCGATATCACTTGTCTATATTTGCCGATATCACTTGATACCACGTTTTTGTTAATTCCACAATGGCGTCACATTTCACTTTACTTTACGTAACTTTTTCTAATAGTGTTATTATTTTTTTGTTTGAAAGCACTTCAATCCGAATCCGGCTCGAAGGACCAATTTTAATGTAGGAGAACTACATTAAAGAGAGTTTGTTTAGTGGACTGTAGTTTATTTTACACTTTTTTACACTTTATTTACAGGTTTTTATTTACACGAGATCGATACCAAGAAGGTAGAGCGTTTGTAGTGATACCAATAAGGTAGAGCACCTTTAATAATTTTAATTTATACAATAAGCACTTGATTATTGCGTATTACACACTGTGGTGAAGGACACCTAACATATCGCCTGAGGCTGAATGAGTACTGACTCTAACAGTTCGAGGCTGCCGAACAGCACAAGGGTTGCGGCAGTGTTGCCGCTTAGACAATAATGTCTGGTTTGTTGGATGTTGTTTCCAACACATATTGTTCCATTTCAATGAAAGGCGATAGTTTCAACTTTCAAAAAATATTTTTTTCACATCTTTAGGACCTTTTTGTCTAAAGATATCGATATTATTAGGAAGGGTAAACTAAAATAAAAAAGTAAATTCAAAAATGGAGCTTCTCCAAAACTGAGGGGTAAACTCACCAATATGGGTGTTTTTGTCGATAAATTTGAGTATATTTGATGCCCTTAAATTATCGCTAAGTCATGACCAAACACACTGTATATAATAATAATAATGATAATTGGGTACAAGGGACATTACGAAGAGTCTATACCAGTATGCTTATAGCACAAAAAAGTTCATTCATTTCATATTAAATTTCGATTTTATTCGCTACTGAAAACCTTTCCATGATCAAGTTAAGGATTTTTTTGTCGTAAAAATTATTTTGATTTGTGTTTTTGTACCTGATATAGGTGTTTCCTCTTTCAACAATAAATTTTCATTCAATATGGAAAAATCAGATTCTGATCAGTAGATGCCCTGAAATTTTTTAAGACTAGGGATCCGGATTCACTTATCTGAAAATCAAGTAAAAGTCCTAGATTAAAAAAAGCTTTTTAACTTTACGATACAAAAAAATGCTGACCTACAATTCTTCATTAAACATTGAATAAAATTTATATTTATTTTATTTTGAAATTCTTTTTTTTGTGGTGACTGTGGGGTAGACAAAAGCATTATTTAAAATAATTTCCGTATATACAGGGTGTTCCAATACAGAGCTACTCACCAAAGTTACACTTTTTTAAATGTTACAGCCTATATAAGACCTCGAAAAAGTAAAGGCAAGCTCAAATAATGATGAGTTTCTTCAAACTACTCTGTACATTTAATGCACCATTGACGAGAAAATCGCGAAAAATTAAAAATATGGAGTCATTTTGAATAGTAATTTATAAAGGAACCAGTTCTGTTCATTGTCTGTATCACTTGCTAACGCAAGTCCCAAAAAGAGAAAACAAATTGAACTCTGGAGTCTACATAGTGATCATAATTAACTTTCAAACATCTACTACGAATAAAGTTCAAAAACTTTATTATTTCGAATGGCACGCCCAGTAGTTCTTCATCTCATTGAACGCAAAAATTAATTTCGAAACTTTTTTCATAAGGTTTTCCTATACCTTAATCCCATAGTTTCTTAGCAATTCTCGATTTTCAATTCACTAGACACATTGAACAGGTATTTGATTGAATAATTCTCTGAGATTTCATTCTGCAACTGTTAAATCACTCATCATAGACATTTTTTCTATGATTATCACTACATAAAATTGTTGGTTTACCAGTATTGAATGAAAATCAAAAATTGCTGGGAAGCTATCAGGTTTAGGTATCGGTAAACCTTATGAAAAACGTTTCGAAATAAATTTTTACGTTCAACGAGATTAACAAATAAAGGACGTGCCATTTGAAATAAGGAAGTTTTTCACCATTTTTCGTAGTAGATGTTTGAAAATTAATTATGATCATTCCGTACATTCCAGAGTTATTTTTTTTTCTCTTTATTGGACTTGCTGATATGTCTACTCAAAAAAACATTATCGGTATCGCTTGCGTAACTGGTTCCTCAAAAAACTACTGTTGGAAATGATTCCATATTTTGAGTTTTTCGCGATTTTCTCGTGAATGGTGCACTGAATTTTTGAGGTCATATTTTATCACTTTTAAGAAATTGTTACCTTGGCCTGTATCCTTGTATTGGAACACCCTGTATATATGGAAATAATTTTAAATTGTGCTGTTGATTACCCTACACTCACCACAAAAAAAATTTAAAAATATCATCATTTACCTACACAATCAAAATGACCATCGCGTCAGTGGTGGGCCACCCAGTGAATTTCGATTATGGTCCTTCATCATTCTTTCAAAGATAAAACAATTTCAATTTCAATTTATTCATCACAAATAGAACAGTCTATAAAAAAATAACAATGAAAAAAGCAGAGATATTCAGTCTAAGCGAGCTTGTATACTGACATATCCTGAAATATAAATTAGATGAATCATTCCTTACCACCGCAATTAGACACAATACATCCCAACTTTCTGCTAAGATGAAAGAGTCTAGCGCAAGATGAGAGAATGACGCGAAAACAAGAACAACATTTCGAAAGACTTCCTGAAAATCTCGAAAGTTATTAACTATACAGGGTGGCCGGACGATTGACGTCCAGAAGAAAAAAACAGGTCCCTCGTCTCATGGGGTATTCGAATCACCCCCATGTATGTTATGCGATTTTTCACGATTTCCGAGTTATGAAATGTTTTATGAACTTTTGAGAATTTTCAACTTGACCATA
Organism: Propylea japonica; assembly: GCA_013421045.1. NCBI lineage: Eukaryota > Metazoa > Arthropoda > Insecta > Coleoptera > Coccinellidae > Propylea > Propylea japonica. The sequence goes on along the minus strand of CM024243.1, from coordinate 43,677,206 downwards.
TTGAAAAGGATATTAAAAAAAAGTACAAGAGTTTTCTGATATATTTTTTGTAAATAAATCGCCATGAAATGTACTTTTATACATAAAATAACCAGCATCGTGAATTTGATAAAAATTATAGAAATGTTGGTCTCAAAAGAAAAAGGTACGTATTTTGGATCATGATCTAAATTTTCAAATTTAATTAAAAATGTAAACAGTCTACTTCATGTTTTCTCGGTAGGCTTAAAAACTGCGTTCAACACTCAGCTTTCAGAATCATTAATAAAAAATGGTACTCAATAGTCTACTTTTGCTAGAATTAGCCTCCAAAGCCAGCGAGGTGGAGAAATCAAAGAACTAGACGTTTACTCAAAAATTATTTTTTGCCATTTTAAGATTTTTCTGATCAAGTTGTGATAAAAAATGCTGAAAATTTGCTTCAGGAGAAAAGCTTTGGATAAGAAGAATAAAAAGGTATGGTTATAAATCACACATCATGTAGATAAAAATTAATTATAAAAATTACAATAAAAAAAATAAATGAGTAAATGAATATTGCGAAGGTGTAGAATGTGTATTGAGGCTGGAGGTGGCCTTTTTGAAAACGTATTGTAAATTTTACCCATAAATTTCTTTTTATCTACATGATGTGTGATTTATTGCCATACCTTTTTCTTTTTCTTATCTAAAACGTTTCTTCTAATGCTAATTTTCATCAATTTTTAGCATTTATAACATAACTTTATCAGGAAAATCTTAAAATGGCAAAAAATAATTCTTGAGTAAATGTCTAGTTCTTTGATTTTTTCCACCTCGCTGACTTCGAAGGCTAATTCTAGCAGAAGTTGACTGTTGAGTACCATTTTTTATTAATGATTCTCAAAGCTGAGTGTTGAGCGCAGTTTTTGAGCCTACTGAGAAACCATGAAGTAGCCTGTTTACATTTTTAATTTAAATTTGAAAATTTAGATCATGATCCAAAATACGTAACTTTTTCAATTGAGACCAACATTTCTATAACTTTCATCAAATTTACGATGCTTGTTATTTTATGTATAAAAGTACATTTCATGACTATTTATTTACAAAAAAAATATATCAGAAAACTTTTGTACTTTTTTTTTAAATCTTTTTTAATATGGTCATGTTAAAAATTCTCAAAAGTTCATAAAAAAATTCATAACTCGCAAACCGTGAAAAATCGCATAACATACATGGGGGTGATTCGAATACCCCATGAGACGAGGGACCTGTTTTTTTCTTTTGGGCGTCAATCGTCCGGCCACCCTGTATAATCCATGAGGAGGTTTTTCTGCCTTTTACTTCTTACATCAAATCTGGACCTCAATCGACTGGAAGTAAATTGAAAAATTTTGGACCGTGATATATGAAATAATGCTGCATTTGTTTTACGGATGAACGGAAATAATAGTATTTATTATACAAGGGAAAAAATATTAGATTTCAGCTCGAGTTTATGTTGTCTTCCGACGCGAACGACGCGAACAGGAAAACGAACATTTAATAGTGAAAGAAATATAACTGTTGACGACATTACTTTTTTTCCCCGGGAAAAATTGATAACTTTTTTCCCGGCTACATAGAGAATAATTTTTTGACAGGGAAAAAATATATTCGTAAAAAGTCATATTTTGTGACCTGTCAAGAGATATAAAATGTCACATTTTTTCCCGTCACAGAAAAATAGATTTTTATTTCTGATCTGTCTAGTGTAAAATGAGTGTTGAACCAGTGTTCAGCAATGTTTTAATTGATTCAATGTTGTCTCGTACACGTAGAGTTGTTTAATGTTAAGTTATTCACAATCAACAAAGAGTTTATCAGAATCATACATTCTCCCAACATTCAAGATGATCTTTAGTATGATCTTCTGCATTATTTCAATCCCCCTTAAGTGAGTGTCACACATACCCCCATATCACAATTCCATACCTCAATATCGATAACACAATGACTCATAAACGCTAAGACAAGTGTTTTTAAGGAGTATATGCCTGAGGTGGTAGAAACGGATGGAAACAAGTTTCATAAACTCACGCTGGTTCGGAGTCCAGTGGAGCAGTGGAAGAATCGAAACCTCGGAGCGATGCGATATTGAATAAACATGGCGCGCAACGATCTAGGATCGAATCATTCGAATCGAAGAAGAATCAGTCGAAACGGGAGATGGATAACGTCGCATGTCTATTGAAAATGAATACGACAAATTTTCTCCACTCTTATGGCGCCATGGGCGGAAGTTATTTGCCTCAATGAATGAAACAAATAATTTCCTGTTAAAATTAATATTCAGGTTCTTTTTCGCCATAACTGGTTTGAAAATAAAATGAATTCTATGAAAAACAAAAATAAATTCAACGAAAATAAAAAAAAAAACAAATTAATTCTACGAAAATAGAAAACAAATTAAAACATTTTATATTGAAGAAAAATTCAAATCAAATGTTCAAATAATCCACCTTGTTGTGCCAAACAGTAGCCAAATCTGTTATAAAGATTTAATCTCATATCTCGGAGAAGATTCGGCATACTTGCTATTTTGGAACAAAGTTGGATTATTTTGAACCTTAATTCAATAATGTTCGTCGCTCTTTCAATTTCTTGCCCATACACCATATTTTTGAGATATCCCCAAAGAAAGAAATCATTGGGAGATAAATCTGGAGATCTGGGGGGCCATTTGATGGTTCCGTTTGTGGTAATGAGACGATCAGAAAAAGTCGTTCTTAGATATTGTGTGACTGCGCTTGCGTTATGACTTGGGCAGCCATCCTGTTGAAACCAGACATCATCAAAATTAATTGCTAGTTGTCGAACTGTCGGAATAATTTGATTCTGTAATAGATCCAAATATTTTGCAGCGTTTAGGTTACCATCGATGAAAATGGCCCTATCATGTAATTACCCAGCATTCCTGTCCAAACATTAAGTTTTTCAGGATACTGGGTACGCACAGGAATACTCAGGTGCTTATTCTCCCTAGACCAATATCTTACTACGGATGGATTATGTTTTCTATGCAATGAAAACGATGACTCATCCGTGAATAAGATATTGCTCAGAAAAGAACTACTCTCATTCTCTTTTTCCATCATCTTTTCACAGAATTCCATTCTTTTCAAATGGTCTTCTGGAAAAATTTCCTGAGAGGTTTGCACCTTATAACATTTGTAACCATTTCTCTTCAAAATATTCCGAACAGTTCTATCGCCCAAATCGACTTGCTGGGCAATTTTTCTGCTAGAACAAGGTGCACTGGTTTCAACAGCCGCACACACATCCACTTCTCTTGCCAAACGATTTTCACTGACGGTCTTCGGTGGTTTATCAATTCTGCAATGAAGGCATGTTCGTAAACAACCACATTGCTCGAACTTCTTGACTATTTTGGAAATAGCCGAACGTGAAGGTATCGGCCTATCTTCAAAAGCAACAATAAACGAATTTATTGTCTCCGCAATTGATTGACCACCGAAATACCATTTTATTATTTGAATTTTCTCTTCAACCGTATACATTTTGATTTCCGCAGAATCTAATTTATTCTCAAACCGTATGGTCTATCGCATCCAAAGTTTGGATTGCGACTAATTCAATCAGCGGACCGCGTTAAGAATTGCAGCAGGAGCAGAGCGATGCATCCCCCACTACCACTACAGACCCGCCGCTTATTCAATATCGCATCGCTCCGAGGTTTCGATTCTTCCACTGCTCCACTGGACTCCGAACCGAACCAGCGTGAGTTTAACACTGAAACTCCCCTGTTTCCATCCGTTTCTACCACATCTGTATATGTAGTAGACGCTTCATCTTTTCAATGAGAAATCTGTGTTCAGTTTGGATGGCACAAATTCTTTATGGTTTTTATGATATTTCGAAAGCCGAATATTACATTTTTTTATTTCCACAAGATGAAAAATTAAACACTTGCTAGAACAGAAACACTAGATTAAGATAATTCACACTTAAATGCATTACTCTGAGAACAGTTTCTAACAAAATTTATTCTTCAACGAAATAATATAGAAATTTTGAGGACACATTTTCCTCTAATATGTAAGAAGCAGGTGTAACGAGTTCACCTTCTTTTGAGGGACATATGAATTTCTTTTATGCTAGCAGAATATTGAAGAAACTATTAATTTTTAAAAATAAAGGGTTGATTATTCATTATAAATAAAATGCACCTACATAAAGTAGGCATAATTCAAAAAATGACGTTTATATTCATACATTCATTGTTTGTGAATTGTTGGAAACTGTGTGTTTGTTTATCTGCTGAAAAATGCTTTCAGTGTTTAAGAATGAAGAATATGTAGGTAAGCTACTTGTTTATGGATTCTGCAAAATGAACGGAAGAGCAGTTGAAAGAGAATATCGCAGGCTTTTTCCGAATCGTCGAGCGCCAAATCAAAATATTTTCAATAAGCTTGTCTCGTATGCGCGAGAAAATGTAAAATTTCCGAATTCAACAGTTCCTGATAGGCCGTAGAAAATCAGAAGGCCAGTAGTCGATAATAGGTTTGTTCCAACTCAAGAATTGACCGTACAATGATCGTCAGGATTCTGCGCAATAGATAAAAATGTGTTCCAACTGAAAATGTATCGTTTGAGAACGGTTTCGTTTTTGTTCCATCCTGCTTCGGGACCGTGAGTGGAACGGTTTTCTGATCGTCATTTCGATCCCTGGTCTGGAGCAAGTACTGTTTGGACGGTTCTTGTACGGTCAAAGTTTAGACATGCGCATAAGATGGATTACTAACAGTTTCGTGACCGTCAAATTACCGTACAAAAGTCAGCTGTTGGAACAAACCTAATATTGTTAATAATAGGTTTGTTCCAACTCAAGAATTGACCGTACAATGATCGTCAGGATTCTGCGCAATATATAAAAATGTGTTCCAACTGAAAATGTATCGTTTGAGAACGGTTTCGTTTTTGTTCCATCCTGCTTCGGGACCGTGAGTGGAACGGTTTTGTGATCGTCATTTCGATCCCTGGTCTGGAGCAAGTACTGTTTGGACGGTTCTTGTACGGTCAAAGTTTAGACGTGCGCATAAGATCGATTACTAACAGTTTCGTGACCGTCAAATTACCGTACAAAAGTCAGCTGTTGAAACAAACCTATTGTATATAAACATCCTGATACGAGTACTCGACGGGTGGCACATCGATTAGGCTTGTCTCAATGGTCTGTGTGGAATACACTGAAGAAAGAAAAATACCATCTTTTCCATTCGCAATTGGTACAGCACATGGCCACTGGAGATGAAGAACATCGACTTCATTTTTGTAGATGGGTATTGAGCCATAGAAGAGATCTTCAGCGTATTCCCTTCACAGATGAAGCTATATTCACACGCGATGGCATAACTAATTCAAGAAACGATCATATTTTGTATCAAAATAATCCTCACGACTAAAGAGAAAGAAATCATCAAAGACGCTTCAGTGTTCACGTTTGGTGTGGAATTTACAATGGACATTTGATTGAAGAAGTAATAACTGTTGCTGTTTATTTGGATTTCTTGCAGAATATTTTGCCCTGTTTTTTAGAGAATATTATTCATAGAGGTATGATGTTTCAGCATGATGGAGCACCTCCCCATTTTGCAAATGAAGTCATCAATTTTTTAAATAGTGAATTTCCTGAGAGGTGGATTGGTGGAGAAGGTTCAAGGAATTGGCCTGCTAGGTCATCTGATCTAACTCCTTTGGATTATTTCTTATATTATCAAGAATTTAGTCTATAAGGAAACCGTAGTCTATAAGGAAATCGTAACTACCCGTGAACATTTAAAGAGTAGAATAATTGAAGCATGCGAAGAAATTAAAACAAATATTCCTGTAACTAGAAAAGCAGTACTTCATCTGTTCAAGGGTGCCAATAAATGTTTTGAGGAGAATGGCTCTCATTTCGAGCATTTGCTCAGTTGATTTTCTTATAAATCATATGTGCTTTTGGAAGTAACGACTTCAAAACTTGAAATTTTTAGGGTGGGTTTAAGATTTGAAAAGGAATGATAAATTTAAGAATGAATAGAAAACAATAGCTCTCAGGATATTCAAATTGGATTTAATGTTTTTCCAATATGAATAAGCGCAAAAGCTTCTGATTTCACTTCGAAGAATATTGTACATTTGTTGGAGTACATTGAGATTGAGGGTATTTGGCCACATGTGTTCAACCATGTTTAACATGTGATGGTTTCCCGAAATTGCTACAAGTGCTATTGAACAGCATGCTATCGTTTTGTCCAAATGTCTATAATTTTTGAATTTTGGGCCGGTAATGGAATCCGATCAATGTCAAACTTGACATTTTTAACTAGCACAGCGACTCTTGTATTTGTCCTACATTTAATCAGATTTTGAAAAAAAATATTGGCTAGTACTACCGGTCTGGACTTAAAAACTCACAGCCTTCGAACAGAAATAGTTAAAAAGTTGAAATTATCAGGATATGTATATAGGACCTGAATATCCCATTTGAGTTCTTTATTATTAATTATTCTCTTATTTCAAAACCTGCTCATCCGGTCGATACATCTCAGTAAATAGGTAATTGGTGATCTCATGTCTGCAAAATTTTATGAAACTCGAATTATTTATGATTCAAAAAAAAAATTGTTCAGAAATCACATTGTTTGTTCTCCTTCAACAATGGAACACATATCCAAACTGTTCTATGACGTTGATATTGATATATAGGTAATTCTGTTGTAATCATCATAAGAGCTTTTTGACGTTTATTCGTATTGGAAGAACCGTAATATTTTCTTCAAAAATCGTAATGACCATTAGTTCTTAAAACTCGTGTAGTAATTCGATTTTCATTTTGCAGAAATGAGCACATCACATACAGATGATAACAGATGTCGTTTGTGTGTCAATTTAATTCCTTAGATTGTTATTAATTTTTATGAAGATGTGATTGAATTGAATCTGTATATTTAGTTCTCGATTCGAAATTGGAAAAACAGACATTTGGGCAAAACGATATAGCACTCGTTCAAGTAGAACGAGGGCTCAATAAACGGCGTCCCATTCGAAAAAAAATTAGAGGAGATTTTTTGTCCTAAATTGAACGAAGAAATGAAAAAAAATTAGTTTGGAATATCTCAGTGGCGTAGTCCTTTTTTAGTAGGTTTTTGAGTAACTCTCAACCCATGTTCATAAGACTTTTTTTCTTTCACTTAATTGAGGAATCTTCCGTTTTCGATTGTACGTTTAATTTAGGAACACCTGTATATTATGACGATTTAGTTTTGAATAGTTATATCTGATGAAAGATGATGATATATGAGTTCTTAATTTTTTTCATTGAATAACTCGCTTTGTGCGCTACCTCAAAACTGACGTTGGAGCGTGTGCTTATTAAAACGATAACAATTTTTTGGAATTTTCTAAAATTAATATGTTTTAAAAACAGAGGCTCCGCTCACGCTTTAAAATATCTTAGTCGCTAGATTAATAACCGAGTTGATTACAAGATTTTTCCGCCGATCTCAATATGAATTCTGTATAAATACTTGATTGGAAAACATTCATATTTTGCATAACACATTCATTTGACAAATATGAATTTTTATGTTTCTATGATCCAGTAGAGTTTTGACATTTCTGGTAGTGCTTCTGAATACTTTGTGTACGGTTGCCATGAGGATTGCACATTAAAATGGATAAAAAAATTGAGCATTAAAATGGGTCATTAATGCTCAATTTCGTACACATTAAAATCACCTTTTATTTCGAGGTCGGCGGAAAAGATTATTATTTGATTTAAAATTTTTGATCGAGCTCAGTTTGTGATGAAACTTACCGTTTCCATATAAATCGCCTGTTTTTCTTGCCATTAATCCCGAGAAATTCTTTTCTTGGTGATCAATGAGGATTTCTCACCCTTCATTAATAATAGTGTTTTGAGCAATCCTATGAATTTTCGACCGAGGGTGACCTTTCGTAACCTCACCAGTAATTTTTGGTAAAATTTGACCTGATCAGTAAATGTCTTATAGGCTTCTTCAGGATGTCGAAAATTGGGGAATTCCATAGATCTTCTTGTTCGCTCAGTAGTTTTATTATCGGGCCATTGAGGTGTTTGCATACCTTCACCAATTTAAATTTCTTGCATTTTTGTTTCGACATGTGAAATTCATAGATTAGCGGATTCTTGAAAGGTTTAATGTGACTGAATTTCAATAATTTTAACGCGAAAAGTTTTTTCTGAATGATAAATAAACTGTTATCAACATACCTCAACTCTAAAAAACAAATTTTTTTGGCACTCAGGTTCCCAAGTCTAGTTGGTCTCCAGGTTTTACTTTGATTTCTCAAGATGATCATGGGAAAAACAAACGGCATCTTTAGCAGTACTTTGGTCGATAAATCGGACACAATTCCGAAATGAAATTCACTCATTCATTTTTACTTTTTTCATAAAATATACCTATAAGAATGAATACTCGCCCAATTACTAGGATCCAGATTCAATTTTCCTATCGTTACACCTTGCAATAAAAGCCTCCGTTACTTAAGGCCACTCCTTGTATAAAATTTCATCATGGTTTTATCTATTGAAGGTAGATTCAAATTTAAATAACAAAATATTATAAAGCTATGTTGGTCATCAGCCGAATAATTATTCATTCAAAACTGAAATAGTTATTTAATAAACTAGGTTATTAAAGACAGCGACTAATGGTCAAGATATTTTAATGCGTGAGCGGAGCGAACGCGTTAATAGTTCGAGACCATTAGTCGCTCCGTCGATCTCAACATGAATAGTGTATAAATTCTTGATTAAAATACATTCTCAATTCGCACAAGACATACATTTGACGTAAAGGATTTTCTATGTTTCTATGTTTCAGTAGAGTTTTGACATTTCTCGTAGTGCTTCTGAATACTTTGTGTACGGTTGCCATGAGGATTGCACATTAAAATGGCTAAAAAATTGAGCATTAAAATGGGTCATTAATGCTCAATTTCGTACACATTAAAAGCACCTTTTATTTCGAGGTCGGCGGAAAATTAATTTTAATGCATGCTGAATTAGAAGTATTCAAACTTTCAAACTGATTACTGTTTTGTGGTTTCAACATTAAATACTTCTGTTGTTTATTCAGTATACGTCTTGTTTCAGACTTATATCTTTTCGCTCATCGAAGGTTAATTTCAATGCAAGCATTAGTCGTGGCAAAACAGTTGCATCTGATTCTAATAATTGTAGACTTGAAATAACTTCTTCAGAAGGTCCGGTGAATAATGACATATTATCTTTCGACATCGAATCATTAAAACATTGAAAATTTTGGCCTTAATTCATTGTTGAATAATTTCTCCAATTCATTCCTAAAATTGTTGTTTGCTAACCCAATAATGAAATTCTTCCTTCTGTATGTTTCCTCAACACTTGTTCCAGGTACTGCAAAATATTAATTATTTATCATTCCTGAATCAAATACAGTGGAACTTCGATAACTTGAATCATGATCTGCCAAAAAACAATTCGAGTTTATGAAAACGACTAATTAGAAATGTTGGCGCTAGTGCCAAGCAATTCGATTCGAGTTATCAAAAATCCGTTTTATCGAAGTTCGACATTTCGAATTTCGACTGTATTTCTTACTAGTAGAAAAAACTACAAAACTCACTTTGTAAAGGCTCAAATACAGAAGTGATTACAACAGAGGGGCAGTGAAAAATCTGGTGTTGCAATCTTTGATATAAAGCTTTCTGAAATGTTGGAGATCTGTTAAATCTCAAACAAGCATTTTAGAACATTTTGTACTTCTATTCAAACTTTATTATTCATGGCGTTGGAAGAACTACCAGTTGAAGTCTAAAGCGCATCAAAATGATAGCCCAGTCAAATTAGGATTTCACCTCGGAATGAAAGATAATAAGCTGAAAATTGGTATGAACCTTTGTTTTGTCATTCTAAATGTTGTCTCAAAAGTGCACAAATGCCGGCGTCTTAAGATATTGAAGGTCAAAGGTAATAAAAATCCGTTTTTTGCGAATATCTGCCTTCCTATTGCTTAAATGAGATTTGCAGTTATTATGAAAGTTGTAGACTATAAAATTGTCTACAACTTTTGTTTGAACTTTTTTTTCATACGACCAACCGTTTTTGGGGTAAAGCGCGAAGAGTGCGCAGCGTACAGTCATATATGACCTAATGCAGGGTCAAGCGTGAGTTATGGTTAGCAGTTCGTTGTATAAAGTCAATTATTCACTTAACAATTATAATTATTAAACAATGCCCATTATTTATGTTCTATTCGTTAATTTTTTTTCAATTTAATTTTTTTAAATAGCCCAGAATTCGTGTCACAGCCACTAAATGCGTGTAAAAATAAAATTTGTTTCTTAGTACGAGGATATTGGTTAAAACTTTTAGAAGAGTATATTTGTGTGTTGACATTGCCTTTGCCTACTTTTTTGAGGAAAATTTCCTGTTGATGGGATTGAGTACGTTCAATTAAAATAACGAACAAATCAATATCTTCTCCTATGATGACAGCAGCCTTTTGATGTTCTGTTAAGGCAATAGCTGTGTCAATGACGAGAACATCAGCATCATCTCTGACTTGTTTTGTTGTGATATTACCAGTTTCAAATTTTTCAACAATTTTTTTTTTATTAGACCAATTTGATGAAAATTTTTCTTGACTGATTGGCACAATCATTGTTTCGTCAAAACAAACTTCATATGATTTTGAAAGTGCAGCAGTTCTTCTTTGTTGTTCCTTTGCTTTAATATTTTTACTAAAGTCGGAATATCCGTCAAATACAATAATTCAAAAACTTATTTTAATTAAATATAAATAATTAATAATTAGTACATAAATAATGGGCATTGTTTAATAATTATAACTGTTAAGTAAATAATTGACTTCATACAACGAACTGCTAACCGTAACTCACGCTTGACCCTGCATTAGGTCATATTATATGACTGTACGCTGCGCACTCTTCGCGCTCTACCCCAAAAACGGTTGGTCGTATGAAAAAAAAGTTCAAACAAAAGTTGTAGACAATTTTATAGTCTACAACTTTTATAATAACTGCAAATCTCATTTAAGCAATAGAAAGTCAGATATTCGCAAAAAACCGATTTTTATGACCTTTGACCTTCAATATCTTAAGACGCCGGCACGATAGCATTTGTGACTTTTGGGACAACATTTAGAATGACAAAACAAAGGTTCATACCAATTTTCAGCTTATTATCTTTCATTCCGAGGTTGGCCCCCTTTTTCGTCTAATTTGACTGGGCTATGAACTCACAATATAAAACAAAAGAATCGAGTATCTTACTTAGTAGCCTGAACACCATTATTAAGTACCTATATTATGTTGATACAGTTAATAACTGTGATAAATGAATTGTGAAATAATTCATTTTACAAAACACAGCAAACCAACATCATGATTTACTGATTCAACAATAATTTTCTATATTTACGGATAAGATTACTGAGACTAAGCTATTCTCGTTCCAAAATTATTGCCATTTGATCAACAACATTCGAGCAGAACTGTTGTTTTTCTGCTGGCAAATTACCCAAACTTTTTTTGAATACGATGGTTGGTACTATTTTCGGAAAAATTAATTTCAGTATTTCATCTTCCTTAAAAAATAATTCGAAATTGGTATCATCGAAATGTTTATCTGATAATTAAAAATGACAAAAGTCGAAAAGGTTTCAACACTTCAATAATTACAATCCTATCCTAGAATAATTGTAATTTTCACTGCCGCAAATAGGAACTTTCAGGTTTCATAATGCGATGAGATGAGGGATACGTAAGATAAAATGGATATTTATTTTTTATGTGTACATAAATAAAAAAATCTTTTCCAAACTGCTTAATGCCAGTCAGAATCGACAATAAAATCGCATAAATTAGTACCTTAACAATCATTCCTTCCATCTGTATTACACCAATTAACGTTAGTTTGAACTAGCATAGAGCCGTGACTCTCAATACATTGCGTTAGATAATTTTCTCCTCGAAAAAAAAATATAATGACGAATGCTAATGTGGACGAAACCGATATTATTATTCATTTTTTTCCAAATGGACTGGAATTCCCACAAAAAATATCTAGAGGGTTGTAAGTTTTATGACCCTATAAATTGTTATTCGTAAAGGCGGCAAGCCATAAAATATTTCTTCGAATCGTTTTGTTCATCATATTCTTGCAGTTTTGTATTCAGGGAGGGATTTTCCAACAAAATCATCATTCAACTAATTTGTGATTGCCCTAAGGACCAAAAGCTATTTATTTATTCGTACATAATTTTAATTTCTCCTCTTAGCCAAAGAAAAATGTTGGAAATCAATCATAAATTCAAAACATTTATATGAATCGTAAATATAAACATTGTAAAAAGTTTTTTAAACAATGTTATAAGAACCTCTACTTGTTACCAATGTTTCTATTGACATCAGCCTGAATTCTTGATGAACAGGAACCAGCTATTTTGATATTTTTTCTGGACTGTGGATTGAAGTCGATAACGATTGCCTATTTTCATATAAACTCATAATGATTGAGTTGAGCATAATTGGTTAAGAAAAGTGTAAATTGAATACCTAAGCCTGATTTTAGGTTTGCGTTTAACTGATGGCCACCAATATGAGTACTAACCATGTTTCGATTAGTCGAATTGATTTTTATACAATTCAATATCCCTGTTTTCCTGATATTATCATATATTTGAATTCACCGTTTAAATTTAACCTACTTTCTATTCTGGCTGACTCATACCGGGAAAATATTTTGCTTCTTATGAAAGTGCTCGCGGTCAGACAAAACTGACCAATCTTATATTTTGTATTGATTTCATATAGCGTCTTATTTCACTGTATTTTTGTATAACTATTTTCGCTATTTGAATAAATTGTTTTAATTACTCTATTTCTGATTTTCTCTGTTATCGCTAATATTTTAGATAACGAAGAACTCTGTCTCTGACTAGCAGCTGCCCTGGTAGGTTTGCTATTCTCCCTTATAAGAAAAAAGAATAGCTGGCGCTCGAGGTAAGTTTCACCGAGAAAACCACGTTACAATTACTATGAACGAGACAGATCTGTGCCGAGCAGTGAAAAAAAGTGCTTCGGAGCATTAAGCCCTATTAAAAAGTGCTCCGGAATCTCGAGCACTAAGCCCTTATTTTTTAAGGAATGTTCGCGATTACCAAGCTTTTTTTGAAAGTAATTCGTTTACACGAGTAGTAAGCTCTTTTCAAAATGAACCTTTGTATTTTCCATCCAAATGTTTCTTAGTTTGAAATTTTGATTTTAATGTCCTGATGTTTTCTTTCGAGTGTTATCGTGTTTTGAACTGGCCTAATTGAAATTGACAACAGTTTCTTCTTGGCAAGTCCAATATTGTCGTTCATAGACAAACATAAAGTTACCATGACGTCATATAAAAAAAATTGGAACAATAGCATGTGGTCTCGAAACAGAAAACAAAATTCGAAAAGTTATAGAAAGACAATGACGTCTTGGAAACAAATAAGACTTAATTTTTCTTGTGGTGAAGCTAAAAAAAGCATTAAGTTACCATGACGTCATATAAAAAAAATTGGAAGAATAGCATGTGGTCTCGAAACAGAAGAAAAAAATCGAAAATTTATAGAAAGACAATGACGTCTTGACGAGAAATAAGATGGAAATTTTTCTTGTGGCGAAGCTAAAAAAAATGCTACAATGAAAAAACGTTTTCTGAGCTATTTATGTCATCCATTGAATGAACAGACTGTAACTTGAATATTCGCCAATAAATAATTTGAAAGCATGAGTATAGAAACTTTTCATCGTATATCAAAAAAAGATCGCATTGCTCCATAGAATATTCCAATAAAACATGCACCATAAAAAATTTGTTCTCCGTGTCAAAATAATGGAAACATAAAGACTTGTTCCATTCCATAAAATACAGCCAAAAAACAAACCGAGTTTATTAAAACGACTAATTAGAAATGTTGGCGCTAATGCCAAGCAATTTGATTCGAGTTACCAAAATTCGTATTATCGAAGTTCGACATTTCGAATTTCGACTGTATTTCTTACTAGTAGAAAAAACTACAAAACTCACTTTGTAAAGGAACAAATACATAAGTGATTACAACAGAGGGTCAGTGAAATATCGGGAGTGTAATCTTTAATATCTAATCTTATAAAGCTTTCTGAAATATTGGAGATCTGTTAAATCTCAAACAATCATTTTAGAACATTTTGTACTTCTATTCAAACTTTATTATTCATGGCGTTGGAAGAACTACCAGTTGAAGTCTAAAGCGCATCAAAATGAACTCACAATATAAAACAAAAGAATCGAGTATCTTACTTAGTAGCCTGAACACCATTATTAAGTATATAATGTTGATACAGTTAATAACTGTGAAAAATGAATTGTGAAATGATTCATTTTCAAAACACAGAAAACGGACATTATGATGTACTGATTCAAGCTATTCTCGTTTCTAAATTATTACCATTTGATCAACAACATTCGAGCAGAACTGTTGTTTTTCTGCTGGCAAATTACCCAAACTTTTTTTGAATACGATGGTTGGTACTATTTTCGGAAAAATTAATTTCAGTATGTAATCTTCCTTAAATAATAATTCGAAATTGGTATCATCGATAGGTTTATCTGAAATTAAAAATGACAATACTCGAAAAGGTTTCAATACTTCAATAATTACAATCCTATCCTAGAATAGTTGTAAGTTTCACTGCCGCTTTTTTATGTGTACATGAATAAAGAATCTTTTTCAAACTGCTTAATGCCAGTCAGAATCGACAATGGAATCGCATAAGTGAGTACCTTAACAATCATTCCTTCCATCTGTATTACACCAATGAACTTTAGTTTGAACTAGCATAGAGCCGTGGCTCTCAATACATTGCGTAAGATAATTTTTTCCTCGAAAAAAATATAAGTAATGACGAATGTTAATGTGGACGAAACCGATACTATTATTCATCTTTTTTTCCAAATGGACTGGAATTCCCACGAAAAATATCTATAGCGGGTTGTAAGTTTTATGACCCTAACAATTGTTAGGTACTCGGGGCGGCAGCCGGCAAGCCATAAAATATTTCTTCGAATCGTTTTGTTCATTATATTCTTGCAGTTTTGTATTCAGGGAGGGATTTTCCAACAAAATCATCATTCAAATAATTTCTGATTGCCGTAGGGACCAAAAGCTATTTATTTATCCGTACATAATTTTCATTTCTACTCATAGCCGAAGAAAAATTTTGGAAATCAATCATTAATTTCAAAACATTCATATAAATCGTTAATATAAACATTGTAAAAAATTTTTATATAATGTTATAAGAACCTCTACTTACCAATGTTTCTATTGACTTCAGCCTGATTTCTTATGAACAGGAACCAGCTATTTTGATACCTTTTCTGGAATGTGGATTGAAGTCGATAACGATTGCCTATTTTCATATAAACCCATAATTATTGAGTTGAGCATAATTGGTTAAGAAAAGTGTAAATTGTATACCTAAGCCTGATTTTAGGTTTGCGTTTAACTGGCCACCAATATGAGTACTAACCATGTTTCGATTAGTCGAATTGATTTTCATAAAATTCAATTGTGACAATCATTTCTTGTATAAGCTCTTTGTGCTTTCGATTGTTGGAAAATATTACTATGAACGAGACTGAGCTGTACCGAGCAGTGAAGAAAAGTGCTTCGAGCACAAAGCACAAGCCCTATTGAAAAGTGCTCCGGAATCTCGAGCACTAAGACCTTATTCCTTAAGGAACGTTCGCGATTACTAAGCACTTTTGGAAAGTTATTCGTTTAAACGAGCACTAAGCTCTTTTCAAAGTGAACCTTTGTATTTTCCATCCAAATGTTTCTTAGTTTGAAATTTTGATCTTAATGTCCTGATGTTTTCTTTCGAAGGTTATCGTGTTTTGTGTTTTGATTTGGCCTAATTGAAATTGACAAGAGACGTTGTTTTATCTCAGCTAGAGCTAGGCCAATATGGTCGTTCACAGACAAACATAAAGTTATCATGACGTCATATAAAAAATTTTGGAACAACAGCATGTGGTCTCGAAACAGAAAACAAAATTCGAAAAGTTATAGAAAGACAATGTCGTCTTGGAAATAAAAAGATGGAAATTTTTCTTGTGACGAAGCTAAAAAAGATGCATTAAGTTACCATGACGTCATATGAAAAAAATAAAAAAGAATAGCATGTGGTCTCGAAACAGATAATAAAATTCGAAAATTTATAGAAAGACAATGACGTCTTGACAAGAAATAAGATGAAAAATTTTCTTGTGGCGTAGCTAAAAAAAATGCTACAATGAAAAAACGTTTTCTGAGCTATTTATGTCATTCATAAAATGAACAGACTGTAACTTGATGTTTCAGAATATTGTAGCGAAAATGATTTGAATTTGGTCAGAAATATTCCGATAGATACCATATCATGAAGGCAATTAATCATTTCTAGAACTTGTATTATACGGGTTCTCATGTTTATCACACCAACATAATAAAACACACGTTTTTCTGTCGTTAGCAGTTTTCTTATGATACCCCTAGCATCCAAATGAAGGATGGGTTTCGAAGGACATTTTTGAATGATTTGCAACTGTTGAATGCTAAACATATATATTTGCAGTGGTTAACCTATCAGTTTCATATACGAAGGATATAGATTATCCCCTGTATGAGGATTAAATCTATCAGATCATCTCAATGCCAATCATTTCTGTTTAATTTTTCGGGATTGATTTTTCGAAAAGCATGCTCTGACTTAATATTCTGCAAATTACCTATTTCAGTTAATGATGACGCTGATTCACGAATTGTTTTAGCACGAAACACAGAAGGTTTGATATTTCTTATGTCTTGAATGAATATTTTTCGTTGAATAACTTTAACATACGAGTAGCTCACGGGGTATTCGAATCACCCCCATGTATGATATGCGATTTTTCACGGTTTGCGAGTTATGATTTTTTTATGAACTTTTGAGAATTTTCAACTTGACCATAATTAAAAAGATATTTAAAAAATGTACAAGAGTTTTCTGATATATTTTTGTTTTAAATAAATCGTCATGAAATGTACTTCTATACATAAAATAACCAGCATCGTAAATTTAATAAAAATTATAGAAATGTTGGTCTCCAGTGAAAAAGTTACGTATTTTGGATCATGATCTAAATTTTCAAATAAAAACTGCGCTTAACACTCAGCTTTCAGAATCATTAATAAAAAATAGTACTCAACAGTCTACTTCTGCTAGAATTAGCCTTCAAAGCAGCGAGGTGGAAAAAATCAAAGAACTAGACATTTACTCAAGAATAATTTTTTGCCATTTTAAGATTTTCCTGATAAACTTGTGTTATAAAATGCTAAAAATCAATGAAAATTAGCATTAGAAGAACTCATTCATTTTTTTTATTGTAATTTTTATAATTAATTTTTTTTTATCTACATGATGTGTGATTTATTACCATACCTTTTTATTCTTCTTATCCAAAGCTTTTCTCCTGAAGCAAATTTTCAGCATTTTTTATCATAACTTGATCAGAAAAATCTTAAAATGGCAAAAAATTATTTTTGAGTAAACGTCTAGTTCTTTGATTTTTTCACCTCGCTGGCTTTGGAGGCTAATTCTAGCAAAAGTAGACTACTGAGTACCATTTTTTATTAATGATTCTGAAAGCTGAGTGTTGAACGCAGTTTTTAAGCCTACTGAGAAAACATGAAGTAGACTGTTTACATTTTTAATTTAAATTTGAAAATTTAGATCATGATCCAAAATACGTAACTTTTTCTTTCGAGACCAACATTTCTATAATTTTTATCAAATTCACGATGCTGGTTATTTTATGTATAAAAGTACATTTCATGGCGATTTATTTACAAAAAATATATATCATAAAACTCATGTACTTTTTTTTAATATCCTTTTCAATATGGTCAAGTTGAAAATTCTCAAAAGTTAATAAAAAAATTCATAACTCGGAAATCGTGAAAAATCGCATAACATACATGAGGGTGATTCGAATACCCCATGAGACGAGGGACCTGTTTTTTTCTTCTGGACGTCAATCGTCCGGCCACCCTGTATAGTTAATAACTTTCGAGATTTTCAGGAAGTCTTTCGAAATGTTGTTCTTGTTTTCGCGTCATTCTCTCATCTTGCGCTAGACTCTTTCATCTTAGCAGAAAGTTGGGATTTATTGTGTCTAATTGCGGTGGTAAGGAATGATTCATCTAATTTATATTTCAGGATATGTCAGTATACAAGCTCGCTTAGACTGAATATCTCTGCTTTTTTCATTGTTATTTTTTATAGTCTGTTCTATTTGTGATGAATAAATTGAAATTGAAATTGTTTTATCTTTGAAAGAATGATGCAGGACCATAATCGAAATTTACTGGGTGGCCCACCACTGACGCGATGGTCATTTTGATTGTGTAGGTAAATGATGATATTTTTAAATTTTTTTTTGTGGTGAGTGTAGGGTATTCAACAGCACAATTTAAAATTATTTCCATATATACAGGGTGTTCCAATACAAAGATACAGGCCAAAGTAACAATTTCTTAAAAGTGACAAAATATGACCTCAAAAATTCAGTGCACCATTTACGAGAAAATCGCGAAAAACTCAAAATATGGAATCATTTCCAACAGTAGTTTTTTAAGGAACCAGTTACGCAAGCGATACCGATAATGTTTTTTTGAGTAGACATATCAGCAAGTCCAACAAAGAGAAAAAAATAACTCTGGAATGTACGGAATGATCATAATTAATTCTCAAACATCTACTACGAATAATGGTGAAAAACTTCCTTATTTCAAATGGCACGTCCTTTATTTGTTAATCTCGTTGAACGTAAAAATTTATTTCGAAACGTTTTTCATAAGGTTTACCGATACCTAAACCTGATAGTTTCCCAGCAATTTTTGATTTTCATTCAATACTGGTAAACCAACAATTTTATGTAGTGATAATCATAGAAAAAATGTCTATGATGAGTGATTTAACAGTTGCAGAATGAAATCTCAGAGAATTATTTAATCAAATACCTGTTCAATGTGTCTAGTGAATTGAAAATCGAGAATTGCTAAGAAACTATGGGATTAAGGTATAGGAAAACCTTATGAAAAAAGTTTCGAAATTAATTTTTGCGTTCAATGAGATGAAGAACTACTGGGCGTGCCATTCGAAATAATAAAGTTTTTGAACTTTACTCGTAGTAGATGTTTGAAAGTTGATTATGATCACTATGTAGACTCCAGAGTTCAATTTGTTTTCTCTTTTTGGGACTTGCATTAGCAAGTGATACAGACAATGAACAGAACTGGTTCCTTTATAAATTACTATTTAGCCCAGTCAAATTAGACGAAAAAGGGGGCCAACCTCGGAATGAAAGATAATAAGCTGAAAATTGGTATGAACCTTTGTTTTGTCATTCTAAATGTTGTCTCAAAAGTCACAAATGCTATCGTGCCGGCGTCTTAAGATATTGAAGGTCAAAGGTCATACAAATCGGTTTTTTGCGAATATCTGCCTTCCTATTGCTTAAATGAGATTTGGAGTTATTATGGAAGTTGTAGACTATAACATTGTCTACAACTTTTATTTGAACTTTTTTTTCATACGACCAACCGTTTTTGGGGTAGAGCGCGAAGAGTGCGCAGCGTACAGTCATATAATATGACCTAATGCAGGGTCAAGCGTGAGTTACGGTTAGCAGTTCGTTGTATGAAGTCAATTATTTACTTAACAGTTATAATTATTAAACAATGCCCATTATTCATGTACTAATTATTAATTATTTATATTTAATTAAAATAAGTAATTAAATTATTGTATTTGATGGATATTCCGACTATAGTAAAAATATTAAAGCAAAGGAACAACAAAGAAGAACTGCTGCACTTTCAAAATCATATGGAGTTTGTTTTGACGAAACAATGATTGTGCCAATCAGTCAAGAAAAATTTTCATCAAATCGGTCTAATAAAAAAAAATTGTTGAAAAATTTGAAACTGTTCTCATCATTGACACAACTATTGCCTTAACAGAACATCAAAAGACTGCTGTCATCGTAGGAGAAGATATTGATTTGTTCGTTATTTAATTGGACGTACTCAATCCCATCAACAGGAAATTTTCCTCAAAAAAGTTGGCAAAGGCAATGTCAACACACAAATATACTCTTCTAAATGTTTTAACCAATATCTTCGTACTAAAAAACACATTTTATTTTTACACGCATTTAGTGGCTGTGACACGAATTCTGCGCTATTTAAAAAAAATAAATTGAAAAAAATTAACGAATAGAACATAAATAATGGGCATTGTTCAATAATTATAATTGTTAAGTGAATAATTGACTTTATACAACGAACTGCTAACCGTAACTCACGCTTGACCCTGCATTAGGTCATATATGACTGTACGCTGCGCACTCTTCGCGCTCTACCCCAAAAACGGTTGGTCGTATGAAAAAAAAGTTCAAACAAAAGTTGTAGACAATTTTATAGTCTACAACTTTCATAATAACTGCAAATCTCATTTAAGCAATAAGAAGGCAGATATTCGCAAAAAACCGATTTTTATGACCTTTGACCTTCAATATCTTAAGACGCGGCACGGCATTGTGATAGCATTTGTGACTTTTTAGACAACATTTGAATGACAAACAAAGGTTCATACCAATTTTCAGCTTATTATCTTTCATTCCGAGGTGAAATCCTAATTGACTGGGCTATATTCAAAATGACTCCATATTTTTAATTTTTCGCGATTTTCTCGTCAATGGTGCATTAAATGTACAGAGTAGTTTGAAGAAACTCATCATTATTTGAGCTTGCCTTTACTTTTTCAATAGAATTGGATGTAGATCAGAGATTGCAAATTTTCAAATCAGGTGAATTTTCGATAACTTTCGGAAGTAACGACTTCAAAACTTGAAATTTTCAGGGTGGGTTCAAGATTTGAAAAGGAATGATAAATTTAAGAATGAAGAGAAAACAATAGCTCTCAGGATATTCAAATTGGATTTAATGTTTTTTCAATATGAATAAGCGCAAAAGCCTTTGATTTCACGTCGAAGAATATTGAACATTTGTTAGAGTACATTGAGATTGAGAGTATTTGGCCCCATGTGTTCAACCATGTGATGGTTTCCCGAAATTGCTACAAGTGCTATTGAACAGCATGCTATCGTTTTGTCCAAATGTCTATTATTTTCGAATTTTGGGCCGGTAATGGAATCCGATCAATGTCAAACTTGACATTTTTAACTAGCACAGCGACTCTTGTATTTGTCCTACATTTAATTAGATTTTGAAAAAAAAATTATGGCTAGTACTACTGGTCTGGACTTAAACACTCACGGCCTTCGAACGGAAAAAGTTAAAAAGTTGGAATTATCAGGATATGTATATAGGACCTGAATATCCCATTTGAGTTCTTTATTATTAATTATTCTCTTATTTCAAAAACTGCTCATCCGGTCGATACATCTCAGTACATGGGTAATTGGTGATCTCATGGCTGCAAAATTTTATGAAACTCGAATTATTTATGATTCAAGAAAAAAATTTGTTCAGAAATCACATTGTTTGTTCTCCTTCAACAATGGAACACATATCCAAACTGTTCTATGACGTTGATATCGATATATATTTCTGTTGTAATCATCATACGAACCTTTTGACGTTTATTCGTATTGGAAGAACCGTAATATTTTCTTCCAAAATCGTAATGACCATTGAGTTTATTTCTTAAAACTCGTGTCGTAATTCGATTTTTATTTTGCAGAAATGAGCACATCACATACAGATGATAACTTTCAGAAAATTGACACAGCATTCAGTTTTGCCAGAATAAATATTTTGTTGCATGAATCAATATTATCACTGAATTATTTCAGAAACTACATCCAAAATAATGCCTTATCGAAACGTTTAATGTATTTAAAAGATTTCCACTCAGTCTGTTACACTTCAGTTAATGTTCAGAAGGAACAAATTATATTTGTAATTAGAGTACCCTTGGTAAATCATTTTCCTTTTGATAACTCAGAGGGAGGTGATACATAAGCCGACCTTATGTTTTTCTCAAAGAGAAAATGCAGTGAACGACCTGGTTCCCAAGTTCCAAATAGAATAAGATTGTCATATGTACTTGATGTTAGACGTATAATAAAACCTTCTATTTAATTTTTTGAAAACGTCATTTCCATTTCCAAGTGCCAATTCATAAAGAGTACCTAATTAGTTTTTATTCTTTCTTAAGAATTGAACCTAAGTTAGATAATTCTTTACAAAATTGCCAAGGGGGTTTCAGGAAGAATAGAAATTGCTGCGATCAAGTTCTGAGTCTCACCACATTTATTGAATCGGGTTTTAATAATAAATTAAAAACAGGTACAGCTTTTGTGGATTTATCTGCTGCATATGATACTGTTTGGAACGATGGATTGATTTTTAAACTATATAGTCATCTGAAATGTGGAAAAATGGTAAAATTGATAGAAAATATGCTGTCAGACAGAAGGTTCCGTGTGTTTGTTGATGATAATAGTAGCAATTTTAAAACATTGAATAATGGTCTCCCACAAGGATCGGTCTTAACACCTCTTCTTTTTAATTTATATCTATGTGATATTCCTGCAACTTCTTCTGAAAAAGTCATATACGCCGATGTAGTAGTGCTTTGGCTTTCCATCATTCAGATTTCAAAATCATAGAGAATAATCTTTCTGCAGATTTAGAAGTTTTAAAAAATTATCTCTTTGACTGGCGTTTATGTCGAAATCCTAATAAAACTGAAGTCTCGTGTTTCCATTTAGATAATCGTCAGAAATATAGAAAATTGAACGTACTTTTTGGTAATTCTCCTCTTAAACATAATTTCAATCCTAAAATATCTAGGCGTTAAACTAGATTCTTCTCTAAATTTCAAAGCCCATTTGGATGATTTACGTATGAAATTAAAAACAAGAAATAATATTATTCAAAAACTTGCCGGTACTTCATGGGGTGCTGACGCAACAACTCTCCGTACGGCAGCTCTAGCCTTAGTGTACTCTACTGCAGAATATTGTTGCCCTGTTTGGCTCAACAGTGCACATGTACATAAGATAGATGCACAATTAAACTTTTCCATGAGAATAGTAACTGGAACAATAAAATCAACACCAAAACCATGGTTACCAGTTCTTTCAAACATAGTTCCTCCACATATCCGCAGGCGGGCCCTAACTTTGAAAATTTGGAATAAATTTAATTCTTCTACAAATTCCTATCAAATACTTTCCTATATTCCAGATAATAAGGTTCCACGATTAAAATCACGTAAAACATTTTGGTCTAATTATTTTCTGACCTCGAATGAAAGCGATAAAGCTATTTGGCAATGCGAGTGGAACTCAGGTAATATTCAAAACAAAGATTTAATAACTGATCCCTCCATTAAAGTTCCTGGATTTGATCTTCCAAGGAAAATTTGGACTGTTCTCAATCGTATAAGAACAGGTCATGGCCGTTATAATATTATGCTTTTCAAGTGGAATTCAGTTGAGAGTCCTAATTGCGAATGCGGAGAAGCAGAGGAGACTATAGAACACCTGATAAATAATTGTCCAATATTTAAATTTCAGGATGGTTTAAGGGCTATACATGAAGTAACAGAGTCGTTTTTAAATTGGGTGATAAATTTCAAATCGATTTAATAGAGTTTCAATAGTTTGATTTTTTTATTACTTTTTTCTGCTTCGATTTTTTTTCTGTTTCAGATTCATTCAGTATTCCAAAGGCATCTGGGAGAGAGTTTATCGGTTGGAATAAATAAAGAAGAAATCCTTCAATATTTCGAATAGTTTTTTAAGTGTTATTTTTGTTGGAACGGCGAGACAGGGTTTTTTTGTACTGAGGTTTTTTCCCTGAGCTCTGGTATCATACGAAAAAATAGTATGGTACCCCGTTTTTGCACTAACCTCAGTTAGGAATTTTAATTTTAGTTTTATGTATTGTATTATGTTAGCTCTCAATTTCAAAAGAATATATATATATATATATACAGGGTGTCCCATTACTCGACGTCAACCCGGAACCGGGTGAAAAGGCAAGTAATGCTGGTTGTCAGAAAAATATAAAAAAAAATCTAAGTTGCATGATTTTAAAATAATGCGCATTTAAAAAAACACGCAAAATTCCACACCCTGTGACAGTCTTTTCGCTCCTGTTGCCACAAATATCAACTTTTTCCAACTTTTTTCTTTGCTGTGTAACCTTGAATAATGCTTGTCTAAACTGTAATCAAAATTTTGATACCAGCTGCTCTAGGTTTCATAAAAATAGGGCTTACTTCTCAGAAAAAAAATTCGAAATAAACAATTGCCTAGTTTCAACTGACTGTATTAAAAAAAAAATGTACTACGTAGGTTGTAGTTGTTGTTGTTGGCGCATTTAGTAAGGATTCCAAAATGGTATAATACTTGTTTAATTGTAGCTGCCGTAGTTCAAATTTATTTTCGATTGCCTCTGAATACACTTTTTCGTTAACTGCTTCCCAGTAATAGAGTCCAATGGGTTCAAGTCCGGTGAACGGGCCGGCCACGAGATTGGACCAGAAAGTCCGATCCATCTTCCGGGAAAAAATGTTATCAGAAAAAAAAATTTGCAGAGAAAATAATTTTTCCAGAAAAAATTTTTCCTGAGAAATTTCTCTGAAAATTTTTTTTTCTGGTAACATTTTTTCTCGGAAGATGGATCGGACGTTCTGGTCCAATCTCGTGGCCGGCCCGTTCACCGGACTTGAACCCATTGGACTCTATTACTGGGAAGCAGTTTGAGAAAAAGTGTATTCAAAGGCAATCGAAAATAAATTTGAACTACGGCAGCTACAGTTTAACAAGTATTATACCATTTTGGAATCCTTACTAAATGCGCCAACTTTTGAAAAAACATGCCAAACCTACGTAGTACATTTTTTTTCAATACAGTCAGTTGAAACTAGGCAATTGTTTATTTCGAATTTTTTTTCCGAGAAGTAAGCCCTATTTTTATGAAACCTAGAGCAGCTGGTATCAAAATTTTGATTACAGTTTAGACAAGCATTATTCAAGGTTACACAGCAAAGAAAAAAGTTGGAAAAAGTTGATATTTGTGGCAACAGGAGCGAAAAGACTGTCACAGGGTGTGGAATTTTGCGTGTTTTTTTAAATGCGCATTATTTTAAAATCATGCAACTTAGTTTTTTTTATATTTTTCTGACAACCAGCATTACTTGCCTTTTCACCCGGTTCCGGGTTGACGTCGAGTAATGGGACACCCTGTATATATATATATATATACCGTAAATTGGGGATACTTTGTGACTAGTGGGTAACTTTGTGACAATACGCAAATCGAAACAAACTGCCCAATATTTTCCAAGTTTCGCGCGCATAGAGAATTTTTTTGTCGCCGTGCGATAGCACATATCTCAGCCCAATCAAATATATCTTCATAAGTGTGGTAGGCCTCTCTAGTAACTTGTAGACTGCCATGAGAAGAGCATACCGATTCTGTCGATTTTTTCGAAAGCCGGAAACTTTCGTCTGCACAGCCAAATCTGAAATATTTTCAGTTAAAATCGTAAATAGGTTCATTTGCTCCTGTAGTTATCATATTATATTCGAAATTATAGTCAAGAATCATTGATTTTAATATCTTTTTTTCGAAGAAAACAAAATAAAGTTCGCAGCATGGGGTAACATTGTGACATGTCACAACGTTTTCCAAATAATTACATATGATTTTTTTAAATTTTTTGCATGTAGACTGCGACCAAAATCTTGCCAGAATGCCTCAAACATAATAAGAGACGCTTGGGAGCAAGAGCTTATAGAAATCCCATGTTGCTGAAAAACCTGGTACAAGATATTTGAAAAAAGGCTACAGAAAATTTAAAAGCAGTATAAGCTTTTTAAGAGCACAAATAATAAAGAATTCCATTTTGCCACAAGTTGGGGATTTTTGCGTGATTGACTACTGGCAATAACTAAAACAAATTTTGAAGGAAAAGAGAAAAAAGGGAAAAATTTTCATTACAAGGCTTACCTGATCACTTAGAAATTTTGTAATCCCAGGAAAATTTTGCAGTTTGTAAAATTTGTGAGTTTGTAGTTTTATGCCTACTCTCATTCAATCTTAATATTAACTCTTATTTCAGCCCATTACATGTTTTCGTTCTTGTTCAGAATATTAATTTTTGTTTTCAATGAAAGTTGAAGTTAATTCATGTTTTTTTTATCCAAAAAATATGAGCACATACTTTTTTTAATTTTTAGTAATTTTATACTCAAAAGGCAGGGGTATTATTGTGCTCTGATTCGAATAATGCTTTGCCACAATGTTACCCCGAAGCACGGGGTAAAATTGTGACAATTTCAAATTCGAAAAAGACTATATCAAAATAATTTTTTCAACAATATTATATTCTCATTGTGTACCGAAAGGACAGATATTTACTGTGTATTTTTTCCACTTTAAATCTGCTCAAGAAGTGTTTAAAAATGTGTGAAAACCTCAAAAACTGTCACAAAGTATCCCCGTTTTACGGTATATATATTCTTTCATTTGTAATGAATCTCATATCATTCGTAATTTTTGAACTATTTACAATTTTGTGCTTCACACGCAACTCGCAGAGCGGTTGTCCATTTTGTGTGTCCGGCGGAAGGCGTTGAAATGGGTCATTATACTTCCTACTGTGGGCGAAATGAGGGGCCAGTAGGAAAGAGTATAATGATTGAGAGAGAAGACAAAATTATGAGAAATGACCTTCTATTCATAGTCTATCCGCATTTGCTCTTATACCTACAAGAAAAAAAATTAATTATGTGCCTAGTCATTAGACCTAATTTCTATTTTATTTATCAACACACTGTATATAATTCGATTTGAAATTGAGTATTTATAAATTTGTAATTGGGGGCTTTTTGATTGAAAATTGGCGTTGATAAGGACAACCCAAATCTAGAAAAAGGACCAGATACTACGGAATTCTAACATCAGAAATCTTTCACATTCGCGAAAGCATAAAAATTATAATACCATTTCTAAAAAATTGGAATATGCAGAATTTCGCGAATATTGTCAATTCCAGTAGATATCACATCAAAAATATTTGTCCGTTTGATATGCTCCTTCAGTGCTTTGCCGCAGCATATTTTGACAGTGAAATATTTAGGAAATTTCAGTCCCTACAATAAAAATGTAAAAAGTTTGTACCTAATAAAGTAGGTACTCTCCTGGAATTACAGATGTAGGTATTTCCTCCATTTCTGACGTAGTAGGTATACTACTGTCCCATTATGGGGACTACGAAGGGACAGAAATAAATAAGTGAACATTGCGAGAAGCGATAATCGAAAGCTTTCCAATCATATTTACACCAATTTAGGTACTACTATGTATAAATGGATGTATATGGTTCCATTAGTATTATACCTACTGTAAATCTACCTGATGTGACCATTCAAAATAATAACATAACAGGTACCTACAATTTTATTACTTCGGCATTTTTAAGATCTTTGAACGCAGTTTCGAAGAATTTCTGGTTTTTCCAAAATCACCCATCCTTTGCATAATTCAAATTTGGGCTTTGGGTTCCTACAATAATAAAAAGAGCAGATTGCTGAAATTCCTGTTCCCATAATAAAAATGTAAAATGTTTTGTACTAAATGAAGAACACCCTCTAGAAATTCCAACCGAAATTATTTTTGCATTTCTACCGTTGTAAACTGTCTCATTATCGGGACTTCAAAGGGACCGAAATGTGTCATAAATAGGTGAATATTACGAGAGCATTCCAATTTCAGGTACTTCTATGTAAAAAATGAGTGTTTCGTGAATGAATTCGTTGGTATTATACAGGAAATTTGAATATAATATATAATAAATATTATTTCCCTTATAAAAGGACTTTATAAAATACACTGGCGCAGCCAGGGGGGGGCTTTGGGGCTGCAGCCCCCCCCAAAGATTAATTTCTTCGTTATTTCTTTCTCCTTTATTTTTTTTGCAACTTTCGTTATTCACTGTATCATCAAAAATTTTTCAGTTCAGCCCCCCCCAAAATAAAATCCTGGCTGCGCCACTGATAAAATATCACAGGTATAATTGTACTTTTCCGACATTTTTATTATCTCTGGCCCTATAGTTTCGAAGATATCTGTGGATTTTCCAAAATCACCAACCTTCTGTTTGATTTCCGGAAAACACAACTATTTTTTTTGTGTTAGTCAGAAGCATGCAAATCTTTCACAGTAAAATAACAATTTTGAAACATGAAAATTCACCTCATAACTGTAGAAAATTATAAAAATGTTTTTATACCTATGATATTGGATTCAGTTTAAAAAATTCAATGTCAAACATATAACGGATATGAACCTATACCTACCTGATAATGATTCGTTTTTGAAATCATCAGCATCAGGCTATTTGACGTTAATTCTCGGGAGATACTTATTCTCAATTTTTGCCGAAATTAACGACAGAAATTTTTGATAAATATTCTTTTTAACTTTCATCTTGTACAGGGTATCCCTTTTTGGGCACTTTTATGGGATATCTCCGTCATTTTTAACGTTAGCGGGATGCGGTTTTCGCGACAGTTTGCTACTTTTTTGTGAAACTAAAGATGGCGCAATCAGTTTTTTCATAGCTCTCTTAGTTTTGGCTATACAGGGGGGAAATGAAAATGGTTGGAACGCATTTCTATAGATTTTTTTCCGTAGAATCCAGTGGCGTAGTCAGTTTTTCAATTAAATTTTCCGTTTTTGAGTTATTGAGCAAACGTATGTTTTTTAAATGGGACACTCTGTATATTATTTTTCATTCTGATTGAGCACAATCTCAGCTTTTCAAAAACATATTATTTCGGGCATTTATTTTCAAAACCAAGCTCACAATTCAAGATTTTGTAATTCAGTTTCAATAACTAAATAGTAGGCTATGACTGTTTATTATAAACAAAAAATAAATGTCTAGATTTTGTTAGAAATCGAAAATAATTCTAACATAATATCTACATCACAAGATCTAATATTTAACTTAATTTAATTAGCAATTTCTTGAAAATTCAAATAATTGATTACCTATGAATACCAATGTTAATTAGGAAATCCAAAAACATAACAAAATTTTTTAATTTCGTTTTATAGATGCTGTTCAAAATGACGGCCATTTTCCTTTATAGAAAATCTGCAGGACTTCGTTATTCTTTCGATGGCGTTCAAAAAAATCATTGGCTTTCTTTGCAAATTTTCAAAGGCCAAAATAATTGCCGCACGAAGCTCCGCTACTGAATTATATTTTGTTTTATAAATTGTATTTTGCATATAACCTCATAAAAAAATCTTAAATTGAGAGATCCGGAGATCGAGGGGGCCATCTTACAGGCCGGTGTGTACCAATCCATCTTTGCA
This sequence comes from Propylea japonica, assembly GCA_013421045.1. Classification (NCBI taxonomy): domain Eukaryota; kingdom Metazoa; phylum Arthropoda; class Insecta; order Coleoptera; family Coccinellidae; genus Propylea; species Propylea japonica. The sequence continues at coordinate 43,647,678 of CM024243.1, read as the reverse complement.
GTAAATTATGATCTAGAAATGGCCTTACAAGTCCAGAGCTGTGGCTTGGAGCACCGTCTTGTTGGAGATAAACGGCACCGTAATGGGTCAACGGAACATTCAAGGATTTCTTGATATCGACGAGCTGTAAGAACCCCTTCAAAAATTCGATAAGCAATTCGTCTCCCCAAAATAAAACAAGATACCCCAACCCCAAAGCGTCCTTGTTGTGCCTTCTCAAAAATTAAATGATGATTTTCACTAGACCAGGTTCTTGAATTATGACGATTAAGGATTCTAGCACTTGAAAAGGAGCATTCATCGGACCAGATAACAAGTCTTACAGAGGTGTCATTGGTACGGATTTGCTGTAAATACCATTGGCAAAACACAAATCGGCGCTCGGCATCACCGGGGTGTAAATGTTGAACTATATGCAATTTATACGGATGATACTTATAATATTTTTTAATTTCTTTGGGCATTGGATTTTGACAAGCCAGTTGCTTCCTCTATTTGGTTACATGACGATGATGGGGTTGCTTCTACATAACCCAATACATTGGTTTCATTTATCTCTCTTCTTTCTTGTATATTTTAGGACGGAGCTTAGTAAATGATCCGTTTTCAATCAAATTCAATTTTAGGCGGGCAAATATGTCATGAAAAGGTTGTCTTCTCTCTGGATACATAATATTTAAAAAAAATCAGATTAGAACGTAACCATAGCGCTCCTAAAGGTTACTTTTGAAAGTATAGTTCCGATGCTCCTTGGCAATTTTCATTGCTTTGGATAAAACAAACAAGCATGTCATATTTCTCGTAATTTTCGTAAGCAGCCATAATGAGAAAAACTTAAAACTGAATCATTAATATAATATAATAAATAATAAAAACTGAGAGAACTGTAAACTTTTAAACCAACCAACAAAGCTTTGAAATTTATTATTTGTTTTTAATAAACAGTCATAGAGCCTTCTACTTAGTTATTGACAATTGAATTACAAAATCTTGAATTCTGAGCTTGGTTTTGAAAATAAATGCATAAAATGATATGTTTTTGAAAAGCTGAGATTGTGCTTAATAAGAATAAAAAATAATATACAGGGTATCAAATTTAAAAAACATATGTTTGCTCAGTAACTCAAAAACGAAAAGTTTAATTGAAAAACTGACAACGCCACTGGATTCTACGGAAAAAAATTTAAAGGAATGCGTTTTAACCATTCCTCCAAGTTCAAGCACAACTGAGATACGGGGGGTGATTAAAAAGTGGAACTTTTCATTTCCCCCCTGTATAGAAAAACTAAGAGAGGTATGCAAAAACTGATTGCGCCATCTTAAGTTTCACAAAAAAGTAGCTTACTGTCGCGAAAACCGCATCCCGCTAACGTTAAAAATAACGGAGATCCCGGAAAAGTTCCCAAAATGGGATGCCCTGTACATATTTCATTGTGTGACCTGGTATTGTATTGTATGAATCACCTACATACATATAGTCATATTAGCCATTATTATGACAGAGAAGAACTATTGTGTTGTGAAACTCAAAATAATATGGTTCTAAATTTCTGCAACGTCGTACTGTTACAATGTAATGTGAAAATACTTTATTAGTAGACTCTAATAATCATACAACAAAAGATAACTCATAATATCGCATAAAACAACTATTGGATTAAATTCAACGTATCAATTGAAAAATAAAGAAATTGGTACAAGAAATTACAATTCTGCAAACTGAAAAAGCCCAAAAATCGAAATCTCTAAATAACGAATAAAATGTTAATGTTGTATTTTTCATGCCTTATGTATATACATAAAACCATTGTGAAAGGAATATTATACAATAATTTAACCATTATACAGTGTGTTTGGTCATGACCTATCGATAATTTGAGGGCATCAAATATACCTTATATTATCGACAAAAATACCCACATTGAGAAGTTTACCCCCTTAGTTTTGGAGTAGCCCCCATTTTCAATTTACTTTTTTTTTCGTTGACCCTTCCAAATAATATCGATTTCTTCGGACATAAAGGCCCTACAGATGTGAAAACAATGTTTTTTGAAAGACGATACTACAACCCTTCATTAGTGTAGAACAATATGAAAACATTTAACTTGAAAATGCCATAAAAAAATTCTTTAAAAAAATTTTAGTAAAAAGAATTACTGATTTTTTTTATTATATTAAATTACTGAATCTGCAATAGTACAAGAACTAGCACATTGAAGTTCAATTTTTAACAAAGCAAGGATGTTAGATATAAATTATTATAATTATTCAGATTGATTACAGAATTTTTAGATATTCAAACGCAATGGTGGGCGTGGTCTCCACTCTACTAAGTGGGAATATTTCAACGCTGATTGGTCAGGCCTCTTCAAATCTCTGCTCAGCTGGATCTCCAGCCTGAGAGAAACCTCACTTACCTACCTTAGCTTAGTCATTTACTGACAACGTTTCAGCGCGGTTGTTTGTTACGAATTACATTCGCTTCAGTGATTCAGAGACATTTGTTCTGGTTTTTAGTGATACCATTCGATTTTGCAATTCAGTAATGTAAGTAATTTTGTTAACGTTATAAAATAGCGCTTGATGAGAATAGAACGAAAAACAAAATTTTTTGATAGATTTATATTGTAGATATATTCGGAGAAAACCTCATTTTAGAAAATTAGGTACCGAATTTCGATTTGAAATTTTGCATATCAACAAAAAGTCTAAAGTGAATTATTTTTCATTAGAATTTTCGGAAATTTCTATTCCACTATCTGTTGGACTCATTTTTCAAAATTTTAAGTTTGATAGCCTTGAGGCTATTCTTGGTACCGAAAACAGTCACCTCAACGCGTTCACGAAATTGAAATGTTGTTTAATTGTTTTCCAGTAAAATGGCATACATAAAAACAACTCGATATTTGTAAGATAAAGATTAGTATAAAAAATATATCTGTAAGAATATTTCATGAAAGAGTTACAGTCGACAAACAATACATATAATATAAAACTATCGGTGTGGCAAACGCCATTCTTTTAAGGCTCACTCTCAATCTTTCAAATGTTTACATTTCATTGATACATGAGTAATCCACTATAAATTTCATTTCGTTTTGTTTTTTTGCAGATGGCGTCCAAGAGCAAGCCCAACAGAGGTAAGAATATTCAAATTAATCACTTAGTTTTTCAGTAGTAAACGAGCACTTTCGTGAATTATCAGTAAGTAATCCAATAACCTAGATAAAGTTACTAGCTTTTATTTTACCTGAATTTACACCGAGTGGATACCAATCAAACATTTAAACTTCCGGCCTAACTAAAATTGTCAGCATAAGATAAGAGATGTTTTCGAAATCTTCCTATGTCATATTGAAATATTTTAGCAGTTTGCATCATCAGTAGAAAATAAATAATTTCAGTCATTCTAACAAACATAAAAATACCTAACGTGAAGTTAAAAGCTCTTCTGCTGTTGGGGAAATATTAATTCAAATTAGATTATCCTGATGGCTTCATTCTATTTTCATTGCGTTTGGGGTCGGCAGATTTGATGAGAAAAATTTAACTACTATAGAAAATCATTAGGCCTCAACATTACTGAATATGAATTATATTTCAGACTAAAATCGAGCGAGATATTTTATATTCTTTTCCTTCAGATAGAAAAACTACGCATTGGACAAGAATAATTCTTCAAAAAGTATGCAAATAATAATATTGTAGTAGTTTTCAATGGAAAGAACACGACTGATTTTTTAAGAACAAATTAGGGAGTTGATTTTATAGAAACCCCACGCTCTTCTTGATATGCTAACATATTAGTAGACGACCATCAACTGAATTTATTGTACACAGAGATAATTTTATTGATGTATCAAATTTTCCCCTTTCTTTCTCATCATTCTACTTCAAGATATTGATCATAAAGATCAGTGAACCAAAATCTTTTAAACGATGCATACAACCAAAAGTAAACACAAAGAAGCGACTGACACACCTGCTCGAATTAGAAAAAATTGCATTGAGCCTCATCAACAAGTGTGATGTAGAAGTTGATACCTACATCTCGAATTATGCAACTTCAAAATCTTTTGCAACTATTAATGTGGATATATTCCATTTGCGAGAAAGTCCTTTTATAATACTACACATATTTCCAAAGTATGTTCAGGATCATTCCTGAATGTCATCAGCCGCCTTTCAATTGAAAAATAGATTATTAGCTCAATCGGAATAAGTCTAAAATAACATTCTTTATAAGAAATAGATCATGATATAACAATACCTTCTATAGTGAAACTATAACACACTAATCACAGAGAGTACTGATATAACTGAAACTGCTCTTTAGGTAACGAAATATTGATTTTTTTCATGAGTATTTACTCAATAATGAGCTCATTTCATTTTGAACTACCATTCGTGCTATACGAATGACCAAAAGAAATCTAACTGCACATATTAACCCACTCTGTTGCCGCTCTGAAATAATTTGATTGATTATGTTCTTTTTCAATTTTCACATAAATTTAATTTGAATACAATCGAAATTCTCAGATTATTAGATAAAACATTCAATGAACCCCCTTTTGACTCGTCACAGGGCACACTGAAAAAGCCCGAACCGTTTATTTAGGATTCATACACACACACCTCAGCAGAAGAGACGTCATTTTTTTGTAGTAAGTGCAACACTTTCCCCCTCTTAGTATCAACTCTGTGTAGTGGGGGTTATTCATTTAGTATAAAAACAGTCATTCAGTCACTCACAACTAGAACTGGTGGCATTGCAAGCATCTTCCTGCTGAATAAAATGGGTTTCGGAATATTACCGAAATCATTCGTTAGCAGAAGTGATCCTTTCAGATTGCTTCCAGCAGAAATTGTTTCTAAGATTTTCCGATATTTAGATGACGATGCTCTACAGAGCGTTAACCGTACTTGCCAAAGATTCAAAGACATTTGTTCTTTTGATCCGAAGCTTAAGTATAAACTTGAATTTCATAGAATGCGAACTCACTATGATAAGCGATGCAACATTTTGAATCCGAGCTTCGGTATCTTGATACACCGTAAGTATGGAAATCAAAAGACAAAGAAAGTAACAAACTTCGACAAAACTGAAAAAGTTATAACTTTTATAAAGACGACAAGAAACATACCTATTTCGCGAATTTCAAAGATTAAACTTCCACTGTTCAAAAGGAAATGAGAATGAATAATCATCGCCAGATAAGAATTTGACAAGGCAATATGCTTACATATTAGTAGACGACCATCAACTGAATTTATTGTACACAGAGATAATTTTATTGATGTATCAAATTTTCCCCTTTCTTTCTCATCATTCTACTTCAAGATATTGATCATAAAATCAGTGAACCAAAATCTTTTAAACGATGCATACAACCAAAAGTAAACACAAAGAAGCGACTGACACACCTGCTCGAATTAGAAAAAATTGCATTGAGCCTCATCAACAAGTGTGATGTAGAAGTTGATACCTACATCTCGAATTATGCAACTTCAAAATCTTTTGCAACTATTATTGTGGATATATTCCATTTGCGAGAAAGTCCTTTTATTATACTACACATATTTCCAAAGTATGTTCAGGATCATCCCTGAATGTCATCAGCCGCCTTTCAATTGAAAAATAGATTATTAGCTCAATCGGAATAAGTCTAAAATAACATTCTTTATAAGAAATAGATCATGATATAACAATACCTTCTATAGTGAAACTATAACCCACTTATCACAGAGAGTACTGATATAGCTGAAACTGCTCTTTAGGTAACGAAATATTGATTTGATTTTTTTCATGGGTATTTACTCAATAATGAGCTCATTTCATTTTGAACTACCATTCGTGTTATACGAATGACCAAAAGAAATCTAACTGCACATATTAACCCACTCTGTTGCCGCTCTGAAATAATTTGATTGATGATGTTCTTTTTCAATTTTCACATAAATTTAATTTGAATACAATCGAAATTCTCAGATTATTAGATAAAACATTCAATGAACCCCCTTTCGACTCGTCACAGGGCACACTGAAAAAGCCCGAACTGTTTATTTAGGATTCATACACACACACCTCAGCAGAAGAGACGTCATTTTTTGTAGTAAGTGCAACACTTTCCCCCTCTTAGTATCAACTCTGTGTAGTGGGGGTTATTCATTTAGTATAAAAACAGTCATTCAGTCACTCACAACTAGAACTCGTGGCTTTGCAAGCATCTTCCTGCTGAATAAAATGAGTTACGGAATATTACCGAAATCATTCGTTAGCAGAAGTGATCCTTTCAGATTGCTTCCAGCAGAAATTGTTTCTAAGATTTTCCGATATTTAGACGACGATGCTCTACAGAGCGTTAATCGTACTTGCCAAAGATTCAAAGACATTTGTTCTTTTGATCCGAAGCTTAAGTATAAACTTGAATTTCATAGAATGAGAACTCAGTATGATAAGCGATGCAACATTTTGAATCCGAGCTTCGGTATATCGGTACACCGTAAGTATGGAAATCAAAAGACAAAGAAAGTAACAAACTTCGACAAAACTGAAAAAGTTATAACTTTTATAAAGACGACAAGAAACATACCTATTTCGCGAATTTCAAAGATTAAAACTTCCACTGTTCAAAAGGAAATGAGAATGAATAATCATCGCCAGATAAGAATTTGACAAGGCAATATGCTTACATATTAGTAGACGACCATCAACTGAATTTATTGTACACAGAGATAATTTTATTGATGTATCAAATTTTCCCCTTTCTTTCTCATCATTCTACTTCAAGATATTGATCATAAAGATCAGTGAACCAAAATCTTTTAAACGATGCATACAACCAAAAGTAAACACAAAGAAGCGACTGACACACCTGCTCGAATTAGAAAAAATTGCATTGAGCCTCATCAACAAGTGTGATGTAGAAGTTGATACCTACATCTCGAATTATGCAACTTCAAAATCTTTTGCACTATTAATGTGGATATATTCCATTTGCGAGAAAGTCCTTTTATAATACTACACATATTTCCAAAGTATGTTCAGGATCATCCCTGAATGTCATCAGCCGCGTTTCAATTGAAAAATAGATTATTAGCTCAATCGGAATAAGTCTAAAATAACATTCTTTATAAGAAATAGATCATGATATAACAATACCTTCTATACTGAAACTATAACACACTAATCACAGAGAGTACTGATATAGCTGAAACTGCTCTTTAGGTAACGAAATATTGATTTTTTTCATGAGTATTTACTCAATAATGAGCTCATTTCATTTTGAACTACCATTCGTGTTATACGAATGACCAAAAGAAATCTAACTGCACATATTAACCCACTCTGTTGCCGCTCTGAAATAATTTGATTGATGATGTTTTTTTTTCAATTTTCACATAAATTTAATTTGAATACAATCGAAATTCTCAGATTATTAGATAAAACATTCAATGAACCCCCTTTCTACTCGTCACAGGGCACACTGAAAAAGCCCGAACTGTTTTTTTAGGATTCATACACACACCTCAGCAGAAGAGACGTCATTTTTTTGTAGTAAGTGCAACACTTTCCCCCTCTTAGTATCAACTCTGTGTAGTGGGGGTTATTCATTTAGTATAAAAACAGTCATTCAGTCACTCACAACTAGAACTCGTGGCTTTGCAAGCATCTTCCTGCTGAATAAAATGAGTTACGGAATATTACCGAAATCATTCGTTAGCAGAAGTGATCCTTTCAGATTGCTTCCAGCAGAAATTGTTTCTAAGATTTTCCGATATTTAGATGACGATGCTCTACAGAGCGTTAACCGTACTTGCCAAAGATTCAAAGACATTTGTTCTTTTGATCCGAAGGTTAAGTATAAACTTGAATTTCATAGAATGAGAACTCAGTATGATAAGCGATGCAACATTTTGAATCCGAGCTTCGGTATATTGGTACACCGTAAGTATGGAAATCAAAAGACAAAGAAAGTAACATACTTCGACAAAACTGAAAAAGTTATAACTTTTATAAAGACGACAAGAAACATACCTATTTCGCGAATTTCAAAGATTAAAACTTCCACTGTTCAAAAGGAAATGAGAATGAATAATCATCGCCAGATAAGAATTTGACAAGGCAATATGCTTACATATTAGTAGACGACCATCAACTGAATTTATTGTACACAGAGATAATTTTATTGATGTATCAAATTTTTCCCTTTCTTTCTCATCATTCTACTTCGAGATATTGATCATAAAGATCAGTGAACCAAAATCTTTTAAACGATGCATACAACCAAAAGTGAACACAAAGAAGCGACTGACACACCTGCTCAAATTAGAAAAAATTGCATTGAGCCTCATCAACAAGTGTGATGTAGAAGTTGATACCTACATCTCGAATTATGCAACTTCAAAATCTTTTGCAACTATTATTGTGGATATATTCCATTTGCGAGAAAGTCCTTTTATTATACTACACATATTTCCAAAGTATGTTCAGGATCATCCCTGAATGTCATCAGCCGCCTTTCAATTGAAAAATAGATTATTAGCTCAATCGGAATAAGTCTAAAATAACATTCTTTATAAGAAATAGATCATGATATAACAATACCTTCTATAGTGAAACTATAACCCACTTATCACAGAGAGTACTGATATAGCTGAAACTGCTCTTTAGGTAACGAAATATTGATTTTTTTCATGAGTATTTACTCAATAATGAGCTCATTTCATTTTGAACTACCATTCGTGTTATACGAATGACCAAAAGAAATCTAACTGCACATATTAACCCACTCTGTTGCCGCTCTGAAATAATTTGATTGATGATGTTCTTTTTCAATTTTCACATAAATTTAATTTGAATACAATCGAAATTCTCAGATTATTAGATAAAACATTCAATGAACCCCCTTTCGACTCGTCACAGGGCACACTGAAAAAGCCCGAACTGTTTATTTAGGATTCATACACACACACCTCAGCAGAAGAGACGTCATTTTTTTGTAGTAAGTGCAACACTTTCCCCCTCTTAGTATCAACTCTGTGTAGTGGGGGTTATTCATTTAGTATAAAAACAGTCATTCAGTCACTCACAACTAGAACTCGTGGCTTTGCAAGCATCTTCCTGCTGAATAAAATGAGTTACGGAATATTACCGAAATCATTCGTTAGCAGAAGTGATCCTTTCAGATTGCTTCCAGCAGAAATTGTTTCTAAGATTTTCCGATATTTAGACGACGATGCTCTACAGAGCGTTAATCGTACTTGCCAAAGATTCAAAGACATTTGTTCTTTTGATCCGAAGCTTAAGTATAAACTTGAATTTCATAGAATGAGAACTCAGTATGATAAGCGATGCAACATTTTGAATCCGAGCTTCGGTATATCGGTACACCGTAAGTATGGAAATCAAAAGACAAAGAAAGTAACAAACTTCGACAAAACTGAAAAAGTTATAACTTTTATAAAGACGACAAGAAACATACCTATTTCGCGAATTTCAAAGATTAAAACTTCCACTGTTCAAAAGGAAATGAGAATGAATAATCATCGCCAGATAAGAATTTGACAAGGCAATATGCTTACATATTAGTAGACGACCATCAACTGAATTTATTGTACACAGAGATAATTTTATTGATGTATCAAATTTTTCCCTTTCTTTCTCATAATTCTACTTCAAGATATTGATCATAAAGATCAGTGAACCAAAATCTTTTAAACGATGCATACAACCAAAAGTAAACACAAAGAAGCGACTGACACACCTGCTCGAATTAGAAAAAATTGCATTGAGCCTCATCAACAAGTGTGATGTAGAAGTTGATACCTACATCTCGAATTATGCAACTTCAAAATCTTTTGCAACTATTAATGTGGATATATTCCATTTGCGAGAAAGTCCTTTTATAATACTACACATATTTCCAAAGTATGTTCAGGATCATCCCTGAATGTCATCAGCCGCGTTTTAATTGAAAAATAGATTATTAGCTCAATCGGAATAAGTCTAAAATAACATTCTTTATAAGAAATAGATCATGATATAACATTACCTTCTATACTGAAACTATAACACACTAATCACAGAGAGTACTGATATAGCTGAAACTGCTCTTTAGGTAACGAAATATTGATTATTTTCATGAGTATTTACTCAATAATGAGCTCATTTCATTTTGAACTACCATTCGTGTTATACGAATGACCCAAAGAAATCTAACTGCACATATTTACCCACTCTGTTGCCGCTCTGAAATAATTTGATTGATGATGTTCTTTTTCAATTTTCACATAAATTTAATTTGAATACAATCGAAATTCTCAGATTATTAGATAAAACATTCAATGAACCCCCTTTCGACTCGTCACAGGGCACACTGAAAAAGCCCGAACTGTTTATTGAGGATTCATACACACACACCTCAGCAGAAGAGACGTCATTTTTTTGTAGTAAGTGCAACACTTTTCCCCTCTTAGTATCAACTCTCTGTAGTGGGGGTTATTCATTTAGTATAAAAACAGTCATTCATTCACTCACAACTAGAACTCGTTGCTTTGCAAGCATCTTCCTGCTGAATAAAATGGGTTACGGAATATTACCGAAATCATTCGTTAGCAGAAGTGATCCTTTCAGATTGCTTCCAGCAGAAATTGTTTCTAAGATTTTCCGATATTTAGATGACGATGCTCTACAGAGCGTTAACCGTACTTGCCAAAGATTCAAAGACATTTGTTCTTTTGATCCGAAGCTTAAGTATAAACTTGAATTTCATAGAATGAGAACTCAGTATGATAAGCGATGCAACATTTTCAATCCGAGCTTCGGTATATCGGTACACCGTAAGTATGGAAATCAAAAGACAAGAAAAGTAGCAAACTTCGACAAAACTGAAAAAGTTATAACTTTTATAAAGACGACAAGAAACATACCTATTTCGCGAATTTCAAAGATTAAAACTTCCACTGTTCAAAAGGAAATGAGAATGAATAATCATCGCCAGATAAGAATTTGACAAGGCAATATTCTAACATATTAGTAGACGACCATCAACTGAATTTATTGTACACAGAGATAATTTTATTGATGTATCAAATTTTCCCCTTTCTTTCTCATCATTCTTCTTCAAGATATTGATCATAAAGATCAGTGAACCAAAATCTTTTAAACGATGCATACAACCAAAAGTAAACACAAAGAAGCGACTGACACACCTGCTCGAATTAGAAAAAATTGCATTGAGCCTCATCAACAAGTGTGATGTAGAAGTTGATACCTACATCTCGAATTATGCAACTTCAAAATCTTTTGCAACTATTAATGTGGATATATTCCATTTGCGAGAAAGTCCTTTTATAATACTACACATATTTCCAAAGTATGTTCAGGATCATTCCTGAATGTCATCACCCGCGTTTCAATTGAAAAATAGATTATTAGCTCAATCGGAATAAGTCTAAAATAACATTCTTTATAAGAAATAGATCATGATATAAAATACCTTCTATAGTGAAACTATAACACACTAATCACAGAGAGTACTAATATAACTGAAACTGCTCTTTAGGTAACGAAATATTGATTTTTTTCATGAGTATTTACTCAATAATGAGCTCATTTCATTTTGAACTACCATTCGTGCTATACGAATGACCAAAAGAAATCTAACTGCACATATTAACCCACTCTGTTGCCGCTCTGAAATAATTTGATTGATGATGTTCGTTTTCAATTTTCACATAAATTTAATTTGAATACAATCGAAATTCTCAGATTATTAGATAAAACATTCAATGAACCCCCTTTTGACTCGTCACAGGGCACACTCAAAAAGCCCGAACTGTTTATTTAGGATTCATACACACACACCTCAGCAGAAGAGACGTCATTTTTTTGTAGTAAGTGCAACACTTTCCCCCTCTTAGTATCAACTCTGTGTAGTGGGGGTTATTCATTTAGTATAAAAACAGTCATTCAGTCACTCACAACTAGAACTCGTGGCTTTGCAAGCATCGTCCTGCTGAATAAAATGAGTTACGGAATATTACCGAAATCATTCGTTAGCAGAAGTGATCCTTTCAGATTGCTTCCAGCAGAAATTGTTTCTAAGATTTTCCGATATTTAGACGACGATGCTCTACAGAGCGTTAATCGTACTTGCCAAAGATTCAAAGACATTTGTTCTTTTGATCCGAAGCTTAAGTATAAACTTGAATTTCATAGAATGAGAACTCAGTATGATAAGCGATGCAACATTTTGAATCCGAGCTTCGGTATATCGGTACACCGTAAGTATGGAAATCAAAAGACAAAGAAAGTAACAAACTTCGACAAAACTGAAAAAGTTATAACTTTTATAAAGACGACAAGAAACATACCTATTTCGCGAATTTCAAAGATTAAAACTTCCATTGTTCAAAAGGAAATGAGAATGAATAATCATCGCCAGATAAGAATTTGACAAGGCAATATGCTTACATATTAGTAGACGACCATCAACTGAATTTATTGTACACAGAGATAATTTTATTGATGTATCAAATTTTTCCCTTTCTTTCTCATAATTCTACTTCAAGATATTGATCATAAAGATCAGTGAACCAAAATCTTTTAAACGATGCATACAACCAAAAGTAAACACAAAGAAGCGACTGACACACCTGCTCGAATTAGAAAAAATTGCATTGAGCCTCATCAACAAGTGTGATGTAGAAGTTGATACCTACATCTCGAATTATGCAACTTCAAAATCTTTTGCAACTATTAATGTGGATATATTCCATTTGCGAGAAAGTCCTTTTATAATACTACACATATTTCCAAAGTATGTTCAGGATCATCCCTGAATGTCATCAGCCGCGTTTTAATTGAAAAATAGATTATTAGCTCAATCGGAATAAGTCTAAAATAACATTCTTTATAAGAAATAGATCATGATATAAAAATACCTTCTATAGTGAAACTATAACACACTAATCACAGAGAGTACTGATATAACTGAAACTGCTCTTTAGGTAACGAAATATTGATTTTTTTCATGAGTATTTACTCAATAATGAGCTCATTTCATTTTGAACTACCATTCGTGCTATACGAATGACCAAAAGAAATCTAACTGCACATATTTACCCACTCTGTTGCCGCTCTGAAATAATTTGATTGATGATGTTCTTTTTCAATTTTCACATAAATTTAATTTGAATACAATCGAAATTCTCAGATTATTAGATAAAACATTCAATGAACCCCCTTTCGACTCGTCACAGGGCACACTCAAAAAGCCCGAACTGTTTATTTAGGATTCATACACACACACCTCAGCAGAAGAGACGTCATTTTTTTGTAGTAAGTGCAACACTTTTCCCCTCTTAGTATCAACTCTGTGTAGTGGGGGTTATTCATTTAGTATAAAAACAGTCATTCAGTCACTCACAACTAGAACTCGTGGCTTTGCAACCATCTTTCTGCTGAATAAAATAAGTTACGGAATATTACCGAAATCATTCGTTAGCAGAAGTGATCCTTTCAGATTGCTTCCAGCAGAAATTGTTTCTAAGATTTTCCGATATTTAGATGACGATGCTCTACAGAGCGTTAACCGTACTTGCCAAAGATTCAAAGACATTTGTTCTTTTGATCCGAAGCTTAAGTATAAACTTGAATTTCATAGAATGCGAACTCACTATGATAAGCGATGCAACATTTTGAATCCGAGCTTCGGTATATTGGTACACCGTAAGTATGGAAATCAAAAGACAAAGAAAGTAACAAACTTCGACAAAACTGAAAAAGTTATAACTTTTATAAAGACGACAAGAAACATACCTATTTCGCGAATTTCAAAGATTAAAACTTCCACTGTTCAAAAGGAAATGAGAATGAATAATCATCGCCAGATAAGAATTTGACAAGGCAATATGCTTACATATTAGTAGACGACCATCAACTGAATTTATTGTACACAGAGATAATTTTATTGATGTATCAAATTTTCCCCTTTCTTTCTCATCATTCTACTTCAAGATATTGATCATAAAGATCAGTGAACCAAAATCTTTTAAACGATGCATACAACCAAAAGTAAACACAAAGAAGCGACTGACACACCTGCTCGAATTAGAAAAAATTGCATTGAGCCTCATCAACAAGTGTGATGTAGAAGTTGATACCTACATCTCGAATTATGCAACTTCAAAATCTTTTGCAACTATTATTGTGGATATATTCCATTTGCGAGGAAGTCCTTTTATTATACTACACATATTTCCAAAGTATGTTCAGGATCATCCCTGAATGTCATCAGCCGCAAGCTCGTCGGACGAGGCCGGGTACATTTGGCAACGTTGATTTTATTTTACGTTATGACAGTAAATACTGCCAACTTCAGATAAATAAACAAACGCCTACTATGCGCTCAAACTTTGGTGAACGGACTATCCTTTTTTCCGGATATATACACACTCACTTTTTCGACAGGGAAAAAAGTAATTTCGTAAAATAGTATATTATATTATAAGGATTAAAAGTGCATATTTTTTGTACGAGCAATATTTGCAGTTGCGGGGCGCAGCCGAGTGAATGCAAAATTGCGAGTTAAAATAGGCGTTATCGTTAATAATTTGGTTATAAATTTGAACACATACTAATGACAGTCATTGTCAAGTAGACGTCAAATGCAATTACTTTTAATCCAAGGATTAAAAGTAGCGTTTTTAATCCTAGGATTAAAAGTGTTGCTAAGTAACGAGTGAATTTTTGTACGGGAAGGGAATTTATGACTTTTTCACCTGAAAATAGTACAAAGATGTCACCAATTTTTGATGGTTGGGGAAAAAGTTATATTTTGTGACCTGTCAAGAGATATGAAATGTCAATTTTTTTCCCGTCGCAGAAAAAAAGTAGTTTTTTGTATGGAGCTGAGACCTGAAGGATAGTAGAAAACAACAGGAGTAAGTTGGAAGCTGTGGAATTACACGCTTTTAGAAGATCATTAGGAATATCCCGCAACGACAGAATTCGGAGTGAAGACGTGAGAGAATGTCTAGAAGAGACTACCTAAAAGAGCTATGGAGTGGATACCGACGGGACGATGGAAGAGAGGGATATCACGGAAGAACTGGAAGGGGGAATATCGAGAGTTATGAGTGAACGAAACATCACAGAAGATAAAAAAAAATAATCGTCTGGCGTGAAATTTAAGCATCGGATAACTTCGAAAGACGTTTTGAACACGATTTATACAGGGTCTCTATAAATGATGTTAACAGCTCAGTTGGCTTTGAATTATTCTCATTTTGCCGCTTCCTATGCAGACCACAGAATTCGGTGATCATGCTATGCTCCGATTGGTTAGAGTGAACCTCCTTTGGTATTTTGTAGCGGCAAAAAATAATTAATTCAAAGCCAACTGCGCTGTCACAATCATTTATAGATACCCTTGATATAATAATAATAATCCCCCCCTCAGAGACTCTGGAATGGTAAGTTCTAGAGTACGGGCTTAGCAAACCCGAGGTACCCGAACTAAACCTGGCAGTAGGTATAAAATGCAACCCATAATGATGTTGCAATTAAGGAATAGGAATATTGAGTCGCTGCCTGAGGATCGTCAGGGCATGTCTGCAGCTGGCGCTAGACATGACAGCATGCGGGACGTCAGTGGCAGGGTGCTGAGGAGGCGGGCCTCTGTCATACAAAACACTACAGCTCAACAGGAAGAATAATAATAATAATAATATAATAATAATAATAATAATGTTTATTCAATAAATAAATAAACATGGTAAGTTACAGAGGTTTTTGAATAGACTACCTGTGCGTAACTATAAATTAACATTTTCCTTCTTTTTAAACCTGTGAATATTTTTTTACAACTAAACAAGTTTTCCCATCAACCAACATAACAGCCCTAAATATAAATCACAATCCAAGTCACAATTGCAGAACATAACAATAATAATTTCTTCTTCATCCTATTTAATGAATGTCTTTTTGTCAGCAGTTCAGTTTAGTTCGCGTCACAAATCAATTGCGGAACATAATAATTTTTTTTTCACAAATCGTGGGTGAGATGTCAAATATCGGGTAGAGTTAGAGTATCCGCAATTGCGGAACATAATAAATTTTTTTTTCACAAATCGTGGGTGAGATGTCAAATATCGGGTAGAGTTAGAGTATCCGCAAATCGGGGTGTAAGTTATCCATTCACACATCTATTTCTTGGTCTTGATTAATCAATGTATTCGCATATTTGCGACCTCTTTGTATAATCCATAATTTAATTTTCTTTTTGAACTGTTTATAATTTCTGATTTTTGCCAGATCTTCGGGAATTTTCTCATATATGCGCGGTGCGAGATAGGTGAAGTATCTTTGCCCTATTCTTTTTTTTGATCTCAATGTCTGGTAAGTTTTATCTTTATTTCTTGTAGTATATGTATGTTCTTTTCTTCTCAATATTATGTTTCTTTTGAAAATACTTATTATTATTTTGAGTGTGTAGAGTTGCCTTGTGTCTAGAATTTTTGATTTCTGATATAGTGGTTCACTCGGATATGTAATTTTTTTTCCATGAATTATTCTCACTATCCATTTTTGCATAATATTTAGTTTCCTCAGATGAACGTCGTAAACTCCACCCCATCCCAAGATGCCATAATTGATCTGGGACTGAACCAGTGCATCGAACAACATAATCAAATGTGTAGAGCTATTCAAATATTTCTTCCTATATCTGAACTTACTCAGAAGACCTCTAAGTTTCTTAATTACATGCTCAATATGTTGGTCCCATCTCAGATTTACATCAATCACTATTCCAAGATACTTTATAAATTTTGCCTCTGGAATTTTCATTTCTGGACTGATTTCCAGATGTCCTATTGGTTCTAAAGAATAGGACGAAAAAGGCAGAAATTTGGTTTTATCAAGGTTCAAGGTGAGTTTGTTAACCTGAAACCAATTTTGTATGTGTGTGAAATCATTTTCCACTTTATGTTTCAGATCATACCACGTATCAGCTTTGTAGTGTATGGCAGTGTCATCTGCAAAACTAACTATGCTGCCCTCTTTTGTACATCTTGACAAACTATTAATGTACACCAAAAACAGTAGCGGACCCATGACTGTTCCCTGAGGAACACCATAAGTTACCACCCTTGAAGAACTCCTATCTCCACCTACATCTACAATCTGTTGGCGGTTCGTTAGATAGCTCCTTAGAAGATCAAGGCTCACTCCGCGGAACCCATAGTTCCAGAGTTTGTTTAAAAGCCTTTTATGGCAGACAGTGTCGAAGGCTTTGGCAAGATCCACGAATATGCACAAACTTGGGATTTGTTCATCTAAGCATTCGTATATTCTTCCAATTAAATCTCCTATAGCATCCTCCGTGGATCTACCTTGTCTAAATCCGTATTGGCTCTTCTCTAATGTGCCTTTGTGATCTAGAAAATTTGTCATTCTTTTTTTCAATATTTTTTCTATTATTTTGGACACATTAGAAATTAATGAAATCGGCCTATAATTACATATTTCGGTCTTGTCCCCATTTTTATAGAGAGGTTTTATAATGCCTACTTTTAATATATCCGGAAAAATACCATTTTCGAAGCAAAAATTGATAATCCTGGATAGAGGTTCGGAGATTTCTTTCTTTATCTGTTTCAATGTCTCTGCACGTATGCCGTCCATTCCTGGCGACTTTCCATTTTTTAAACTTTCAATAACATTTTCGACTTCCTTCGGATCTGTGGGAGTAATAAAGAAAGTTTCATTTTGAAAAGTATCCGCTTCTTTATAATTTTCAATATTTGGAATAATCTCGGCATATCGTTCTCCTACAGTGCTATAGTGCTCATTGAATGCTTCAGCAATGTCTTTTTGATTTGTTAAAGTACCATCCATTGTTTTTATTGATTCAATTTTTGTTGCAGGTTTGACATCATTACATACTCTACTAACATAATCCCATATAGCCTTTGGTTCAGATTCATTTTTTGAAATATATTTTTGAAAGTAGTTTCGCTTTGCAGCATCACTCTGCTTACGTATTTGATTTTTTAACTCACAGTACTTTTTTTTCATATCAAGATTTTCCGGATTTTTTTTTAGTTCTATATACATATCATTTTTAAATTGTTGATTGAAGTTTCTTGGGTTTTTTAGCACTAAGTCTTACCAGTAAATAGTCATTTACTTTTAATAAAAATATATTGACTCCAACATATGTTTCGGCCTTATTATGGCCTTTTTCAAGGATAGTACAATCATCAATAATTCCTGTAAAATTACAAATAATGAACATCACAATAAATCAATTTAAAATTTTCCTACACTTACTATTTTCGTCAAAATATTACATTTTCAGTTAAAAATATAAAACACAATTACACATTTTCACAGATATGACACAAACAAACATTGGTAAAGTTATGAACGTCAAATTTAATTTTTCAAACTCAGACTTAGTGCTAAAAAACCCAAGAAACTTCAATCAACAATTTATAAATTAAATAGCACAAGAAAACTAAACAACGAAAAACATATCATTTTTTTTCATTATCAATTTCAATAAGGCAGGAGATATCCAAGATTTTCGTTTAACATTTTTGTTTTTGATTTTTACATGAGTGGTATTTTCTTTTATGTAGTTTGTGAGAATATAAATAAATGTTTCAGTTGCCTTATTCACGTCCTTTTCCGAATACACTCCCTGCCAGGTTTCACCAAGTAAGCCTTGTTTAAGTTGCTCATAATTTATGTAGGTCTTTTCTTTGTTCGTACTGTCTAATTGTTTGGGTTCCACAGGTTTGCTGCAAGATAGCATAGTCGGGTTGTGGTCAGTTATTAAATAGTCTAGAATATAGCCACTAATGCAGCCTGGAGTACTCTTCGTATTCCAACCCTTAGCAAACATATGATCAAGACAGGTGCGACTTGCTGGTCTAGTGCATTTGTTTATGAAGGATATGAATCCAAAGGTGTTCATTATATTTTTGTATTCCTCAGCTAAATATATCATTGTTTAGAATGTTTATATTAATGTCACCTACAATTACGTGTTTTGACATGATTTGTTTCTAGGTAGTTGTACAAGCTTTGATTGAATAGTCTGCACACTGATGTGGAGATCTATATATGGCTGTCACCCTCATATCTTTATTACGGCCTCCTTTTATTGACATATCTATAGCTTTTGTTTCCCCAATTTCAACAATTTGTAATCGAAGCTAAGATGTCTTTAATGTAGACAACCACTCCGTCGTTTTTATTGTAACTACCTTCATTATAAAAACATTAAATCCTTTAGTTGAAATAGATTACAATTTCAATTTGAAATGTTTCAGTGAGTACAATGATTCCATAATCTAAAGACAAAATATTCTAAAAAATATTGTCAAATCAGCAAAATTAAAATTTATGCTACGTATATTAACATGGAGTATGTTGAAGTTATTATTCAATTTATACTTTTTCAGGTTATTAACATTTACTACGATAGTATCATGGATACATTCATAATCCCTTATATACCTGTTCATTGTTAAAGATACTAAAGACAAGTACATGTAAGGATATTTAAGTCCTGTTAGAATTTATTTGTTCAAATTAGTTTTTTTATTATTTT